>WAAE01017724.1:0-30577 GCA_013400495.1 Nicator chloris | reverse complement strand
AGAGTAAAAAATGATATAACAAAATTGTTATAATTAATTATTGAGTGCAGCTGTTTATAATAATATCTGCTTGTAACTTTTTGCCTCATTTAAACATCTAAGATGATGGGTAGCAGTTGATACCTTTTGGTGCTAACCTCTGTGTTCTGGTGCTGAAGTTACAGATTATTTTTTGTGGAAATATTACCATACACACTCCAATGTTTGTGAGATCTTTTTCAGCTAAACATATAACTTACCACTAGGTCAGATTTTCTTTCAGAGATCCTTTTTATGGTTGTTTCAGGCTCTAATAGTTTTATGTTCATCAGAGAGGAAAATGTATTCCAGTTCAGAACCCAAGTGCCCGTGGAACAAATTATGGGGAGAGTACGACCTCTGAGAGTCATGACTTCAGATTGATGCTGAGCAAGTTCTAGTGATTCCAGATCATCTCTCTGAAAAATAAATGACTTCATAAAATCTGGGCTTGACCTTGCACAATTATTCTTGGGATCTATTCTTTGAGATCAGTTTGTTTCTCTCTGAATTTGAGGTGAGTTTGATCAAGTCTCCGTGAAAACTGGAGGAGTTTTAATATAACTTCTGCAGGAAGGAAAAATTGGATTCCATGAGAGCTTTGTGAACAGCAAAATTAGACTTCATATGGCATCCCCTATTAATACTGGGAAATACCATGGGGCTTTGAAAGTGGAATCCTCCCAGAGCAAATGCACTGTGATTGCACAGAAAGAAATATGTCTGTGTCTATATCCATACCTATATCTGCAGGTAGGTGGATAGGTAGGTAGATATCTGGATGCCCTCTTGTGGTTGAGAATGCCACTACTCATTACATAGGAATCCAAGAGGTTTTAGGATTTTTTGAAAACAAATGCAAATCTAAAATTTTCAGCCTTGATTTTAGAGACACATGACCTTGTCTGTTTCCTTTGAGAAAATAAGTGCAGTGCACAGCTCTTCCATTTCTTTATTTTACATGGTTTGTAAGTACAGAACTCAATTACAGTTTTATTAGCTGGTGACTACCTAACATGCAGAGTTTTATGAGTATGAGGTAAAACAGAGTTATTCAGATTTCAGAATAATTTTTAGAAGTGTTAAGTCAGATATAGTTCTTAAAAACCAGGGTGTGGGAAGCCTCATTACTCAGATACTAAATTATGATGATCCCTAATCAAATTTTAAAGGCCCAAATTACTCTTGCAATCTGCCCATTATTGCTAAGTTTTCAAGACAAAACTCTTGCTTTCTTATTCTAGAATGAGATGATCTTGGAATCCAAACACACAAAATGTTTGTGGTGCTTTTTAAAACTGCAAAACTGAAAATTTGTATGCTCTAGTTCTCAGATCATACTTAATTGGTCTGGTGGTCTCAAAGTGCACAAACCGTGTTGTTTAAATTTGCAAGAAGGATGTTGAAATTCTAGCAATAGAAGCCTGAAGTAGCAGTAACTTTCCCAAACTGCTTTCTTTCAATAGAAAATAGTTGAAAAAATTAAGAAAAAATAGCAATTACCCATCTGATTAATTCAACACATGGACAACAGCCTATCTGGTTAATTCAAGAAATGATAAACAAAATTGGTTACTGTTGCTAACTTCAATACTTTCTTTCTGCTTAGCCTTCATCCCCAACTTTCCTTCAGGGTAGAGTTATTTTCTGTTAGAAAAGAATTACAAGGAGATACGTTTTTAAATTCACACAGGTCAGTGGAACAGATAGAAAGTTTTCATTGTTATCCACATTCTTCAGAGTTCCCCTGAGTGTGATCTGTGAAAAATCCAGACTGAAATGGTTGCAATTCATTATCTCCTTCTGCTAAAAGACAAAACTCAGAGTGGAAGAAGATTTTGGTACGGTATCATTGGGTAATAAAATTGTAAATTCTTCAAAATCCCTCACGCTGAAAATGCATATAAATTGTACTTGTAGTTATTTTGGTCAGCAGGAAAGAGAGGGAATGTCTCTCAGGTTATATGTTTAGCTCAAAACAGCAATTATCATTCAACTCTCTGGCTGTTTATCATGCTGCTAACTCACTACAGCTTCAATAGATCATCCTGTAAGTCAGGAAGTATCTTAGATGTGACATTTAACGTGATAAAATTCTTCTTTAAGAGGGAATGGTAATATTGGAATCAATAGCTCTTAGGAGTTAAACAGCTTTGTTTCATGTAGGCCACTCTAATGCAATTGAAATGGTGCTTAAAGGCAGGGTTCATTTAAGAAGCAAATCATCTACAGATGCTTTTTTCCATATGCAACAAGGAAAGATTTTTCTGAGGCTTAAAGATGTTGGGGATTGGAAAATAAGCATATTTCTATGCTTTTTTATCTGAGCCCATGTCAAAAAAAAAGTTCAGTGTTTATACAGTGAAATGCTCTTTCCCCCCCATTATATATTTTAATTTTTCTTGTTTAGAAAATAATTGTGTGGGTGGGATTGTATCTGGTTTTTTGGAGAAGAAAGCTTGTTTAACACGTGTTGCAGTGAACTTACCAATGTATCATTTCTTTTGTGTTGTCATATGACGCTATATATATATGTTATACCTGAGATATAAATTTGTATCCCTGTTTCAACTTCCAATGCTATGAAACTGTACATCATTTTGATCTATTTTGTAACATCTATGCATTTCAATAAATAAGTAAAATTATCAACATTTACAATTGATGTTCTTTTGAGACACCTTTTGTTGTTTGTTCCATTTGTACCCTGAAGAAGACAAGTTTTCAGGGAGACAGTAAAGGACAGATCTAAACTGAATTTTAATTCAGTTTGAATATATTTATATAAGTGCATGTACTTTACACCAGAGCTCCATTATGCACTTGAAATCTGTCTGGATGTATCCACCCACATGGATAGAAGCCTGTCTTTTGGTATTGAGAGAAGGAACTCTTCATCAGAGTTAGTGTTCAGGGTATGTTTTCTTATGTGCCTCTGGCCAAGAAGAAAAATCTGAACTGTGACCAAAGGAGATATCCACAGAAAATCACAGAGGAATGATGGTCAGTTGGCCAGGTTTTTTTCCATGGAAGGAAACCATGCTACATTCAGAAAAAGAGAAGTTCTTTGTTCCTGAATGATTATTCTTCCTCCCAAGGTTGTACCAAAGCTGTAAAAGCTACATTTGAAAGCAAAACCCAGACATTTTTAAAATAAAAAGGAACCTATGTCATGAGGACAAAGGAGAACAGAGGGAGGAAGAAAAGGCATTTTAAAAATGCTTAGACTTAGCATCACAAAATCTGTTCAAACTCACTGTATAAATCCTTGGTTCTCGTCGGTTCAGCCATCACAATCTGGACACACAAAATCTACTTTTCTTAAAATTCAGCATGACACTAAGTTATTTTACATATCATTTAGACATTCAGCTAGGAGGACACAATCTTACAGAATACAAGAAAGAATAGAAGGAAGAAGAGATTCTTTCAGAATTCCACCAGGCATTTTCCCTAGAAAACTGGTTTTTTGTGTAATGACATTTTATGATTTTCATCACACCTGTTTCTGATGTAGAAGTTTAAAGAAATTTGGGATTAATATTGTGAACAACTGAATAAATACAGCACAAGCTGTTGGCAGTCTCTGGGCAATTGTAATGGGTTTATGTCAAATGTCAGTATATGAGCAACAATATTCAGTGTTGTTGCTAGTCTCTCCCTCATCTGAGCCTGGTATTGTTTGGACCATGACCAAAAGAACATGATTTTGCCTAATTTCTTATTTCTCAACAGACTTGTTTCTTTTTCTCTCTTTCTGTCTTGCTTCTCTCCCTTCTTTCTCACGATCTATGAATTGGTCTGCAGTTTTTGGAAAGACAGTGTTAAGACACATCAGTCCTCTACAGTATTTTTCATTTACTCTGCGTTGTCCTTTTATCTGGATCTGAGAATGAAATAGAACTGATAACTGAAGATTTCCACTTAGTGCCCTGTCTCAGTCTTCCAGTTTTCTATTCGTGGTTTCTATCTGGCCTTCACACCTTGATTTTTCTCCAAGTGGAACCAAAACATGGAGAAGCTGATGTGTGTGTAGCTCACACACCAATATGGAAAGTAGATGGAGTGTGGGAGTTTGAAAGCAGTTGTGGAGTGCACAGTTCAGATGTAATGAGGTGCTCTAAACTGTGATTACAGCAGGAAAAATTACATCACTCTTGCAAGGAGGCATCAAGTCCACATTTCATTGTGGTGCCATGGTTTGGTGTACCTTTATGTCGTTACACAATGGTTATGGCCAGGCTGAGAACCTCTCACGTAAACTAGGAAATTGTGTTTTCCTTATTTTTTTGAGAAAGTGTCTACCATGCCAACAGCATATGTGTCCACGGGGTAATAACCACGTATATCTAGAGATGATCAATGTGGCATAGCCATTTACAACCTAGGAGAGAGGCAGACAACTTCCTTCTCGTGCAATCATGAGGTGCCTGAGAGCCCAGTTAAAACGAGTTTTGCTGTAACCTCTAATTCTCCAAATCCCCAGTGAAATTTGACATTAGAGATGTCAATTTATTATAATTTGCTGGGGTTTTTTTATGTTAGTTTTTTTTTTTTTCTCCATAGCAGTAACAATAACCTGAAAATTTCTTCATCCAGATGAGTTTTTCTTGTGTCTTTAACATATTGCCTTGTGTTTCATTGGGGGACCATTGTAGTAGTTGCATTCCTTATACATATGACAGGCTTTTACAGAAACATCATGAAAACATGTAATGGAAAACAACATAAAGAGTTCTTAACAGATAATAGCAATTGAGAGTGTGTTTTCTCGACTTGGCAGTCCTTATGGCTTTTTTTATTTTCTGTGGGATTTCATCCTGAGCTCTAACTCCATCATTTTGAATCCTCTTTTCATCTGAGGCTGGCCAGGTTTATTTGATTTTGTCTGTGAAATCTAGTACTGGACTTGCTCCACTGCACTTTTTTGTCAAAAATGTTTGAAAATATGTCTGTAGGCCCAAAACTCTCTGAGGTTTTGGCCAATTTGCCGTCCATACATCTGCAGCTACAGCCTTGGATTGCTGTTTTACAGCATTTTGTAGACATTGGCAACACTGAGGTGATGGTATTTTCAGCCAAGAAGCACCTTGAATAATGCCAGGAGATTTTTTCACCCAGGTAACCTCCAAAGTCTCCTCTTTAAGTGAATGTATTGAAATTCAGTTTCATTAGCAGCCATGGCAGCTGAGTCTATACTTGATCATACTGTTGTACTGGAACATGGAACAGAACACAGAGACACATGTGCTAATATACGTGTAGAAGGTGAATAAATAATTTGCATTATTTAAGTAACATTCTGTAATATTTTTTAAGTAATATTTAATATCTATGTCTATTTAGGCACTCTAGGACCCTTGGCTGGCTGCTTTAAGTTGGATTTTATTTTGGCCCCATTTTTTCTGCATCATTCTTCAAAGAGTCTATGTATTTCCTTCTTGTTTGCAGGACCAGATGTGTTGATAAACTCTTCATACTTTCTGTGATCTACCTGCAGATCTTGCCATTTAAACTTCTCCCCATATTTGCTATTTTCATTACACAGAAGTGGTTTTTACTTTTTCAGCTTTACCCAAAAGCTCCAGCTTTTCCCATAGCTGCATGATCTTGTAGTCCATCTCATCTCATTCTCCTCCCAGAGGAAAGTGTGCTGTTTAGTGTGCTGTATACCACCAACATTTTCTATTTTTCAATGAAAAACATATGTGCCAAACATAACTGCGATGGCAGTCTGCAAAAAAACAGTGTCTTCCTATGGGTGTGTTGAATGTGCACAGACATGTGGGGGTTTTTTCCTATGGGCAATGCCAGAATCCTGCTGATATATCAGACATGGAAAAATGCTTGTCATTAGCCATCTCCTGAAGGATTTTTCCCCTCACAGGTAGTGGAAAATATTCCTCTTCTACATATCTGTTTGATTATTTTGGGTATGTCCAAAAGCAAAAATAAGCACTCTGGTTTTAAGTGAGTGTATCTGTTTTATCCATTATTCTAACCCCAGTGTAGTCACCTGGAGCTGTATACCAAAATCTAATGCCTGGGAACAGCATAGATCAGTGAGCTGAGGGCAAGGAATGCTCCAAGAGTGGCTCAGAAAGAGAAGATGTCTTTGGCAGTCCTAGAATACTTTCAGTTCCTTGCTAAACAAGTCTACATGGGCCCCACAGCTGGACTTCATGATGCCATTGTGACATTTCCATCTCCAGAGTCTGTTTCACTGCCATATCATGAAACCATCACACTGGAGTAGCCTTGTTTGTAAAGCTAAAGGTTTAAATTTGATTCCTAGGGCAGCTCAGGAGTCATAGGTGGGAAGCATCTGTTTTATTGCTGGAACAGCCTGACTGGAGAATGCACAGCAGTGAAAGATCCTCCCATTTGAAGGTGTCTAATTCCTTACCTGCTTAGCTTTTTTTTCTTTCTAAAGCATGAAGTTTCTCCATAAGACCAATGGGGTGCCATACTCCTAATGAAAAATAAAACAAAACCCACTCTTTACTCAGATTTTATTGAAGTTTCTATAATTGCCATAATTTAATGCCATGTAATTCCTCTACTCTTTTGTGGGAATAAACTCAACCTGAATTGTATCCACTCATCTTCTATTACTTGCAGGTCCTCTGAGAAAAATGTGAGAAATGTTTCAGGAAAAAGGAAGCTAATTTTTTTTAAATTGTCTTTCCTTCTCTTTCTATCCACTTATTATCTTTCCATGACAAGAAAATGTTTTAACTATGGTCTGCAATCATTGATATATGCATAAGTTTTCAACTTTGGCTCTTTCATCTCTTTTCACCTCCATAATTTCTTTTTATTTTTATGCCACTCTCTTCTTCAGGTGTTTTCCAGAGGTTTGTGGTGGCCAATAAGGCTTTTGAGGCAGATAATTCCCCACTCTCACAACTGGGTTACCAATTTGCCCTCAAACATCAGCTCTCTTGTGTGTCATCTCTACAGCTTGTTACTCATGCTCTGTGGGTGCTGACATTATTGAACCTTGTTGATATTACTGCATAACTTTCTCCCTTCTTCTTGCAGGTGTTCATGTTATCTGATTTTTTTTTCCCTCTTTTCCTTCTCCTAAGCTAATATCCTAGTATCTGTGGATGCTAATAACTTTTTCACAGAGGCCCATGTAGTGATACCTTCTAAGGAGCTCTCCTCTGAAATAATGCCATTTATGTGCATGTACTACTATACGGATATATAGCTGTGGACTCAATCATCAGTCTTTTGAAGTCAAGTCACAGGATAGGCAAGGTTGGAAGGGACCACACTGGGTCATCTGGTCTGACCTCCCTGTTCTAGCATGATCATCCTACAGCACGAAGCACAGGATTGTTCTGTGAAGATGGTTCTTGAATATCTCCAGTGAGGGAGGCTCCACCACCATCCAGAAAAGCAGAGCTCCATTTTGCGTATCAGTGACTTGGGAAGACAAACACCATCACTCCCAACACTTGCCCTTCCTCCTTCCTCTCCCAGTTATAAATGCCCAGCACGACACCAAACAGTACAGAATATCCCTTGGGTCAGTTGTGGTCAGCTGTCCCAGCTGTGCTCCCTTCCAGCTCCTTGTGCACCCCCAGCTGCCTGCTGGAGCAGTGGGGCGGGAAGCAGAGAAAGCCTTGATGCTGATCAATAAGAAAAACAACCATATATTATCAGCACTGTTTCCAGCACAAATCCAAAACATAGCCCCATACCAGATACTGTGCAGTAATTAACTCTATCCCAGCCAAAACCAGCACACAAACACCAATTTAAGAAGTACTGCTTTCCCTCAGCAAGTGAAGGAACTTTACCTACAAGCTTTATCCTCTTCTCCAAAAGGTGCATGAGCATATAACAGAGAAGGCAGCGTTAGAAAAAGGAGAAAATCCATCAGAAGGAATAAAATCCCAGCTGAATGAAACTATGCAATGGAAAAGATAATTTTAACTCAGAGTCTTTGAAAATTTCTACTTTAGCACATGTTGTTTTTGTGCATTGAAAATGTCATACTGTGGAACTCACTTTAAGTGTAAATGCTTTTATTTCTGACAGCTGCATTTGCAGAAGAAACAGAAGTCCTTAAGCTGAAAAGCATGATTTAAATATAATATCTAATCTGGGTAAAAATTTAACTTCTTCTTTAAGGGCCCTTATTTTCTTAAGGTAAATAATGCTGCTTATTTACTATAAACCCAGTGACATTAGAAATTAGTTTCTACTCTAAATTCCTACAATTGTATTGTATTTATTCAACAAATTTTCTCCAAATCCATGGCTTTCAAAGATTTTCGTCTACTTTAACTAGTGTTATGGTTTGTCCTTTTCTATGTTAAAACAGTCTTTGGAGTTTGTCAGTCAGAAAATACTGGTTCTTAAACCTGCAGTACATGTTTTCCTCTCTATTTTCATATAAATTATCTGCTTTCAAGACAATATGTATTAAATCAGTTTTAACTAGTAACTTAATGCTGTTTATATTTTTTTTTCAAAATTCCTCACCATTATATTAATAAAAATCTCATACTTCCTCACAAAGAGTGAGAGGTACTGAAACAATACTCCAAGAGCCACGTGGTACAACAGATAGGTAAAAAAAGGCAAAATTCCAGAAAGCAACTTGTTTATTTAAAGAGCTACTTAGACAGAATATAAGTATCTACATCTGAGATAGTGACTGATAATTCTTTCTTTCTACCAACAATGTCCTAATATAGATGATATTGCATAGAAACAGAGGATGCTCACCTGTTTTCAATGGTAAAAGGAAAACTGAATTTTGACACCCCACATATTGAGGGCTAGAGACTTCTTGCTAGGAAGAAACAGAGGGCTCAGAAGAGGTACAGAACATGGAATTTGTTCCTTTTGCTGTCTAGGAAGAAGAGAAGAGGCTGAAGTTTTGGCAGAAAGTGATGCTTATATAAATGTTTAGGTTTTTTACATACTGTCTATTATTTTTTAGATAACCCTTACAAGAAGTAGGTGCCTCAGAGTTACTGTCATCCTTGTCCAGAGGGGATTCAAGCCCTTTACCACACTTTGTGTAGACTCCCAAATAAAGCTTTCTATAAGTGCAGAAGAGCATTGGCAAAAATCATTGGCAAGGATCTACAGCTGCACAGCCAGGTGTACAAGAGTCATGTAAGAAGCCCAAGGGAAAACAAAAGTGATGTTTTGGATACCTGAAGAGTTACAAATCTCAGCCCCTGCTCTCAGGACTGTGGCTGCTGTAGACAATGATTTTGACATGCAAAATCTCTAACACTATGCAATGCAAAATGTCTAACATTATGCATTTATTTTTATAGACAGCATGTAAAATGCATCATTCCGAGGAGCACAGACTAGAATCCACCACCTGCTATGGAATAGTGTATGTCTTACCTGAGAGTAGGGGTATCACTTCATCTCTAAACCTTACACAGCCTGGGCAAGTCCCCAGAATCACTAGGTAGAAGCCAGCTCTGAAGTGTGTTTATTTTATGCAGAAAAAATATTTCATGCAGAAAAAATTTGAAAAAGGAAGTAGACATAAATCTGAATGATTTTTAAGCATCATGAATGTGGGCCTGATATTTCTGGGTCTGAGAGATTTTAGCCTGTTAGCAGCTGCTAACTTTATCCCAAGGAAAAATATATCAATAAATTTTCTCAAAACAATCTTAGCAAACAGCTATCCTTTCTCAAAACAATATTTCTCCAAGTGGTGTTTTGCTTTTCTAGTTCTCAAAACATTTTAGCTGTTTCTCTAGTTTAACCAATGGGATTAGAGACGTGTCGTTCCTATTCACCAACCGTGTTAAGTCTGTATCAGAACACCTGTTCTATCAGAACACTACAGAAAAAGTAGTAAGAATTAGACAATAAAGTTTTTTTTCTATGCTCTTTACCATCTGAAATATTTAGTCTCTCATTCTTTTTTGTGTCCTACAACAACAAATGAGTGTGCTCTCTTGGATATTTTCTAAATTTAAAGTGGAGGAGAGCCCTATCTGATTAGCACAGATCTTACCCTATAGAGAGGGTGGAGGAGGGAGGGATGTGAGCTCTGTAGTTCTAGGGTGACAGAAGGCCAGATTTTGCTACCCTCATTCCAGCTGTGTAGTTGAAAGGGTTACTGACTTTATGTAGTGGAATTAATGGCAAAGTAAGATAATACAATGGCAAAGTCATGGTAGAAAAACAAAGACTATGCTATTTATCTGTGCATGTAAAAGTATATTTTCAGATCTGCATATATTCCTAAGCTTTCACATTCCTCATCCATGAAAAGTTTGGCAAACCTTACTACTACCACAAAGAGTATATATGAATCCATAGAATTTACTTCATTACTTTTTTCCCCTGCACCTTATCCAAGCTTCACCATGTGTGTGCATAAGAAACCCTTGACAAAACCCAGCTGAGGGCTGAAATGTTGGGAATTTGCCCTCTTCACCCTTATGAATAAATCTTTCTTTAAAAGCAAGGAAAAAATCCTCTTGGCTTGGAATATCTCAGCATGCTGACTGTGCACAAACCAAGGCTGGAATAATTGTGCATTACTGTGATTTGTTTTTGTATTGCCTCCTTGTCATGTTTTAAAAAAGAACACAAGTATTATAATTTCTTTTGCTGTGCACCAGGTGCTTGCCAGATAGCTAAGGAGGGCCAGCTGTTAGCTTTCAGGAGATGCCAGTGGAAGGACTGATAAACTTTTTTAAACCAATGCATTCAGAAACCTGCAACATTCCAGCGAGTTGTACAGCACTTTCTTGCCCTGAGAAGGAGTGCTAGCAAAGCACTGAATCCAGCTTTAGCTGTTTTTTTAGAAAAGGAGAAGGAAGGAAAAGAAAGACAGCAAAATATGTATTACGTGATAAGCTAATTCTTTGTGGGCCACCAGTGAGTGTTCTGCAATCAACACTTTGAGAACTGTTTCTCTAAGTGATGCCAAATGAAAGCATGATCTGACAAACCCAAAGAAAATAGTTCTGTCTGTCTTCACCCACCCATACACTGTGCAATGAAAGTACTGAGGCTTGTTCCACTGCTACTCTTCACACCTAGGTTTATGAAAGCTGCAGATACATGAAGAGAGTTTATATAGAAGAGAATGTGCCATCAGAAAATCGAAGTGCAAGTGCTACCAGTGCTGTTGTTAAAACAACTACTGCAATAGGATGATTTTGGTTTTCCTGCAGTTAAAACACAAATTCTCATTATTTGCCACTTGATTTATAGCACCAGCTAAGTTTTTTCTGTTTGTGCAGATGCTTTAATAACCAGAGGTGTTCTTTCTTGTTCCATCCCATCTTTTAAATTAAAAGACTATCAATTAAGCTCAGCTCCATGGATCTGATCTGGCACTATCCCAGGTAGCAAAGTTTGCCAGTGATTCCAGGAGTCAGATCCGCCCAACAGTGTGTGTGGTGGGAGCAGCACTGTAGATTTCTCCCTTTCCTGCCATGTCATGCCACCATGGCTGTGGTCTGTGAAAGATGGTGAGAAGAGAGAACATACATGGAGAAGGCTAATTTCACTAATTTCACTAATGAAACACTAATGATATCCGAGGATGTCCAGAGCAAGGCTACCAGCTTGCTCCTGTGTAGTCACAAAGTACCTTTTTCACAGAATCTAACACTCTGACTCCTTTTCCCTGCTCTTATCCCATTGCTTCGTGGTCATAATAAATAAACACCTCAACCCATAGTCACTCCTTTTTGACCCTCCTTTATTGGAAGGGGTGGGGGAAGGAGAGTGGCTGATTTGGAGTTTAATTTCCTGCTGGTATTAAAACTGGCACGCCTGACATTGTGAAGACCATGAAAAATTTTCCAGTTTATCTCCAACAGCAAAACTAATCACTGGCCAGCAGAATCAACCATTAGGCAGAATCAAAGTTTTTGAAAACCATATTGTACAAAAAGTCAGGGAGTCTACACCCTGAGGAAACTATTATATTTAGGGGTAATGAAGAGAGAAACAGTTGCTCTCAACTGTGTGAGACAGAGAGAAAGGCATGCTAGAAGAGATGGCATCCAAACCAAATTCTCTGTCTTGTGCTCCTGCTCTTCCTTCTGGTCATAACCATGGGATGGTACATTTGTTTGGCTTAAAGAATCGATTTTGTATCAGTCATTTCACTTTGAATTAAGAGGTAAGCTGACTGTAGGTACAGTGAATGATGTAATGGCAGTATTAGCAGCTGAAACAGTTTGCAAAGAAGCACGTTCATTAAGAAAGCATCAGAAGAAAAAAACTTGATGAAATACATTTGGATAAATAACTTACATAGATAAAGAGGTAAGAGATGACAGTTCCTAGCATCTGCCTGGTCTCATTCTTGACATGGTCCACTGAAAATGAAACAGCCAAAGCTTTACCAAACAACCTTCAGATCAGATTTTCTGTAACAGGTTTCCTGCTCCTTCATCAAAATGAAAGTGTCTTTTTGAGTTGTGCATCTTTTGAGAAGAGAAACTAGCTTACTTAGTAGAAGGAATCTTATTGTTCATACTTTTTTATCTGTTCTGAGACTGCAGATGGGCATGCTCAGATATGTTTCAAAAACTCACCTGCCACTTCCTTCAGCAAGTAGCTTCTCTTTAGTTTTCAGAAGCTTAAGATCTGCATACATTTGAACTGTGCTCCTGGACTCTGTATATTCTAAAAAAGGAAAAGTAAGATTCTACTGGGTTTTTTTCTGTGATTTCTCTCACCTAGCCCCTGAACCAAAAGGTGATTTTAAAGGCAAAATAAAAGATATAAGTCTGATTGGATATAGGGATTTGAATTTAAGGAAGAAATAAATAAAAAAAACTTGTTTGGGAGCTGTTTGTTCATAGATGAAATTGCTGATAGATTTTGCATTAAAATGAATCTGGTAGATCAGTGTGAGTAAGGAGAAGTAAGAAGTAGGGATATTACTGCAGGATCTGTTCAGCAAAGCAGGATGAGAATGAAGCAGGCATATAGCAGAAAGCCAAGAGAAAGCAGAAATCAGAGAAAGTGAGAGAAGGAGGAATTGTAGAAAGAGTAAGAGGCAGAATAAACAAAAAGATGATAGAAACATGCACATGAGATTTAACTGGAGTGACGGTTAAAAGAAACCTCTAGCTTATATTATCTGCTGGCAAAGATAAACCATTTTTAGTAAAATCATTTTTAATCCCTGCAACTTGTAATTCTATGGCCCGCTTTTGCATACCAAAATAAACTTTCTCCCACATTCTATATCACTCTGTCATTACGACTGTTATTTCAACTTTTCCTTTTGAAAAACATTCAGCCCTCTAATAGCCAGTCAGGGAGAGAAGATTTATTTTATCCTTAAAAAAAAAAAAAAATCATAGAAGCCAAACTGTACTGAAGAAAAGTGCAGCAGAGTAGTTCCAACACACAACACTTTTTCCAAATGCAGTGAAGGTACAAGACAAGTTGGTCACATGAAGCACATAACGGTACTGAGCAAAAGAAAAAAGTTATGTTATGTTTAGACTGGTCCTCCCTTCGCTGGGAGAGTTCTAACTTCCACTAGTTATACCTCTTCTAAGAGTGGGAAAATCTCTAAGGGTAAAAATGAAGACAAAGTAAGACTGTCCATCTGCCCCAAGGGCAAAGGACATTGCACAGAATCTGCTTCCTTCAACATGCATGTTGGGCAACATGGATTGCTGCTTAATTTTATCTTTAAGAAATCTCACTCTTTTTTTCCCAGGCAGTTGGCTTGCTTCCTTCCCCTAAAACCAGCTCCTGTTAAAGGGAATGTAGAGGAATTTTGGCATTCTCATTTCACATTTTTTCTCATCTTACACCACTTTTATACCAGTTAATACTCTGTTCCTTTAGCACAAAGGTCCCTGGTTTCCATACCTGTAGGAGAAGAAAATGAGCAGATCTAGATATTTTGTCTGCCTCTCAGCTCACTGATCCTTTTGCTGCAGAATTCAGTGTCAGCACATATTTCTGGGGCCTGAGGATATTCTGTATCTTGGTCAAGCCTCATACACGCATTTTCTCCGCTACGGGAAGCAGATGTCGTTCATTCCCACAGCTGGAACATTGCCTCAAGTACTCATGTGTCCTGCCCCTGGTCCTGGCTGATTCTGTCCTGCCTCACAGGGATGGAGAATGCCTCTCTGTCCTTACTCATTATTAAAAAATTGAATATCTTCAAATAAAAAAAAAAAAAATTTCTAGTCTGGGATATCTTGCTCATCCCAGTACTTTTCATTACTATCTTCTTCCATTTTATATTTCTCAGCTCTTTATCAGTACTGGAGTGGACTTTGTCAATGTCCTTGGTAGGAGAAAGAGTCTTTCTGTGGCCAACCTTCAGAAAATTGCAATGATAAATAGAAACAAGTTCCAGCTTTTATTCAACATTTTATATGAATTATAGCAATATGCAGTCCAAGGAGATTTATTGAGAAGTTGATTCATTCTCTCAAGCAGTATTTTCATGAATCAATGAATCAATGAATGAATCAATGAATCAATGAATAAATCAATGAATCCTTATTTTATAAAGCAAAACATAAGTCAAACTTGAACTTTCAGATGTTTAGCCTACCAAAGAAGATTTTCAAGGCAGGAGGAAAATTCGTAATACTACAGTTTTACCATGTGATGTTGCAGTGGTTTGTTTGAAGCAGGGAGAAGAAGCTGACAGCTTTGTCATCAATGGTACAGTGACATCCAGACAAGTTCTACTACATATAACCTTCACTCTGCTGTCTGCATTCATTTATAGAAAAGAGAAACCAGTAAGATCCATTTATTATAGACAGAAGGAGTTGTATCTACAACAGGGAGAGCTATTTATTAGACAGCTTAAATTTAAAAATTTTTTCAGTTTATTCTTGTGCATTATGGCCAGTTTCTCATGCTGTATTACTAGCACGAGTCCATCTGTGAGAGCTTTAATGCTGCATCTTTAGTGAACACCATTTATCACAGTCATATGAGTTGAAAATGTTAAAAAATGTCTAAACTAAGGTTTCACCATATAATGAGCCTTCTTGTTCTCAATTTAATGAGGAGTGAGTATCTTGAAGATCATGTGGAAATCAGTATGACAAACAAAGGTAATTTCACCACCTATCCTTCTCCCTTGAAACAACGTGTTCTAGACAACTATGTGTAAATAGACTACTACAGCTGTCATCACATCAAGTCAGATAATATATGAATTATCTTTTCAGAAGATGTATTAGCCAAGATTTATATTATATGTGTTTTTTGTTACTGCATAATTGTGCGATATTTGTTTTGGACTAACAAAAGGTTGAGATTATGCAATGTATTTTACTTTGTGCTACTCCTGCAGCGTTAATGCAGCAGTTATGTCATTGTAATTTTGCAATTTTCAAATTTCACTAGTTTAAATTTCCTCTCATTATTTATTAACATATCTTATAATCAAATATTGCAAAATCCTATAAAACGGCAGACTGTAAAACCCCTGATACTTATTCTGTAAGAACAATACAATTTTTCATTAAATAAAACCAGAATTTCTGTTAACATGGGAGAAGAGTAAAGAGTTATGAGAGTTTAGCAGGGGTTTTTTTAGTAGTTTTTAGTCTGGTTAGAAATTCCCTGTCAACAACTTACAGGAACAATTTGTCTGCCAGCCCTCTGTGAAAGCCCAAGCGATTCTTCTAAAGGATGCTGTCAAACAGCAATCCTTTGAAGTCAAAAATCACAGACTGAGTCAGTTTGAAAGGGACCACAGTGGCCCATCTGGTCCAACTTCCCTGCTCAAGCAGGATCATCCTAGAGCACATAGCACAGGATTGGTATCCAGATGGTTCTTGAATATCTCCAGTGAGGTGCACTCTCCCACATCTCTGAGCAATCAGTTCTAGTGCTCAGTCACCTGCACAGTAAAGAAGTTCTTTCTCACATTCAGGTGGAACTTCCTGTGCATCAGTTTCTGCCCATTGCCTCTTCTCCTGCTGTTTGTCACCACTGAGTAGAGCCTGGCTCCAGCCTCTTGACCCCACCCCTTCAGATGCTCATAGACATTGATGGGGTCCTCTCTCAGTCATCTCATCCCAAGGCTGAGCAGGCCCAATCCTTGCAACTTTTCCTTGTAAGAGAGATGCTCCTGTCTCCCAGTCATCTTTGTCACTCTTAGCTGAACCCACTCCACAAGTCCCATGTCTCTCTTGTCCTGAGGAGCCCAGAACTGAACACAGCACTTCAGAAGCAGCCTCACTAGGGCCAAGTAGAGAGGCAGGATCACCTCCTTTGACCTGCTGGCAATGCTCTTCCTAATGCTCCTCATGATACCTTTGTCCTTCTTGGCCCCAAGGACACACTGCTGGCTCATGGACAGGTTTTAGTCCACCAGGACTCTTGGTCCCTCTCTGCAGGGCTGCTTTCCAGCAGATCAGCCCTCAGCCTGGCTTATTCCTCACCAGGGCCAGGACCCTGCATTTGTCTCTGTTCAACTCAGGGCAGTACTTCTCTGCCCTTCTCTCCAGTCTCTCGAGGCCCTTCTACCCTGCAAAAGAGAACACAGCCACACTCTGTTAGCATGTGGGAACTCTTGCTTTCCCTGTCTGCCCTGCAGCTGTAACACTGCTAGTTGGCAGGCTTTCACCTGCCAAGGGCCATGTGTGAGTGAAAAGACAAAGCTGTGCTATTCTCAAAGAGGACAGTGTGGCCTTGAAGTGGCAGGACCCTGGCTCCAACTCCCTTCTTGCAGCATGGAAGCACACTGAGGTTGGCAGTGAGGAAGTAGGAGGAATGTAACAGAGTGCAGTGGTTGCTGCTGCCTACTACTAGACCTGCGTGCCACCATGGGATGGAGTTTTCTGGTTTTTTCTCTTCTCCCTTCTCACATAATTTGGAAATTGCTGCTGGAATACCTTACATCCCTGGACTCTTGAGCCTGTTGCTCCCATTTACTGAGCACCCAGTGGAATAGTTGTGCTGCATTTTTAACATCCTGCCTTGAAGAGCTTATGGCCTTGGTTTCAGTCGGTAGAGGAGGTGCATGGAGAGTGTGAAACAGCTTGTGCTGGGTGAGGAACTGATATGTCCATTGAGAAAAGAATCATAGAATCACTAAAGTTGGAAAAGACCTCTAAGATCATCAAATCCAGCTATTGTCCCCAAACCACCACGTAACTGCTAAGCCATGTCCCCTAGAAATGCTAACGTAAGAGGTAAGAAGCCCATCCTAGAATATTAAGGAACAGAAGAGTTTACTCAGGGTCCAAATTCCTTAAGAAGGCAGAGTAAATGCAATTATTTCTGATTACATTCCATCTGACTAATTATTGGACGTTTATGAGAAAAATGAAAGCAAGAATATTTCTTTCCTTGACATCAGTGTTTTACGCTAAACTTTATCCTGAATGTTTGCTCTCGTGGTTGCTACGAGTGACTTGTCGAAGCCACAAGGGACAGAATTAGGAAATCACTGTAAGAGCATCATAGAGACATTGTAGCATCAGCTCAGCTCTGTGGAGAGGTCATAGCATCTGAGCACATGTGGATTTGTAGGGAAAATATGCTGTACCATAGCAGTCGCAGTAGAATTCTGAAACTGCATGGTTTTTTGTGTGGCTTGTAAAGTGCTCCATTTCTTGAGGATCAAGCTGCAGGCACAGAAACTTGGACCTGAGGCACTCTGAAGGAATAGTTTGAAAACCACAAGTAAGTTCAAAGCAAGTCTCCTACTGAGAAACGCAAAGAGATGTTTATTTTCAACAGAAAATAACAGTTGGTTTCAAAACAATCTTGTATTTCCAACCGAGTTATTTGTAGGGAAAAAAGTATGAAAATATTGGAATGAAGTGCCATCACAAGAATGTAGTGTGAAGTTAACAACTACAAGGTTGTCATTATGAAAAATTCTAGGATTCAGTCTCTCTTGCCAAAACATACATCAATATATATAATGCTGTTAATGGGACACGTATGTCTATCACCAGACAGTGTAATTATGTCTGAGAATTATTATAAAAGCTAAATAGGTGTCAATTGAACACTTCCTTTTTTTTTTTTTTTTTTTTTTTTAAACTGGCTCCTCCCCTTGTACCCAAGATCATTAGCTCCTTGGCAATTAACTTGTGCCCTCACCACAAGACTGGAGGGAACTCCAGGCAGTCAAGATATGGCAAAGGCCCAGCAGTTCCACCATGTAACTTCATTTATAGTGCTGAATAAGAGACAGCTTCTTTTAATATTACTCCAGCACCTCAGCTGGAGAACATGACATTAATATTTAGTTGCTTCATTCCCTGGAGCTGGCAGAAGGACTTCATAAACATGATGCTCATTAAAAGGGGAAAAAACTTCCACCAACTGAAAAAACTCTAAACCTCTTTGTAGGGACAGGAAACCATCAGTGATATCAACCTTCCAGGACATTGAACTGCTGTGTCTCATTTTAGAGGCATTAGTGAAGAGTTTTATAGTCACGTTTTTGTGGCTTAACAGGTAGAAAACCAGAATTTAGCACAATTAATGGTCTTTTAATTCCTGAGGGAGAAAGACTTTCAATCTGAGGTTTATGTTATTAATTTCTTCCAGAAGATACTGAATGTATTTGATAGCAAATTCCTGAAACTTCTCAGGTATCATTCAAAACTTCCAAAGGAATGTTTTTATTTTTATTTCCTCTGCTAACCCAGAAGCAAAGTATGATCCAAGTAGGAAAACTTATGTTTCTATATAAAAATAATTCTGCCTTTACTCCTCCTCTGTCCAATGTTTTAGAGAACTATTTTGTTACAGTATACACATTATTTTACCCTATGTATATAAAATATTGTTCCATATTTTTCAGTGGTTGATGTAGAGACTTTTTTTCAAAAACAAAATCCAGAATAAATTAATACATTGAGTATTTTTATAAAGGTTCAAATCAGCAAAAATAGCCTTTTTAAAGTCCATTAGCCAGAAAAAAAATTATTATTACTGGAATAAATAACTTGACTCTAAATATAAACTGGAGGCAAAGTTATAAATTCTCAAGATTTTTCTGGCTGATATTTAATCCGTGTGGATAACGCGAACAGATCAGTCCTTTCCAAAACAGCAGATCAGGATTTGGTTTAGTAATAGAGATCAATGTCACTTCTCAGCGTCCTTGTTTTGTGCATGATGACTGGATTGAAGGTCTAGTCCCTGCCCGTGCCTGAACAGTGATTAAAAACCTCAGCTCTAGGATGCTGTGGTAATGCAAGAATTTAGTGCAAGGCTCTGCCGTAGTGACACACAGATGACCCTGGAATATACCACAGCCTGGCTGTTTATAGGGTGGGAAGCAACTTCTGGTGAAGGAGGGATGAAACATGCTAAAATCACCCAGAACATTAATGACTGTTGAGCAAAACAGGAGTTACTCCTTCAGCTAGCTTGGGAATGTGTGGGAAGGGGAATATGGGCAAGTGTTGATAAGTATGATCATCTACCAAATCAAAGTGTATTTTGGGAGAAGTGGAGGAATGTGCATTTTATGAGCCCTGAAGGAGTTGAGCTATGAGAGAGGAACTCAAGTCTACTGCTGTCAGATTGCAGGCAGACATGTACATACCCAGTAAAAGGGTTTCAGTACCATAGCAACATTAGCAATAGAAATACAGGCTCCAAATGAGATAGGTTTTAGTGAGGTTTGTGATTGCCAGAATTGACTTGAAATTAAGTTTTTCTTGAATTGAGATGCTTAAGTAGCCATTGAATGTCTAATGGTCAGATAAGAATTTAACAGGCAGTCAAAAGACTGAGATGCATGGAGAAAAAAATTAGAGTTGTTTTTATTTTTATAACAGTAATTCTTCTCCTGATCCAGAATGACAGGATTAATAGAGTTCTGATTTTATACCCACTGAAGATCTGGCTATTGCTTGTTGATTTTATATGTTTTTCACTGAAATTACTTGAAAGCTTTCTGAAAAAATGTATCTAAGGAACACAGATGTCTCTCAACAAAACTCAGCACCGAGCTAATTGAACAAGATGAACAAAGTCATTCCAAATAGTTTGGGATTAGAGCTTTTAACATAAATATCAAAGGAGAATGTGAGTACATTTTTTAATATTTTTAAATGTCCAGCCAGTCAGACTTCTGTAAAACCATGCCATAATTTGCTTTTAGTCTTTCAGAGTTTCAACCAAATATGATTTGTTTTTCACTTTCCTTCTCACTTCATATTTAATGTTGATGTTGAATATTTGTAAATATTGTCTTTGGGTAACTTTATTGTAGTAGTTCCACAAGTGAGTTGAGAAGTAAGACAAAGGCTCTTGATGAAGACTACCCATATGAAGCATTTTGCTTTCTCCAGTTTTAGTATTTTCTTATGGAAACCTGTTTGTTGGAGCTGATAATGTTGTATGACATACTGAAAATTATACCCTTTCTCCCTCTTTAGGGTTTTTTTTTTCCCTTCTTCTTCCATCAGATAAGAGTCATGGGTTTCGCAGACTTGCTGCTTTGCCTCTTGAATCTTCAATTTTCTACAGCACACCCATTTAATAAACTTTCCTGTCTATTTGGCTCTATCATAGCACTCCACCTCTAGTTACAGAGACAGAAAACACTGAACCATTATGAATTAGGCAGGGCTAAGAAGAGGCTCCTTTGGAGTCTCTTAGCCAAGAAGAATGGTCATCTATTTCAAAAGGGACCAAGCATATCCCAAGGCTGCTGTCAAATATAGATCTGTGTGAGAAGCTTTTATTTTGCCTAACCTGTTAATGATGTGATCACTGAAGTACACATGTGCTGCGGTGAAAACATGATGCATCTCCTCGTATGTTTGCTCATCAGACCTCTATTAGCTGATCTAGTGGAGTTACTGTTTTAGCTCACTGGGTGGAGGTCTGTGGTTTTGGAAGCCACATTTAAATCCCAGTGTTGTGTTTGTGGCTGGTTGATGATCCTGGGGTCAGTTTGTCTGTGGTCACAGATCATTACACCCCACAGACAGCAACTCTCATACCACATCACCAAAAATTATATCTTGTGAACACAGTCATGTCTTCTGAACCATCTGAATATTTTAAATGACTAATTTTTTGAAAATTGTGTATATTAATTGCCTTGGAAAAGATAGAGTTTATGAATTTTAAATTTTGTCACGTTTTAAGAATTTTGTTTCTATATATAGTAATTTTCTTGTTTGTTAATGAACACAAGAGAAATTATTTTACATTAACACATCGCAAATAAACTAATTTGAGAGCATCCATGATGGAAAAAGAACACAATCCTTCCACTATCTTCAGTAGGTGTTGGATCAGTCCCTGAGTACAAGAATACGTCAAATGCAGATCAAGCACAGACATAACAAACAGGCCAAATCTTGGTCTCTTTCCTTACATTATACATTGGAAAAATTAACTACGTTCTTAAAAGTACATCATCAAATTCTCTACATAAATGATTCCTATATCTTTATCTAAAAGAGACATGGAATCAAGTCACAGAGCTTCTGTTTTTGGAGAAAAGCAAAAGAGCACACACAGCAGTGCTGCAGTTGGCAAATATGAACTTGATGAACTTTGCAGGCTTGAAGATGAAGTTGTAACCTGAAGTTAAAGCATCTGTGACTCATAGATCTGAATAAATATTTGTTTGTTGGAGTCCATTTCTGCTTTACTAGAAGAGGCAGAGGCTTTCTTATGTGTCTCTGGATGTCCTGCAACTTTCTGTAATTGCTGGCTGCACATGTACAAATGTTGGTTAAAAATGGCCTGGCATATGTGAGAACACTAACCAGCTTCTTTCATGGATGAGGGAATAAGACAGAATATGAGGGCCTTTTTTCCTTAGAGAGTCTTCTAAAAATACTTTTCAATATGCATTTTAACCACTGCATGCAAATATAAGTGTTGGAGCTCAAAGCACTTTAACAGAGCTTGATTTTGCAAATCTGTTGGCTATCTGAGCTCCTGAAAAAGTAGAAAAAAATGTGATGCACACCTATAAATGAATTGATTTATTTTCCAATCTACCAGGATTCTCAAGTGCATCTTCCTTTAAACATATGTTCTGGAAGAGATACCAATAACAGCACTCAAAACTAATTTTATAATTCAATGTCACTCCCTCCAGCTGTGATCTTTCAAGGTGCATATGTTGCACATGGTGTGGATCCATTAATAAAGTAACCCGAGTAAAACAACCAAGCAGCAAAACAAAAAACCCAGGCACTTCAGTGTCAACATATTTTGGACTGTCTGCTTGCAGACTATTATACACAATAAGAACATGTCTCAACTCCAAAAAGACAATTCTGAACAATATTGAGTTCGCTACTAAGTGACTTCCACAGAAAAGACTTTTTCCAAATTTCACTGCTTTCTAGCAAACAGCACAAATAGGCCTCAAACACTGTCTTAAATAGAATAAACTCCATTTTTCAGAAATTTTGTTGATTTTAAGGTTAAGAAGTTGTATTAGGGAATCGTCTTTGTAGCTCCTCTGTTTACAAGCTGGACTTTTAGGCAGGAGCCATCATTTTAGCAGCACTGATGCCCACAATGAAAAGAACCTTATTAGGATTTGCATACTTCAATATTTGAATGCAGGTAATTACCCCAGTTGTTTTTCTGCTGCCTATTGTGCTGATCACTTTCCTATCTGACCCAATGGACATGATTCAAGGAGTAAGGCAAGGGAGTAAGGAAGGAAGGAAGTAAATCTCTCTTCAGTATTAGGAGGTCCTGTGTCTCTCCATCTAGAAGTGTCTAAATCCACTCCTACTTCTAAACATGCTTAACTGCTACCCCCCATTTCTTAGTGTTTAGATGGGTATTGTTCAGGCACCTGCCTATCCTGAGCACTTCCAGGGGCTCCATTTCATCATGCAGCCTGGAGCAGTTCAGGAAGCTGTAGTTTGAAAATGGAGGCAAATAATTATACCATCACTCACAGAGTGTCCCCACATTTGGGTGCCAGCTCTGAGTTGCTGGACTCAATTGCCCTGCTTGGAGCATGTTCAGTGTTGGAGCATGTTCAGTGCCTTCTGGAGACCTGACAGAACACAGGCATCCTTATACAGATGTTACAGAGTGAGGCAGAAAAGGGAGGATTTATGGACCTCTTGCTGTCTAAAAGATAAGGAAATGGACTGCGAGTTTATTTTAACATCAAATCATGAAAAAAATTAACCACTGTAATTATGATTTAAAACCCCCATGCAATACAGGGCACCCTGTTCTCTAAAACATGGGCCCCAACCACAAACCTCTTAATCAGAGCAGCCCAAAACTCTGATTTTGCAGATATAGGCATTGCTTTGCTTAATTTGGAGACAGGCAAACTATCACTGTGGTCATCAGGGGTTTTTTCCCAAACAAATCTGAAAATGCTTCACTATGTTTGAAGGTATTTTGTGTGACATTACATGGCATAGTTTCCACAGATTTCTCTATGTGGGCTAGATTTGGCAGAATTAATGTTTCACTTGTGCTCTGCAAGTAGGTTTCCTCTTTCCTTGTTGTCTTCTTCCTTCATCTTTCTCAATATGTTAAAAAATGCTGCACTTGTCAAAGTTCAATCTTTATTTCCTAGCACTCAGGTCCAGCAGCCCCTTCTCCAACCCATTGTCTGCTTATTTATCCATCTGTTCAACCATCTTAAGCCATTGCAACCTGCCACCTCTTTGCTCTCTCTAGCCATCTCTGACTGACAGGATTATGAGGATCACAGAACCATTTAGGTTGGAGGAATCCTTAAGACCATCCGGTGCAACTGTCAACCCTGCACTGCCAAGTGTAACACTAAACGTTGCCCCTAATTGTCAATATGTACTGTCTAAGAATAATAATGACTGCTTTATCAGGTGTGGGTTGATGCTGGCCTGATGCCAGGCACCCACCAAAGCTGCTCACTCATTCCCCTCTGCAATGGGAAAGAGGAGAGACGATATAACAAAGGGCTCATGGGTTGAGATAAGGACTGGGAGAGATCGCTCATCAGACACCACTATGGGCAAAATGGGCTTCACTTAGAGATATGAAATGAATTTATTACTAATAAAATTAGAGCAGGATAATGAGAATTAAGTTAAGCCCTTAAAAAACACCTTTTCCCCACCCCTCCCTCCTTTCAGTGCTACCTCCTACCCCAGTGACACAAGGAGACAGGGCATGGGGGCTATGGTCCTTTCATCACCCATGACTCTCCTGCCGCTCAGGGAGGGGAGTCCTTCCCCTGCTCCACTGTGAGGTCCCTCCTATGGGAGACAGTTCTTCATGAACTTTTCCAATGTGAGTCCATTTCATGAGCAGCAGGTCCCTGTGGCCTGCTGCAATGTGAGTCCATCCCGTGGGTAACAGTCCGTCCCCAGACTGCTGCAGCATGGGTCACTGTTCCATGGAGTACTATCCTTCAAGGACAGGCTGCTCCAGCACAGGAAAAGGGCCCATCTCTCCACAGGTTTCCCAGAGGGTCTTAGCCTTCTCTCAGGGATCCATCTGCTCTGGTGTGGGGGTCCTCCACTGTCACTTTTGGACACGAAAAGACTGACACAAATTCTAAGATGTAGAGGGCTGAATAAATATTTTATTAAAACAAACAAAGTCTTTTATAGAGTGATATGATAGAGCTGGACCTAATTGGTCCTTGATTAACACACCATCACTATGATTGGCTAATTAAAATCAACACTTCTCTACATGTAAACAAGATAACAAACACCAGCTGTGCAGATTTGTTTAAATTCTTTCTTCGGATTGTTTTGAGAAAAATTATCTCTTGAAAGCATTACTGCAGCTGAGAAAATCAGCTGCAGCCTCTAGGAAAAAAAACCAAAATGAGACCCACACTCCACAGGCTGCAGGCTGATCTCTGCATCCCCATGGATCTCCATGGGCTGCAGGGGCAGAGCTGCTTCACCATGGCCATCACCACAGGCTGCAGAGGAATCCCAGCTCTGGTGCCTGGAGCACCTCCTGCCCTCTTTCTGCACTGACCTTGGTGTCTGCACACTTGTTCCTCTCACATATTCTCACTTCACCCTCCTCTGGCCACAATTACAACTGTGCAACAACTTTTTGTTTTTATTTCGTTGCCTTGGCCAGCAGAACATCCATCTTTGGTGCCACCAGGGATTGGCTCTGCTGGACATGGAAGAAGCTTCTAGCAGCTTCTCACAAAAGTCACTCCGCAGCCCACCCCCTACAAAGAATCCAGGCCATGCAAAACCACTGCATCAAGCAACGCAAAGATAAACAGAAAAGACAAAATAATAATCAAAAATGTAGTGACTCCATTTTGGGCTATAGTATACTGGGTAAGCAGACTGAAAGCAAAATACCCCTTATAGATTGAGGTTCTCTTTTATTTCTATGCAATCTCAGTGCAAATTTTTTATGGAAAACAACAACATAATATCTGCTGTTGTTGTTCTTAGCCTTTTGTGAGAGGGTTGTTCCAGTGGCTTTTAAACATTTGTACCTGGTGAGGCAGGTACCAGACACATGCAGAATTGCTACATTGCCACACAGGCACTTCAGCCATAGTATGCATAGAGCCCAAATGCATATCCATTTTTCAACCTTAAAATTGATCAAACCTTTCAACAATTAACCTTTTGTTACAAAGACAAATTTTCACTGAAAATATTTTTTCTTTTGCAGAAGAATTCCTCTTTAAGAGCAGAGGAGAGAAATGCCAGAACTGGAGGGAAGGGAATGAGTAAGAGTTTCACAGAAAATGAGCTGTACTACCATTGAGCTCAGTATCATGGCCAGGTGTCCCATATTTGTATCACCAATCTAGTCCATTAGTCCAGAACACAGCCCTTGTCCAGAAAAAGGTCTCCACTGCTGAAATTGCTACAGATTATTGTTGTATTTCATACTGTTTTTCCTCTTTCTTCTCCATTTTCTTTATTGCCATGTCAACAAAAGCCCATGGAATTGAAAAAGTAAATCCAGTGGCTGTAGAGAAAATACAGGATAATGCCTTTAGTTTCACCTAAGGAAGTGAAGTGGAAATTTCTGAGAGTTATATTCTGTGTTTAAGTGAGCAGATATACTCTGCAAACATGCTTATAATGGTAAACAAAGACCAAGCCATAAAAAGAGAAGATGGCCAGGTGTATTCAAAAGTTGCAGATCATGAGCATCTTTGTAAAAAAGGAGGGAAGGAAGTTTATACTCTGCTCTCATTTCTCTGGACTGATCTGTTTACTGCCAATCTTTTGTTGAAATAGTGTAGGATTTTTCTTCCAGCATACTAAACTCAGATTTGTTTATAGCAAGGAGACTCATTATTTTAACATTCTAATTAATGTCCTCATGGAAGGTGCTTATTATTATTGGCTCTACCATGTCTGTAATTCTGACAAATTAACAGATTGAGGGAGACTGTGTTGATGTTGCCTATAGCTGTTTGTGGCTTTCCTATTTGAAAGAGTATATTAAAGTTGGATCCAGATTACAAATGTTTAATCTGGCAAAGATATTTGGTGGCCTCTAAAACAAATATTGTGTCATTAATATAGCAGTATCCGTAAATGGGACTGGCGACATATAATGCTGTGTCTGTGGATATTTTCAAACTCTGTTTAGGATCCTTAACTAACCCCGCTCTGCGTAGGTAGTTCCACCTCTTCAGTACCTAAATGCATCAAAATAAGTTAAGACTGTATTTTTAGTATTAACTCTAAGTTCTCTGGAGTTTGTGGTTTTTAAATGAGACCCCTAGTATTATCTGGAGTTAGACTTCTTTTGTGGTTCAATAGAAAATACACAGTATTCAGTTTTTCACTTTTGGTACACTTTTACAATGGCATTAAAAATAGAGAAACCTTTCCAGTTTATTCAAGTTGACATGATGAACCATAATTACATTGTTTAGCACAGTTTATTGTATAAATACAAGCTTCAATTTTTTGAGTGAATTTTGATCCAATGCCAAAACAGTTCTTTGAACAATTTAGGCTGATTTTTGACATGATATTTAAAGATGTATCATCTCCATCCAAACCACTGAGCTATTATGATGTTGTTACAGGAAAGAGGTGTGAGCCAAAATGATATGAATATTGAAGTTAGGAAAAAATTACTGCATAGTAACTGATGGTAAAAAAAAGAGAAAACAACCATGGCCAATTTTATTAATTTTCTACTACCAAAGCAGAAATTTTGAATCTCTTTTGCAAACTGCTCCCTTTATGGACTGTGTGGAGTAGCTGCTTCACTGCAGGGAGCACAGAATGGCAGGCCTGTACTTTGGGCTTTTACTGCTAGAAAGGCAGCAGTAAAACCTACCATCAGTGGCAAACCCCCAACACCTTTGCTTGGAGTTTACTTTGAACCATTCCTTATCACAAGACAGATATTAAATTTAGTCCTTACAGGAACAACAGAGGTCAACCAGTGAAATTAGTTGGGTAGGAATCTCTTGCAAAGAATTCCTTCATCTGACAGGTAAAATCATTGCTTAGGAACCTTCCAATGGTATTTTCCATACTATCTTCTCTTTGCTTCTTTCTCTGTCTCATACTGGTCTTAAGATCTCTTTTGTGTATGCACATCATCTTATAAAATTGGCCACCCACCTGAAAAAGTGAAGACAAAATCTCGAAAACTTAGAGAAGTTCCATACTCTTGCAAGAAGCTATAAAGAAACTGTCTTAATAAATGGAGTTATAAATACAAACTCTTTATCAAGGAAGCATTTGTTCCATGGAAGGGGAGGGGAAGATATGTGTTATGAAATATAAATCATGCTTATACAGTGGATGTGTATTTTTTATGTCTATCAGATGTCGTGTGCATCCTTCTGTAAATAATTCACACCTTCTGTCCTTTCAAGTAGTTTTTAAATAGCAAATATTCCTTTGCAGGTACTTTTCTTTGAAGATCTTGCTAGACTAAAAGCACAGTCATAAAGTAAGACATTGCCTTTTTTTGTAGCTCATATTTTTCTGAAGTGCAAATAAATGATCAGTTTTAGCTTGAAGTTTCATGGTGAAAAGACAGCAAGACCCTTAGGAACAATCAGTCAACGACCTGTGAAATTTTTGCCCTAAGGTTTTGTGAAAAATCCTACTGCTATGTAATGAAACTTGGAATGATACATATGGTGGAAAACAACTTTCCTCCTCTAAACTCCAAACACAACTCCTTCTCTTTATTGCTGCAAAGCCTACTCTTTTAATGTAGTGGATACAAAAACTTCAAGTAATTGAGTAAAACTTTCTGTATTTCTCAGAAGCGTGAACACAGAAAGATCTTTATCTACTTAGGTTCAATTGGCCACTATCCTGGAGACATGGAAGAGCTAATGCCATTTTAACGAAGAGATAAACTGGAATTTATCATCACCTTGTCAACAATGATTGATATCTAATTTAAAAAGAGGCACAGGTTTTTGTGAATGTTAAGAAAATGTTTTAAGAGTTAGGAAAGGAGGAATAAAAGCAGAAACACTCACAAAAAAAAATCAGAAAGCAAAATCTGGATTATGATGCATATGAAAATTTCAGATTCCTGCGAAACATCAGGTCAGAATTTAAATTTAGAGGGAATTTAAAATTCTGTCTGCTCTTCAGTGGAAGCATTAGGCTGCAATGCATTAGCTGGCTATTTTCACTGCAGAAGACATTTAAAAATAAAATCATAAACAAAGCTGGTGGCTTTTTCAGTCGTTTACTGCCATCTATTGGGTATTATGTGCATTTACTGTTATTAAAGCTAATGAACAAAGCAAATTCAGATTAGTGATTCTGTATCAATGTCATTCATGAAAGAAGATGAACTCTCCACAAGTGGGACCACCGAACCCCCACCCGTCGAAATTGTGATAAAATTGTAGGAAATGCAAGGGAAAAGCTTATATCAGAAATTGTTATGTAAGTAAGTCAAGAAAAAGGTCAGCTGAAGGAGCCCCAGGAGAATGGGAAAGTGGGGCATCCTTGAATAGTTTCTCTTCCTGTTAAGACAAGCAACACGGGGCTTTCCCATTTACAAAGAGATCAGAGCAAGAAAATACAGTACAAACAGTGGGGTTTATTTATATGTTTATTTATTTAGGTTTTTATTGCATTGCTTAGAGTAAAAGTGAGGTTTTTTAAAACGAAACACAAACTTCCTGTTTTTCAAAGACTTCCCTCAGAGCAGACACAGTACATCTCATTTCTGTTTTCTTTTTGAAGTATAGAATTATGAAAATATTTATAGACATATTTAGATTTGCCCCTCCATTAGGTTAGGCATCTTTGAGTCTTGCAGAAGTCATAGTCATCCTTCTCTTGAGACAACAGCAATAATTTTCTAAGTTTTTAAATTTTATTCTATCTTGCAATTCCAATTTTGTGACTATTCTGCCTAAATCACTTCTTATCTAGGCAAACTAGATTTAGATATTCTTCACCAATAAAAGTCAAGTGAGAACAATACTGACATCTGGTGCATGACTCTCAAACTCATGGAGATTGAGTGTCCCCTAAATTTTGCTCAGCAAAGAGTTACATTTAATTTTAACATTTACCCCAACTCTAGGTTTCCCTAGACTTGAGTTGTCTTTAAATTACTGGACGTAGGTGGGACAAGTACAGAAATATACATACTCTCTATCCCTTGAGTTCTGCTGCATTTTGATGTCAGTTTCAAACATTTAATTTGTTAATATTTAGTGGCGTTCACATTGACTCTGCTTTGATTTAAATATTGTGCCTGAAGAAGTGAAGAAACTTAATCTCTGTTATTCAGATTTTCTGTCAGGAATAAAATTTATCCCTATTATATCTTAACTATCTGTGTATAATCTCTAGTATATTCATTAAAGAGGTTATCTGCTATAAAATTAATTTTCTGACTAATGACAACTCTATAAATGTTATGGAAAAATATACCCATTCACATCCTCACCCCTTAAAAGTAAAACAGTATAAGTATTAAAATAGTCTTTTGTTGTTGTTGTTGTTGTTAAAACATTTCTTTGCAGTTAAACAATAATTAAGCCTGCCTTTTAAGATAGATCAATCCAATTGGCATCAGTAGAACACAGCAAAATAATGTGATGAAGTGAGCTAGATGGAAAGACTTCTGGGAAAAGCAACATCCTATTCAGCATTCCCACATTTTCTAGGAAGTTGCTTAGTGAAGATTTTTGAACATTATTTTTAGTGAACCCATCTAATACATGCCTAAATATTCCTGAGAAGAATTGAAGGAGTCAAAAAGCTCCCCAGATGAAGGAGGAAAACTAAGAGGTACTTTGAGTTACTTTCATCTGTTCTAGAAACAAACCAAAAGGCAAGAAATTTTTTTTTCAGAATTTTAAATGTAAATTTTCAGCGTCTTCTGGGCCTAAAAATTTTAAGCAATTTAGTATGATTCTTTCACATATCTTTTCAAATATCTTTTTCCTTTTCAGACTTATAAAGGGAAAAGAAATAGGGCTGAATAGGACTGGTTGACAAGTAGATAGACAATCCATTTATACTGTATTTGCATAAGTATGGCTGTGAAAAAAATAACATAATTTAAGATTTTATTTGTTTTGCCCCAAAACCCTCTTCTTATCCAATGATTTTTGTCCCTTCACAAAGGAACGGAAGAAGTGCATGTTATAGGTGGGGTTTTGGTGACT
>WAAE01017720.1:0-160123 GCA_013400495.1 Nicator chloris | reverse complement strand
CGCTGTGCCCGCCGCCCCCGGCGCCGCCCGCCCTGCCGGGGATGCTGGCGGCCCCCAAGCCGGGCGCCCCGGGGCTGCTGAGCCCCACGCAGAGCGCGGCGGGCGGCAGCTTCGCCCTGGAGGCGCAGCGGCAGAGGTGAGTGAGGGGACGGGGCTCGCCGGGCCAGCCCACAGCCCCCGCCCCCCCGCGGTGACCCCGCGGGGCGTGGGAAGCGCCGGGACCCCCGCGGGCCTGGGAAGAGCCGGACTTTCCCAGGGCCCTCGGCCGGCCGGCGGCTCCGGGAGGGGGGAGCGGGGCATGGGAAATGGGCGACCCCGGGACGAGCGGCCGTGGGAGGCGGCGCCGGCCCCGCGGTGGCCCTGGGAGGCAGCACCTGCCCCGGCGGCCCGACCAGAGGTGCGCGGGGATCCGGCCGGGGAGCGCTGCCGCCGCCTCGGCAGCGCTGCTCGGGCCCGGGGACGCGGAGGATGCCCCGGCCGGCGCAGCGGCGGATGAGGGGGATCTGCGGAGATCTCTCGCTGAGGCTCTGTCTGCAGGTCTGCGGTACCCTGAACCCTGCCTTCTGCTTTTCCCCAGCCCAGTTTCTGCATTTCTGTGTTTCCAGATGAAGCTCGCAGGGTCGCTGCTAGGCAGGACGCTTCCTCCGTGCGCCGGCCACACTGCTGGTGTCGTGCCTTCTCCTGCTCTATGCTGCTTGTCTCTGCAACTGTGTATTAATGAATGCTTGTGCACAGGGAACTGAGAGTCAGCCTCGGGGGAGGATACTCTGGCCTTCAGAGCAGGATTACCATTGCATTTCCAAGGGACTTCTGTCAGGCTGAAAGTGTTGGTTTTCTGATTGACTGAAAGGCAGGCTCTTGCTCAGATCTTGGGGATTTGAGCTCTGAAAGAACTCTTTTCGGGCCGTTTCTTGCATAAACAGCTCTGTAAAACGAGCTGGCCCGCTGAGCCTGGAGATAGGCAGCGGTATCAAAGACTTTAAGTCTCCGTGGTCTTTACAGTGGCTTCAAGAGCTTTGTTAGTGAGCTGAAATAGAGATGTTGTCAGTGGTTTAAAGCTGGGGAGTTTGCTAATGCCGTTGATGGGTATCCCCTTTCAGTGTGCATCTCACAGTGGACATGTCCTGTGTATCTCCAGCTTGGGGGTTCAGGTGAATTTGAAGAGAAGTAGCTGGTTGTCAGTAATGAGGGAGGCCCTCTTGTGTTGTCCCTCCTGGCGTGTTTTCCTTTTGAACTGTTATTTACCACTCATGGCTTTCCGTCCTTGTTTGTTGGAGAAATTGAAGCTGTGGCTGCCAGCTGGGTGCCCTGTATTGTGCAGTTGTGTGCCGCTTGTTGAGCAGGACAGCCTGGAGTGAGGGTGTTGCTGTGGAACGGTTCCTACCCAGCACTCCTTGTCCACAAAAGCCAGCACAGGAGGTGCTCTGTGATTTAATTTCATTGATTTAATATTGTAGGCAAACCTCTTGAGGGCAAGTTTTGCATCAAGAGTTTTAAAGCACAGTTCCCTTTGTGGATGTGGCTTTCGTTGTGCTTGTACATACAGAGATCTGGAGCAATGATCCTTCCCATGCCAAGTCAATAGGATAGTAAGAAAATATTCCTAGGATCTTCTCATTTGATGTCCTTTCTGCCTCATTCTTTGGCATCAGGTTTGAGCTGTTCCACTACAGTAATTCTAATCAATCTGTCTGAAAAGAATGATGAATCAGAAATAAAAGGTAGAGAGAAATGCTAGAGGCAGTCAAGGGAATCAAAAGGCTTCTGTCTGAGTAATGACAAACCATGATTTTTTTGCTTGGAAGATTTGGCTGGAGGGGTATATTGTATTGATCAGTTTGCATACTACTTTTGAGGGTGATTTGGAGTGAGAGTTCATCTGGTTTTCATCTTGAAAGAAAAAGAACATCAGAAGAAGATCCACATCTTTACAAGGACACACACATCTTCTGACAAGAGAACAGTTTTGTGCTGCCTGTGGAGATGTGTTAGACCTGATGTACCTCATCCCAGTCACACTGGGCACGGGAGTGGGTGAAATGGACCATCCCTCTGTAATGACAATTTCACTGTCAACTTACAGGATGAGGGACTTTTCACTTTATTTTTCACTGGATAGTTTCATGCTGTGGTCTGTGACGGAATATCTCTCCATCCCCACTGAGCAGAGGCATCTCTTCTTGTTGTAAATACATGAGGAATGATTTAGGGGATCACCGGAGGAATGTCCTTCAGGACAGTGGTGCTTTTACTCCTTCCCCTTCTGTGTTGGGTGAGCTGTTTGCAAACTAAGATTCCAGAGTCAGCAATTACAAAATGGATCTTCTTTTACTGGGACTTGGGAATCCAAGGATTGTTTTGCCATGCAGTGATGTTGCTATTCTAGATCAGTAACTGCCTGCATCATGCAGAGGTACAGGTGAATGAAGTTGGTAGAGTGAAGGGGGAAGTGGAATCTGCACTGCTATCCTGGACTTCTCATCCTTGGTGCCCCCTTTAGGGAGCTGTTCTCTTCAGAGTCCTTTTGAATCACTGTCAAGAGCTGCTTTGAATTTTCCTCAGAGCCACAAGGATCACTGCCTGCAGGGTCTCCAGACTCACTCTGTCTGTGTTCAGTGACCAGTCTTGTGCCATGTCCAGGGATTTCGCTGTGCTGAGGCTTGCCCTGATCCATGGAGATCTCTATCTACTATCAGTATCTCTATCTACTGACAGCATCATTGGGCAGAGTTTTATTACAAAACTTGATCTTGTTTGACTTGATTGAGAGGTTGCAACAAGCCGAAGAGACCGGCCAGTGCAGCTCTGGGCAGGGTGTGACAGCACCTCTGCTGGAGTTGGGGGTTAGTTATTGGTAACAGGCAGGATCTAGAGTACAGCCCAGGGAACCAGAGTTCTGCTCACCTGATGTAACCTGGAGTTCCTCAGTAGTTGTCAGGTTCTTTAGGATAGAAACTTAGAAATCATTCAAATCTGGATGCTCAGTGTCATTATGCTGCTGGCTGAGCGTTATAAACTTACTGACTTTAACCTTCCGCTTTTATTTTCCTAAGGAATCTTCTGTTTACAGGATCTTGAATTACAGTGCTGTGTTATACCAGCTTGCCTGATCTGCTGCCATCCCTCTTCTCTTCTCCTTTTCCATCTTGCTCTGTTCTTTTGTTCTTTCAAAGAACAAGCTTCACAGAAAGTGGTGGAGGGAGGCAGCAAACAGGGAACAAATCGGCATTCACAGATTTTTAATGAATTTCTGCAGCTGGGTCTGAAACTGGCAGAGCTTTCTGGGGAAACGCAGATAGCAGAGAGCCCTGGAAATAGCCAGGTTATGAAAGCATGAAAAATGGAAACAACAGCCCTGAATGTCAATGCTTGTTGTGCTTCTGAGGTTTCATTATAGTGTAATGTAAAAGCAGCTGGTTTTGCCATAATTTGCTGCATTTTGCTGGGCCTGAGAATAAACACAGAGACTAAATTATTTGTGACTGATGCTTTAATGTCCTTGGAGTTCAGTGGTCAGGGAGCTGAACTGAGTGTTCGTGATAGCTCAGTCATTTCTGATTTATCAGCAAATTTAGGTCATTTTGAAAGTGGGAGTTTAAACAGTAGTTGATAACAGCAACACGTTGGACCTACTCTGCTTTTGAGTGTTAATTTGATGCCAGATTGCTGACATAGGTGTGATCAGATTAGTTCCGTGGGTGGAACAGCAGAAATGCTTCGTCAGGATTTTATACTTTGGGTAGTTAGTGTGTTGTTTTGTCCTACTGTCATCTTAGCTGCTGTTGTCTCTTGAAGAAATATAAATATTTTTATAAAAACCCCTCTGCTAATAAACAGATAGTGTTGAGATGGATGAAATAAAAGTCTTAGTTTAAGTTTTGAACCTAATTTGGAATAAGCTGGGCACATGGTGCTTTTCAGGAAGCAGCGAGCTCTGTCAAAGATGGCAAGCTTTGACCTTTCAGAGGTGAACAGTAGACTGGGATGTGCTGCTTGAGGCTGAAAATAAGCATATTCTAAACCTGAACTTCATTTAAAAGTCAGCTGAAATGTTAAGGCTGCAGTCTTCTCCTAGGTTGCTTCAGCAGATTTCTCTCATATTCTTGACTGCAGGTGAATTACATGTGTCCAATATGAAGTGTTTTATAGCCGCCTGTCGACATTCCCAGCCAGGTGTAGTAAGCAGAAGAAGTAAGTTGTATGCCTAGCAGGAAACTTGGAGATCAGAACATCCAAGTCCTTGTATCCTGTGCACTCCTGTGAATGGGTCTGGGTCAGGCAATCCAAGACACTTCCAACACCAAGGTTATTTGACCTCCTCAATTTAGGCAGTCCAGAGGCTTTAAGTATTTTTGCTCTCCAGGCAGGAGTAGTCTGTGCACAATTAACTGTACTTGCAGCTGATTTTATCTGTGGATGGATTCTGCAGCCTTTTAGAGTGATGGTGCAGGAGGCCTGGCAGCCGGTTTCAGGATGCTGCAGGTTTTGGGATTCCAGCTCAAAGCTCCTCTCTGCAGGAGGTGGTGAAGGTGGTCAGAATAATGTTGTCTTGCTTCAAGTTAAGGACTTATCAGCCAAGAATGAAAATGCTACTAAATTAAGTATAAAAAACAGAATAACTTAATTTTGGGAATCCCATTCAGACCTCCAGTGAGCAAGTCCTGTAGGAGTATTACAGTATAGTATATTAAAAGTATTTAGTTATATATAGTACATTAATTAAGTATATGTATTAAATATATAGTATATTAAATACTGTGTTCTCCTGTTTTCCATCTGTCAGCCAGTTAAAGCTGTGAGGCTGTCAGGCTGAGCGAGCTTGAAGATATTTTTGAGCCTTCTTTTGAAGGTTGTTCTGAAGGTGTCTGGCTCTGTAGTTGGAGTTTTTAAAATGCACAATGAAATTTGGGCTCTTTAATGAGCACGAGGTATTGTTGATAGAGCAGGTGACTGCAGATGAAGGGTGCTCAGATAAAGCCACTCAGTCAACCCAGTTCTTCAGACAGAGCTCCAGACTCGTGACCTTTGGTTTACAGCTGTTGTATATTTAACCTACTGTAATTGGCATTCACTTGGAATTCCTGTGACCTACTGTAATAGGAATTTACCTATTCCCTGAAAAGGTGTTAAAGGAAGAACCTTCAGCTGGCCCTCTGTTTCACAAGACATACCAAGCCCTTAAAGCTTGCTGTCAGCTGACCCTGCTGCTGAGGCTGTGATCCTGGGAGCTCTTCTCCAGGGAATGCTCCTCTTGTGCCAGGTCTTGCTCTGGTGGTGGTACCCAAGCTGCAGACCTGCCTCAGAGCTGGGTAGCTGGTTCATTTTGGAGTGCCCACAGCATGGGCTGAACTGCTGCTGGTCAGGGCACTTGCTCAACAGCAAGGACAGATTTGCACTTGCTCTGTTATGGTTGCTGCAGTTTAAGCCTAAGATTTTGCCTTAGTAAAACTACAGCCTCTTGACTGTTCATTGAAGGGGGTGACTGATGCAACGAGGAAAAAAAAAGGTGCCCATAAAAACACTGTGGGACCTCTCTAAACTTGCTTTGATTGGGTTTCCTCCAGTCACCAGTTTTAGCTTTCTCCTTCCCAGTTAAGACCTTCTCTCTTTCTCTTTTTTTTTTTTCTTCTTCCTTTATTTTTCAGCTTGGGAGTTTATTGTGCTGAAGGCTTTTATTTAGCAAGGCACATGATGAAATGACAGCATCATCTCTCAGTGAAGTGCATGAATATTTCTAGCATAATGCCCACAGTGCCAAGGACACACTTTGCATTTCATGTGCCTGTTTTGGTCAGCAGTTCAGTGCTGAGTAAGCAGAGCACAAAGCACAGGGGGCAACAAGGTTGGTGAGCTATGAACACCTCCAGAAACTGGGAGAAATTTGGGCAAATGCTGGTGGTGTTCTGGCCAGCACATCTAGTCTGCTTTGTGAGAAAAAGCAGGGATTTTAGGAGTGAGCTTTAGGAGAGGGCCGTGGGCACAGCAAACCTTACATCTGGTTTGGTGGTTCTGTTGCAACAGCTGGGCTTTCACAATACTTACTGGAAGGCATTATTTTCTCCTTGCCTTGTCTAAACACTCTGAGCACCAAAATAATGTGATCTATGAAACTCAATGAATATAAAGCTCATTCTCTATTAGGTTTCTAATCATATGTGGTTGTGAATCAGCACTGAAGTAGCAGCTGCTGTGAAGATTATCTAATTTCTTTCCTTGTTAGTATTTAAAACTCTCCAGCTTAGTGAGCTTCCCACTTACTCGGCCTCCACCTTCATTCAAATTATACTTCATTTCTGTTCATTCTCATCTGTTCCACAGGCTGTGTGACACATTCTTCCCGTGCATGTGGCTTTAATGGTGTTGGAGAATGCAGGATTTTGTCCTGGTTGCTTGGGACAGCAGGAAAGCCCCTGGTGCCCTTTCAGTTTTGCAAACAAACCTTGAGTAGGAACACAAAGGTGAAGGAATTGGCCTCCTCCTTCATCCTGGGCTCTCACAGAGGGACCTGCTCTGTAGCCTAAAAGTACTCTTCATGCTCATGTGGCTGATTTCAGTTTACCCTTTAAAATGAGGACTACTGGATGAATAAACTGGCCCTGCTGTGAGACTTGTATTTATTCTCTGGCAGGCTGGTACTTCAGTGTCAGAAAGAGCTCCTGGCATGGTGGCCTGCAATCCAAATGCACGTTTGTGGTGCCTGAGTTTGTGAAGCAGGAGCACTGAGCTGTACACTTACTGTTGGTGATGCAAAGTGTCTTTCTTCTCTGCCACTGCCTCTCAAGGAACATCTGAGCTGAAATCATCCACCCATGAAAATGGTCTGCTCAGTGCTGGGCACTTCATGGCAGAGATCCTTTGTGAAGTCATTTGTTTTACCACAGACATGGTTTTGATGTGATTCAGTGTAAATGCAGTCTCAGGCTTCTTTTGGCTTTAATTACTGAGAACTTGTTGCTACCAGTGAGCTGTGCTCAATCTGCTTTTGAGCAGGAAGCTCATTAGTGTGAGCGCCAAGGGTGGTGAAGCACAGGGCACTGATAGCAGAACTGAGATGCTCCCACACACACTCTGGGATGCAAGCCTGAGCTCAGTGAATGTCTCCTGGGCTGCAGAAGAAATGGCAGCTGCTAAAAAGTAAGCCTAAATACGAGGAGTAGCTTTCTTAATCCCCCAATGCCTGTATTTTACCTGGTGAAGCCCCAGCACTGTTCATATCTGTTTGTTGTCTTGCCCGTAAGGAATAAAAACAATACAGCTTAATGTTTAAAATATGTCTTGGAAAAACAAAGCTGACAGGTATATATTCCTGTTGTAAACAGGATTTAGCATCTGGATTTCTTGTGCAAATTACCTTTGACAGTTGTTTCTAAGCTAGTGCTTCCAAAAACCAATAAACAATTTTTTTTCCCTTGTTATATTAATAACTCAGCCTTTTGACAGATGTAATCATACTGAGGCCTGTGAAGGACATTACAAAGGGACATCATATTAAAATAAAACTCAAGCGAGAAACAGGAAACCAAATTCTATTAGGCCCTAATTTTACACAGTAATTAAAAATCCATGACCTCCCCTATTCCATTCATCTATTAGCAGTACAGATGGCTAAAGAGCAACAGAGGATATTGGCCCTGCTGCTAATTTTAGCCCAGTGCCTGGGGTATGTGCCTGTGTGTGCATGCAGCATCAGTAGGGGCATGGATGCAGCTCCACTGGAAAGAAATCCTGGGCCCCTTGGAGGAGGGCTCAGGCCATGTCCAGCTTTGGCAGCATCTTTGAACTCTCCTGTTGCAGGGCTTGGTGATCCTGGAGGTGATGAGGATAAGTGATCACAGCATAAGATGAACTTCAGGTGCTGTGTTGGTGGAAACAGCTGAATGTTGGTTGAACTCTGGCTGTGTGGTGGGCTCAGAGTGCAGCCCTGAGCATGAGGGATGGGGGTTAATCAGGATGGGGGAGAACCACTGTGAGATTTTAGAAATTTCCAGTTTCACCCTTCAGAAGGCCAGCTGGTCTGTTCACCTGCTGTGGCAGAAATGCAGGAACCAGAAGGGCAAAATGGAGAGAAACTTTGAAGTGGCCACATGGCAGCTGCACACAGGCTTAAGAAAGACCACTGGCCACTGTCAGGCCCAGTATTGGGGGTTAAGGCCCAACTTAAAGGGGTTAAAATGAGATTTGTGAGGGCTGTTTGTTGCAGAATCTGTGAGTGCAGATCGGAGTCATGGGTGCCTAAGGGAGTGCCTTAGAGGACTGTTGGTGGCCCAGGAGCAGGAGTGGACGAGGCTTGTCTGTGCCTGAAGCCACATCTGACAACACAGGGCTGGCATCTCCTGCGTTCAGCAGCTGCTAAAGAAGGGTCAACTTGCACACTTCCAGCTGCAGCAACGTCCCAAAGCTTTACCCTTGTCCTCCAGGTGTCTGCAGGTAGCCCAGTGTGGGTGGGAAGAGGGAGAAAACTCTTGGCAAGCCATCAGAAAGGTCAGTGTTGTCTAATCTGGAGCAGTGACTTAACAAGCTTTCTCCTTACCATTCATAAAACAGGACGTGTAGGGATTACCATTGCTATACATAGATTGCTCTTAGCTGTGTCCTGTCCTGCTAGGAGCACTTAAGAGCTGTATCAACCTCGGGGCTGGGAATCCCACTGCTGCTTATCCAGTGTCCATCCTCTGCAGACAGTTTCACTGGGACCCTGGCAGGACCAGAAGAGGATAACTCTGAAGCTGGAAGCACTCAAACACTGGGTTTCCTCAGTGGGAGATCCATCAGAAAGAAGAAATGTGTGGGCTGGCTACCGCTTCCCAGGGCAGGAGTCAAAATGTAGCCCTGAAGATAATTTGTTGGGTTTTTTTTTCTGAACACAAGCGTTTTTTGGCTTTTTTTAAGTGAGTATTTAGCTGGTCAGGGATTTGGCAGTGGTGTTGGATTGTGTGAGCCTGTGTGTGCACGTGGAGATAACAGCCAAGGCGTAATCCAGAACTCCTCTACTTGATAGCCCCTTATCTCTGGGCATGTGCTCTGTGTGTTTTGGCACTTGATGGGTGCCCTCGAGGTGCTGGCTCTAAACACAGTTGCTGTTTTTAATGGTCTGGGAGTGTCCTGCTTTGGCCTGTATTGGCTCCTGAAATAAAAGGTTGGGAAGTACCCAAAAATGAGCTCCTGGTCAGGGACATACAAGCACACAAACCTTTTATATCTTGTCAGAACTATGGCTTGTGATGGCAAACAGGCATGTTTGAACTTTCTGTTGGAATTACAGCCTGCTCCACGGAACCCATGAACATTATAATATTGGGTATTTCAGTTTCTAATTGCCAGGTCACCCTTGGGTAAGGCTGCATAACATAACTCAGCGTATGTAGAGATGTTGGTATTCTTAGTATTAGGTTGCTTTCAGCAGCAAACACACTGTGTAAACCACTTTAAATCCTTCAAATTCCATGGACCATAGCAAGAAGTGTTATCCTGGGTGAAGCTACTTAGCACAGGATAGGTGACTTGACATTTTTTTGTCATCAAAGTTAGCAGTCACTGAAGTGACCCTTTGCAGCCAGTTGTGCAAATGTGAGTTGGCTGCATGAGAAGAGCACTGAAGCAAGTGTATGTGCATATATATAAATGCAGACAACTCAAAAAGTGTCAAATTTTGCTGCATTCTCCAAGTCCTGCAATAGTGACTCTCTCGGAACATTTTGAGGGTGCTGTGTTGGTGCAGTGTTGGATTGGGCCTACAAACTGTTTCAGGTACTCTGGATTAGTGAGACTTCTTTACATCCCATTTTGAGATTTGAGGGAGAGTGTGTGGCTCAGCATCAGGGATTCCTCCAAGGTGACAGCTTTGCTGAGGGCAGAAATTATTTACAAGTGTAGCTAAAAATGAAGTTTCCTGTTGGCAGAGTGGGGATGAGTCATTGTGGTTCTGAGTCAAGGGGTGGGATCTTCCCTTCACTGCAGCAGGGTTTTACTTCCAGATCTGCTCTCTGCTCAGGTGTTTGGCACTCTTGTCCCTGTTACTGAGAAAACAAGGGGTTATTCACAAGGTGTAACACCCTGGATAAGTCTCCACCGTGGAGTTAGGAGTGAGGATCTAGCCATGGCTAGATCTAGCCTCACACCAGGCACCCTTTTTACAGAACTATGTGCTTTATTTGTACCAGTGCCCACTGGCATTAGCTGTGTTTTTCCTCTGCTTGCCATACACGGCGTCTTTCTGTCTCCATCCAGGCAGGTCTCCCCTGGGAGGGGAGAAAGGCTGTGGATGTTACAAACTGCATTAGAGCCAGGAGGTTTGCAGTTACTTCCTCATTTCATGAAGGGTTTTTTATTGAATTTTACATGCCAGATTAGACTGGAGAACCCTGTAAATGTTAAAGTGTTAAATGTTCCTGTGCCATTCTTGCTGAAAAGCAGCAAATCAGTAATAATTTTAAAACTGAAGTGCTGGTGGGGGTGTTGAAGCTGTGCCAGGAGTTTGCACCTTAATGGCTGTGGATTTGTAGGAGGCAGTTTCTAGCAGTACTGAAGGTGTTAGTCCTGTGGGAGGGTTTGCCTCCCTTGTGTTTGCAGAAAAGGACACTAATTTTTCATCCTCCTACCTGTTTGAATTGTGAGCTTTACTTCCTTTTAAGAGTGCCTGAACAGTGCAGCTGAGAGTCTGCTCTGCTGCAGCTTGAGGTTGGATTTTTTTTTTCTTTTTTTTTTCTTTGTTTTTTTTCTTTTTTTCTTTTTTTCTTTTTTTGCCAGAAGCTGGGCTGGTCTTGTCAAACCACAGTCCTGCAACTTTTGTCTCGTGTGCCGCTTGTACATTGACTTCATGGCAGCATTGCCCATTAGTTGAGTTCCTGTGTCACTGGGAAGAAAACCTTGGACTTGAACAGACATGGCTTGTGCTAAAAGTGTAACACAGTGTATGCTTAAACAAAGGCAGAAAATATGGACTCTGATAGTTGTAGTGTCAGCATTTTGCTGGTGGAGTGCATTGTTCCTATGGAAATTGCAGTCAGAGTTGCACAATTCATTTGTAAATCTCTACCAACAAAGAAAGGCTTGACTTGGACAATAGCAATGTGTCTTACTTTGGCAAAGTGTATTTTTTTTTTGCTTGAACGTAATATCCTATTACTGTTACACTAACTGACATGAGCCCTACTATTATTCTTGCATCTTCCATTCTGAGACTTCACATGTGCCAGATACTTTTTCCTTCCTCTAATAACCCTCTCTATTGTTTCTCAGAGACATCTGTCAGTTTTATTGAGCTGCAGTCACAGACTCTCAGTCTGCTGACTCCTGCAGCTGGAGACAGCTGTTCTGAATGGAGAATGCACACAGATGTTTGGTCATCATACAGATATACCTATATCTGAACTTAATTTACATAAAATTATTTATTCCCCTGACTTGATGGGGAGATCTTTTTGTGACATTCTTGTCAGATTTTAAATTACTATTTGGAAGCTTTTGAGGTGTTTAACTTATAGGTAGGCATTCTTCTATGTGGCACATAATGAATGGTCTTGTTGATGAAGTTGGTATAAATATGTATTTCAAGGGTCCTAGAAGGGGAGACAAGTTCTTGGCCTTTTAAGGAATTTTAAACTCTTAGTTAAGCACTCTTACAACAAAACAAAAATCTAGAAAACCTGCCATGTGTCCTAAGAGCTCATAGATCTGTTGCAGTTCATAAACTCGGAGGCCATGAACTAATACTGTTCACTCTTCGTGGTGTTGTACATTTTGCAGAAGGCGTTTTATCTCCCAGCGCTGCTCTCTAGACTTTTTAGAAGACATAGTGGAATATGCCAGTGTACGAAGGTACTTTTTTTCAAAAGCAGCATTAACCTCAACTCGTTGCATGCAGTCCTCTCCTCCCTCCACCCTCTTCCACGCCAGTATCTGAGGTCCTGCATGCTAGTGCTGCCATCTGATCATACAACTGGCATGAATTTTTCGCAGAACACTTAACAGATTTGGCTTGTTTGTTTTTCTTCTTACCATTGCAGAACCAAGCATATATCTGGGTCTCCAAGACACAAAAGTTTGAAGAAGATGCACTTCATCAAGAACATGAGGCAGTATGACACCAAGAACAGCAGGTAACGTGTGGAGATCAAGGTTCCCCCTGTACTTGTGTGCAACAGGAACCAGCCTCCAGTCGCATGAAGTAAGAGTTTCAATATCAGGGAGAATTAGAGGATGCCCTTGGGGCCTTGATAGTTTTAGCCAGACTTCTATCAAAGGTGGTAGGTGCTCATATCTGCTACATTGGCAGCAATACACTGCTGATTCTGCCATCCTACTCTGAGGAGATTAAATCATTCTCTCTTTTCTTCTCTCACTTTTCTTATTTCTCTCACTTTCCTTATCTCTGGCACACAGAGAGGTCAGAGCTGAGGAGGATCCAAGGAGGATGGCTTGGTTTAGCCAAATTCTTGGGTCATAGTTGCTTAGCAGAAGAGAAAGGGAGGCTGCATTTATGTTTATTATTAATAGAAGTGTGAGGTTTCACCTAAATGTTGAATATTATCTACATATTTTCACAAGGTTTATGTAAAAATTACATAAACATAGATATATATTTAAGGACTAGGATGTCGTTTGAGGAGCTCCCAAGGTGATGGCAGGTCCTAAACACTGAGGTTTGACAGAGAGCCCCAAGGACCTGCAAGGTCAGTGTGAAACCTCTGCTCTTCTGCTGCTTTCTGAAAACATCAAATCCATAGAGGTATCTATGACTTGCAGAGCAAGATAAGAAGAGTCTTGTGTTAATACCCCATAAAAAGCTGCTTTGTAACTTCTGGATCTTAATTCATATCCTGATCTTTCCCCATCTGCTTTCAGGATAGTGTTGATCTGTGCTAAACGAACACTGTGTGTGGCGTTTTCTATCCTACCTTACGGGGAGGGCTTACGGATCAGGTGAGTCTCTTCAACTGCTTTGTGAAATGTCTGCCCTGTTGTTTGAAAAGATCTTTTGAAATGAGTGTGGTTGGTGTAGGTCTCCTGTTCTGGAGCAAGTGAACCTATTTAACCTGCCATTCATGTGTAAGGACAAGAGATTGCTGTCAGAGCAGTGAAACCAAACACTACCAGTGTCACAGTGTTCATTCAAACTCCAAGAGAAAAATACTGGAAAAGGCAGACTTTTCTTTCAGTGTTTATTCACATTTTAAAGCACTCCAGTCCTGTGAAATCTCTGAAATCAAAGAGATAATGTGATTGGCTGCTGTGTAGGTTTTCTATACTCCTAAAGTGGTCAGAAATTAACTGTCTTTAGAGCCACAAACAATGGTGTCAGCAAAAAGAGCACTGGAAGTTTTAGGGAAAGTTGCTGTTGCTTTCAGTGGAAATCCTCAAGGTTTTGTAGTGAATTTACACCTAAATAAGGTAAAGATACTCTTCTGTTTCTCAGCTTTAAGCCATGAATGTCACTGTTAGCAACCTAAGAAAAACAGAAACAATTTGGACTGATTCACACTGCTTTTAGTGTTTGGACTACATTTTTCTTTACAACTGTCAGTATGATCATTTATGAGAAACAAAACCCGCAAACTGGATTTCCCTTCATCTTTCTTCAGTCCCTTGTGAAGTTTAAGTCCATTCTGCAAAGGTCTGTTATCTACAAATATACCATAGAAAACACTAATTCTGTTCTGGCAAAACAATTGTGTTGTCACTTCTGTCCTGTCCGTAACTTATGGACAAAGGAAACGGATGCTTAGTGGTGGGAATTGTATTGTATGCAAATATGTGCCATAAAAATAGTTGATGGGAAAATATTCTCCCACATAATAGAAAGGCAGCAAGGTCGCTGGAGCTATTTCAGAGCAGTTCTGAGCACTGTGCTGTTCTGCTTGCAAGCTGGCAAGGCAGTTCTTCAGTTGAAAACTGGTTTTCTGTATTGGAATATTGGTGACAAAGCCATGTGCTGCCATCGCTGACACAGAGATCTGCAGCTTCATTTTTAACTTGAGTTTGTGTCCACAGGGGTTGCAAAATTGCACTTGAAAGGCAGGTTTCTAATCCTGGAAAACAAGTAATGTAAATCATGTTTGCTGTTAGGTGTTTGAGCATTAGAGGGTTGGGAATGTTGTGGTCTTGTGCAGGAAGATGATATTAAAAACAGTTTACTTTCAGCAGGTAGATAGATTTGTGTTAAACTGAAATGAAATCTGATTCTTTGGTTAATGAACATCTCCACATTTTGAAAAGAGTAGTTAAAAACTAATGCTGTCCTGGAGGTGGCATTGAGGGGTTGGCTTGTTTCCACACAGGAGAACTCTGACCTGGTGGTGTTGGTTGGTGTTTACCATGGGCTTGCATTTTTTGATAATGCTCTTTCTTACCTGCATCTAGTGATCTGAAAATGGAAGGACAGAAACAGCGACATCCTTCTGGGGGAGTTTCAGTATCTACTGAGATGGTGCTTGGACTGGAAGGAGTAGAGCTGGGTGCTGATGGCAAGGTAAGGACATTGATTTTTTCACCCTGGGACCATTTCATGCTGGGACAAATCAATTTATGCAGTGCTTTGCTATCCATTATGTGAGAGCTGTGGCTTTTCAGAGCACTGGAAGTTTTAGACCCATAGTTTGGAACTGTGGCTTGTGATAATGCATCTTCTGAAGAGGCTGCTGAAGCTTGTGATCACTTCTGTCTCTGTTTCTGGAGAGTTGAGTTGACCTTGCTATCTGAGGCAACATGTGAATGGAGTTTTGATAGAAATATGGATGAAATTAATACTGCATTAGTTAAATTTATATTGCCAGAATTTACTCGTGATTCTCGCCTTTTCTTTGCCATCCCACCAAATCTTGTACGCTTCATTTTGAAGTTGTGGAAACAAGGCACGCCTCATCCAGCTTTTCCTTTCCTCCTGTCTCAACAGTTCCAAGGTCCCCACTCCCAAATCCAGACTCTAGGGGACTCTGGTTTGAAAAATCCTAAATGTCTGGAAATAAGCTTTGCAATGAATTTCCCCCCATAACCACTACAACTTTCTCTTCTTTCAGGTTGTGTCCTATGCAAAATTCCTGTACCCGACCAATGCTCTGGTTGTTCGCAAAGCCGACGCCTACGGTGCTGTTCCCCCCTGTCGAGCCAGTGCCCCCCGGAGTCTTCCTGGGTCAAGATACAAACCTGTGACAGCAAAAACAATACCAGCAGGGTCAGACATTGGTAAGGACAGGAGCCAGCTCTGTCATCACTCGTGCACACAGCAGAAAAGGCAGAGATTTGTCTGAGACAACTGCACGTGGTCAGTGTGTTATTGGGATGGAGCTCATTAGTGCAGTGCAAATGATGAGCCTTAGGGCTGAGGCTTCCACAAACTCCTTACATCCTCCATATATCTAGCCTAGTTCTGTTTATGCCATTCAAGAGGCACAAAGTTTTTCCTTGGTAATGTAAAGTTTTGTATTACTCACCAAGAAATATCTGGTGAACATGGACCCAGGTGGTTCTCCTTGCCTTCTAGCACAGTAACAAAGCATAAGCCAGAGTTTGTGCCAAGAATCCCTTCTGTTGTGTAAAAGAGCAAACCTGACAACTCTGCTCTTAGACTACAGGCAAAAGAATTCAGTCTTGGGCAGTTGTTGCACTAAATCTAAAATAGTGTGTCAGGCATGGTGTGTGTGTGGTTTATTTAATCGTTCTAATTTGTGACTGGTGCATTTATGAAATGCAAACGTGTGCCTGTAGCTGCAATTTGCCTGTACTGTGAGATCTGCCAACACTTAATGTTTGCTATCTGAAAACTTCTTTAAGGAGGAAGCAGGGAATTAAAGCTCTTTATCTGGTGACCCAATGTGCTTTCCTCATTCCCTCAGGAAGTGAAGCTGGAGAAGCTGCAGAGTATGACCCAAATCTTCTGGATGATCCTCAGTGGCCCTGTGGAAAACATAAACGTGTTCTCATCTTTGCCTCTTACATGGTGAGTGACTGGCATACCTGAACAGAGGAGAGACTCCTGACAGATCCTCCTATAAAGAGTTTTTTTGAGGAAGAAAAATTCCTCTAGGAAGAAAAAGTGGTTTTTCTGATAACTGATCAGGAAAACTACAAACAGAGCTTGTCAAGGGCCAACCTGACACCTATCTTCATGTTGTCATTTACTTCTTGTAACCATTTGCTTACTGTTTTTTGAAGACTTTGTCTGTAGTTGGGATTCAGCTTTGGGACGTTTCAGAAATGTTAAATTGTGAATAATAAAACTCAAGTTTGCCTTTGCATTGGTCTTTTTGGAAGGGTTGTTTGGCTGTCAGTCCTGTTCACAAGACAAATGATAAATTTTGCTTCTTGCATTTCAGACTACAGTCATAGAGTATGTGAAACCCTCAGACCTTAAGAAGGATATGAATGAAACCTTTAGAGAGAAGTTTCCTCATATCAAGTTGACACTGAGCAAAATTAGGAGGTAAGAAATAAGCCTTGAATAACAAGAACATCATCTGCACTGTCTGAGGCTGCACTTGTATGGAGCAAATAGTAAATCTATTAATAGCATATATGATTAAACACTAATCCCCTGTTGTTAGTTGAGCTGACTGTAGGATGACAGCCCTGTACTGGAATATTTAGGATGCTGAGAAAGGGTAACAGTTGGTTTTCAAAGCTCCACCTCGAGGGTTTTGTTTCACCAACTGTGGTGTACTAACACTAGGAGCCAATTAACAGTGGGATAGCATTAGCTTTGAAACAAACACTTGTAACCTGATTGCTTGGCTGCAGTGCAATCCCACTCCAACTGGATTGGCTTTCTGGGCCCTCTGGCTATTTTTGCCTTTCAATTACCAGACTCACTGATGACCACAGACTCTAACAAGATCATAGGATAAAGAGTGTTAGATCTGGGGAGACTTAGTAAAGAAAAGCTTTTCGTGGAGGCCACGCAGAATTTCTCATCCTTGAGTAAATGCGTCTGTTCACTCCTCACCAAGATGCACTGTTGCACCTTCAGAGAGCTGTAATCTTGCAGGGAGATTAATGCAATCAGAGTCTGTTGTAATAGCCAGCTTAAACACAATTCTGCTGTGTCATCAGGGCCAGGTGTAGCTCAGCTCTGGGGGAAGGCTTGCTTGGGCAGTCTGTTCTGTCTGAGTCCTGCATGCTCCTCTTTGCAGCAGTTCAGAGCAGTGTGTTTGTGCAGAGATCATGCAGGTACAGTGTGGGTGGCAGCCCTGAGAGGAACCATCCACCTCCACGCCTGCCTTAATGCTGAGGTGAAGGGCTGGCTGTGTGGGAAGTGTGGAAAGCAGGCTGCCTTCCCCTCACACCTGGCTCTTACACAAGGTGTGTACTGGACAGGTCTCTACACAGCAGCTGCTGTCATCTGCAGGGCTCTGATGTGGTTTTCTGTAGGTTAGAGTGGTTCACTCTTATGATATGAATCACAGACCAGTTTGGGAGCCCAGAAAGAATCCTACAGCAATAGCCTGTGTGTCAGTGAGGCAGCTAAGCTCTGGTGTTTATGGGCAGATGAGGAATTGTTCTACCACAGTGGATGTTGTCAGCCAGGTGAATTCAGTTTGTGCATCAGCACCAGTTTGCTGCCAGCTGGGCTTTTCCACTCTAGGATAATACTTGTCATGGTTTTCCAAATAGGAGTCTTGCCCATATGCTCCTCTGAGTTGTTGTGCTGCAGTATTTCTACTGCATTTAATAAAATCTGTCATTTTGGGGGGCGTGTCTTTTCTCCTATTCCCAGTTTAAAGAGAGAGATGAGAAACCTGAGTGAGGAGTGCAGTCTGGAGCCGGTGACTGTCTCCATGGCTTATGTTTACTTTGAGAAGCTCGTCCTCCAAGGCAAACTCAACAAACAGAACCGCAAACTGTGTGCTGGTGCTTGCGTTCTGCTCGCAGCCAAGATCAGCAGTGACCTCAGGAAACATGAAGTCAAACACCTAATAGATGTAAGTGCTATGAGCCTTGTTCCAGCTGTTGTCAGAACCTCCTCCTTAGCTCTTAGACAAAGATTAAATGCAAGGTTTTCAGTGGCACGTGTTTGCATGGAAGACCGGCTCTTTCAGTCAGTGTTATATCTTGTTAGGGCTCTTCCTTGCTTTATTTTTTTAATTCATTAAAACTGTCTGCCTGGTGCAGGCTAGTGTCTTACTGATCCTACAGTGAAGCTATTTTTGCACTTGGATATGTGTGCCAGAGAAGCAGTAACTGTTGTGTGGGTGTCACAGCTGAGCTGATAAGCTGGTTTTGATTCTGAAGATACAGCTCAGGCCATGCATCACTGGCTTAATCCAACAATGCCTTGAAATCACCTGGACTAATTGATTCTTTCTCCCCTCCTGTGTTTTGGTTTTTTTTGTTACCACTGTCATAGAAACTAGAAGAGAGATTCAGATTCAACAGAAGGGATCTCATCGGTTTCGAATTCACCGTCCTCGTAGCTTTGGAACTGGCTCTGTATCTGCCTGAAAACCAAGTTTTACCTCACTACAGACGGCTCACACAACAGTCTTAACCAAAGCTCCATCCCAGCTGGCATGCAGCTGTGCTGGGATCCCATCCTGGGGTTCTGCTGGTGGAGGTGCCACTGGCTCCAGCTCATTGGGAAGGCTGCAGGGTGTTGGGAACTGTCGAGGTTTGTGGACACAGATGCCAAATCTGGAGGACGGTACGAGAAGAGTTACTGAACTTTTGTTTTCTTTTGGACATTTAAAGCACAAATATTCACCAGTCAGCTGTCATGGCTGCTTATTATTCCTTATTTATCTTCCTGGTTTTACTATAACCGTTCTTCCCTATGAAGAATACTATGGTATTGGTCTTTGTGTTTTGTTTTGTTTTAAGCCTTTATTGTATTCCTTGAAATTGAAGCAACATCACTTCCATTCCAGTGCACCATAAAGTTCAGGTGTTTCTAAGAACCTTCTCACATTTTTACATTAATGAAATGCATACTTTATTTTTTTAAAGATGTGCCTAAAACTGGCTGGTCTGGTACCAGTGCTTTTTAAGTTAGTTCTGTTATTTAGTGGGGAATCCTGAATTTGTATAGCCATTTATTCTTTACCTGCATTGGCCTTGCATACAAAGGAAACAATTCCAGTATATCTGCACTAATAATATACAGAGCATCTATTCTATGATCTATAAGTAGCGAGATTGAAATTACTCCATTTCAATTTATTTACTATAAATACCTTAAAAATACAAATTTTACTTTAGAAGGAGAAGTGGTTTGAAAACCTGTCATGAAGTACACATGCTGAGTGAGGTAGCTGGGAAGTGATTGCCCTCCTGATTCACTCTTGAGTGAAAGATGAGCACTTGACTAAGAGCAATTTGCTGTCAAATGTATCATTTAGGGGTTTGATTTGTTTCACTGTTCCTTAGCCTGAAATAAGCACCTTTTTTTAGGATGACTGTATTCTAGATTGTCTTACCTGAGCAAATATGAAGCCAGTAGAGTTACTGCTGCCAGCCGAAGCCAATGAAACAAAGCATGCTCGGTATTTAAAATGCTACTTTTTTTACTCTCTGTTCTTCCAAGCGTTGCATCACTGTGATGGTCCTCATAAAACTGGCATTTCTTGCACATCTGAGCAGCCACTACTGGCTTGTGCCCAGCAGCTCTCTAGTGCATACACAGAGCTCAAATAACTTCTCTGCTCTTTGGCTAGTCGTTCCTTTATTTTTACAGTATCCAGGTTGGGAATGTATTCTTGATTAGACGTGGAACCTTCTGTGGTATTGACTCTTGGGTTTATTTTCTGAAGCAATATTATGATACAAGTTACTGGGTCCATTTGCAAGGAACAAAACTGATACTTGGTTATTCCAACTGAGAAAGTTGAAATTTAAGTTTGACTCATATACAACCAGACCTCATGCTGAGGTCATGGACTTGCTATTCAATATGTAAAGTAATGTAAATTCCTGTTCCTTGTATTAAATATTGATTGTAGCCAAAACCAAAGCTGAATCTTTGCTCTTCAGCTGTGTTTTGTCTGAAGCTAATTTGGCTTCATTAGAATTGCAGCAAACTTTACTGGAGCCCCTTCCTCTCTGAGTGGGAGTGGGGCTCAAAGTGTATTTTTCATATATAATAATTACAGTGACTATCAAACCTTTTGTAACTATGTTCAGCTGTATGTAGCTTCAAATTATTTGTGTAAATTTAATATGCTTGTGATTTCTCTAACACAGAAGGACTTTCAGTCTCCAGAAGTGAGATGGTAGCTAATAGCTTAGACAATAAGCTTGCCAGTTATCTTCCAAAAGGTTTAAAAAAATTGCCTACTAGTTAAACTTTCTACTGAATATAACTGTCCTTGCATGCAGAAATAGTGATGTACTAAACATCTAGTGTGTAATGAGCCTCCAAATTAGCAAACAGTGGTGCAGACAGCTGAGGTGGTCTGCCACTTCCCAAGGCATTGTGGAGGGGACAGAGGTACAACAGAGCAAAGAAATTTCTCACAGAACAGCTTGATTAGTATGAATGAAATCTGAACGTGTCTTTCTCTGGGAACTTCTTTATTTAGTGTATAAAGAATTTTCTGTAACAAAATTAACTTTCCGTTCTCACCATCTAAGGGAACAAGACGCACTTGGCTTTGCAACACTTTGCAGTCTCTATTCAGTGGAAGTTTGTCTAGTTCAAGTGGCCATTTGGGCTGTAATTACACTCCCAGAATCTGTGGGTTTACGTCATAAAACCAGCAAGCTTTTGTTTTCTTCCAGGAGAACAAATTGGGATAAAGGAGCATTAAATTACAGAAAACTGAATGCTGTCTAATAGTTATTCTACAACTTGCCTTGGGCACACGCTTGGGGAAGCTGCAGGGAGCACGGGCCAAGGGTGAGGCAGGGCAGCGAGGGCTGTGCCAGCCTTGTCTGGCAGAGCTTGGGCTTGGGGTGACGCTGCCCAGAGCCTGGGGCTTGTGCACGGGTTGTGTGTGTGCAGGAACAGCCCTTCTGCAGGGATCCATCCCCACCTTCGTGTGCTTTTTGCCCACTGGTTTTCCCCGTTTCCAGAAGCTTGCAGTCCTGTGTGGGAATCTCTCTCTTTTCACCTAAAAGCTGCCACCATGTGGCAAAGGACTACCAGTACCTTGTCTGTTCACAAACAGCGCGGGACCCAAAGCCAGACCCAGACCTGCCGGTTTACGTTTGCACAGCCAAACTCCTCTTGCTCTGAAGAGAAACAGGTTTACACCAGGCGGGGAGGGGTCTGGTGCTTTGTGAAGGTGCTGCTGGGGTGGCTCAGCACGGAGAACTCTCTTGAGAAGAGCCTGTACATTTTCCTGTAAACAAAAACTCTTCTTGTTTGTCATATTCCATTATTTAAAAGTCTGAGTTGTAGCCTGTTTTGGGGTTTATTTTTGTTTTGTTTTTTCTTCTGTCAAATTAAGATGCTGTGAAATAAAACCTGTTTTAGTACACGGTTTGTAACCAAGTGTCTCATTTTGGAATAACAGAATGGGTGGTGTTGGAAAGGCCCTCTGGAGATCATCCTGTCTGACCCTGCTGCTAAGGCAGGTCACCTGGAGCAGGTGACACGGGAANCCTGTTTTGGGGTTTATTTTTGTTTTGTTTTTTCTTCTGTCAAATTAAGATGCTGTGAAATAAAACCTGTTTTAGTACACGGTTTGTAACCAAGTGTCTCATTTTGGAATAACAGAATGGGTGGTGTTGGAAAGGCCCTCTGGAGATCATCCTGTCTGACCCTGCTGCTAAGGCAGGTCACCTGGAGCAGGTGACACGGGAATGTGTTCAGGTGGGTTTGAAATGTCTCCAGAGATGGAGACTCCTCTATGTCCCTGGGCAGCTGTTCCAGTGCCCTGCCACCCTTAATGGAAAAATTTTCCTCAAGTTCAGGTGGGAATTTTTGTGTTTTAGTTTATGGCCATTTCTCCTTGTCTGTTTGTTGGGCATCACTAAAACGAGTCTGGCAATGTTTTCTGCCATGCCTTGGAGATATTTGTATGGATTGAGGAGATCCCCTCTCAGTCTTCTGCAGACTAAGGCCCAGCTCCTCCACAGTCTCTCCTGAGAAAGATGCTCCAGACCCCTCCATCATCGTTGGGGCCTCCACCAGACCCTCTCCAGTAGCCTGGAATGGCCTTTTGGGTTTCTGCGAGGGTTCCGGGGTGGTCTGGTCACAGAATCACAGAAGGCTTCAGGATGGAAGGGAGCTCTGGAGATCATCCAGTCTAACCCACCTACCGACGGAGTGTCACCTACAACAGGTGCCACGGGACCGCGCGCAGCCGCGTTTGGAATGTCACCTGAGAGGCCCGCTCAGGGGTGTAGCCCCTAACGAGGGGCTGTCCCGGGGGGCACGACCCTCGTGCCCCTGAAGGGACAGGCCCGGCCCCATCCCCTGTCGCAGCTGGGAGCGCTGTGGGGCCCTGCGGGGCTGGGCCGGCCTCGCGCTGCTCCCGGCACCGCCACGGCCCGCGCCGTGACGTCAAGCGGCCGTGCAGGAAGCGCTCGCGGGGCCGTGACGTAATTCCGTGTCCGGCCCCGCCCCTTCCTTTCCGCCCGGCCGCGCGCGAGGTGGGAACGATGGCGGCGGGGCCGGGAGCGGTGGTGGGGCCGGTGGGAGCCGTGGCGGGGCCGGCGGGAGCGGGGTCGGCGGGAGCAATGGGAGCCGTGGCAGCGGGGCCGGGAGCGGTAGCGGAGCCCCGGGAGCGATGCTGAGGGCGGGGGCGGTGGGGACGGTTCTGCCCGCGAGGTTCGGCTGCAGGGCGCAGCCCGTGGGCCGGGCTGCGGCATCGCCTCATGGCGGGGACAGCTCTGGTCGCTGTGGGTCAGCGACAAGACCCGAGGGAAGGGCCGGAGCTATGTCGGGGAGGGTGAGCGGGGGTATTGGAAAAAGGTTCTTTTTCCAGGCGGTGCTGGGCACTGCCCAGACTCCCCGGGGAATGGGCACGACCCCGAGGCTGCCAGAGTTCCAGGAGCGTTTGGACACCGCTGCCAGGGATGCCCAGGGTGGGGTCGTTGGGGTGCCTGTGCAGGGCCAGGATTTAAACTCGATGGTCCTTGTGTGTCCCTTCTAACTCGCAATATTCCATGATTATTCCAGGTGTTTCTGCTTAGTGCCTCAGCAGAGACCAGGACGAGATGCAGAACGATGCCGGGGAGTTCGTGGACCTTTATGTCCCTCGGAAATGGTGAGCGGGCGCCGAGGAGCCGGGCCGGGCTGGAGTGGCCCCCGAGCCTGGGCAGGCTGTGCAAAGGGGCTTTTTGTAGCAGCGAATATCTGGGAGGAACGGGGAATCAGTTTTCTGTCAGTTTAAAAAGTCACTAAAAATAAGCCACTTGCATGAATTTTATTAGATTAAATCAAATATGTTTTACAGCCTGTGATTCCTGAGCGTTTCCAACCTGAGTGCCTTTGACAGCTGTAGTGGCTCTCAGCAAAAAAGGCACGGAAACTAATCTTAGGCATTACCTTGATGGCTGTATTTTTGTATTTTAGAAAAGAAAGTAACATTCTGTGTGTTCTGAAGGCCTGTGCTGCCCTGTACACTGTATGAAGGTGAACTGGGCACATAGAAACTGAAGTGAAGGGATAATTGGCTAGTTAGTGTGATGCTGCCGAGTGAAAAATTCATTTAAATGTACTTAAAACTGCATTTTAATCTGCTAAGTAATGAAAGCTTAAACTGTTACTATCTAAATTTCTTGTGCAGTTTTAATTTATCTATAGAACTGGCTCTAGTAGCTTTTTTTGTCATTGTCACTGCCTGTTTCCTTTTGTTTAAATCTTTCCTGTTTTGTTCCCTAGCTCTGCTAGCAACCGAATCATTGGTGCTAAGGATCATGCTTCAATTCAGATAAACATTTCTGAGGTAAGTTTATTAACATAATATGTGATGAAAGAGTTAAACCTTTAAACCTTTGTTAAAAGTTACAGAGTTAAACAGTTTGTGGTGTATCTTCAGTAATTCAGTAAAGAAAGTCGCAATAGACTTTGACTCCTGCAGGTTCCCAGTTAATACATGTGGATTCCAATTAATTTAAGCTCCTTGTAGCATGGTTTGGGGCTTTTTTCCCAATTGTTTATTAAATTCAGCTTTCAGGAATTTTGTGGACACAGGATTCCTGTAGCTTATGAGCTACAGAGCCTGATTTGGTTCTTGAATGGGAGATCACATTCCCATATCTTTTAAAAATCTGAGTCTCCTCAGTTACCTCACCAAAAAAAACCCCACCCCTTTAAGAAACGACCCTGATTCTGATTTCCTGTAGTTGTTATGGCAAATACCTTTCTTGTTCACCATGTTTTGTTCCTTCAGTGATCCCTATTCCTTGTTTTCAAAGGATCAGAGATTAGCAGAACATGGAAATGAACCCACAGGGTTCATTGCACTGTTTAATTCCATGATTTATATTGTTTAGTCTTTTTCCTGTTAAATTTCTCAGTAGCATGAGAAAGTGAGACAATTTATGTCTCTCAGCTTGGACATTTTCCTACCCATGTAACAAATCTGTCTCCTTCCCCTTCAGTTCACTTTCTCATTATATGGCCTTAGTTAAAAGAAACAAAAAAAGAGTAAAGGCAGGAAAATCTACTTTACACAGAGCCTTTCTGTTTGTTCAGAGCTCAGATATTTTTTCTTTTAGCTACCATTTCTTGTCAATCTGTGTGATCCGCTAAATTTTATGGCTGAACTATGTAGCTACAGATTTGCTGTGCAAAGATCATTGTAGTTGACTTTCTGACTTCAGTATTTGCCTTGAGATTTTGTGGTTTATTTTCTCAACACTGCAAATCTTTTTCTGCAGTTGTTAACTTTGAGTGCTTGGCAAGTGTGATGTGAGAGTCTAAAACTGTGTAAGAACCTGTGTGCAGCAGCTTTGCTGTGATTGCAGGTGGACAAGGTGACAGGCAGAGTGAATGGCCAGTTCAAGACTTACGCCATCTGCGGCCCGATCCGGAGAATGGTGAGTGCCTTCCTGACCTGCAGAATTACTGTGCTGCTTCATTAGTAATTAGTAATTAATTAGATGTGTATTTAGCCCTGAAAACACTGTGTGAAGTGTGTTTTCACAGTGTTTTTTTTGGGGGATAATGAGGGCCGAGTGAAGATGTGAACAAATGCACAGAATCACAGAAGGGTTTGGTTTGGAGGGACCTTAAAGATCATCTCATTCCACCCCTCCTGTGGGCAGGGACACCTTCCACTGTCCCAGGTTGCTTCGAGTCCCTGGCCGTGGACACTTCCAGGGATGGGACAGTCACAGCTTCAATGGGCAACCTGTGCCAGGGCCTTGGATTAACTTGGAATAATCAATTTTTTCTGGAGATGTTTATTTGTTTTTAAGGTAAAGGATGCAAATGATTTTCTTTCATTTAAGAATGTATACCAAGGTACTAATCCTGGCTTTTATCTGTTTATAATTACTGGAGATGATACTACCTTGACTTAAAAATGGTGTGAGGAGTTCATCACAAGTCCACTTATAAATATATGTTGTTCATGCAAATGCATATTTTTATGCAGTTAAAGCAATTTCTTACCCTTAAGGATGACAAAGAATTAACAGTTTATTTAGAAAACACTAATCTGCACTAACTGCTGCAGCTGCCTCTCTTCCACATGTGTCAGCAATTATTTGGACACTTGAGAATATTTTCTTTTCTCTTTTTACAGGGTGAATCAGATGACTCCATTTTGCGTCTGGCGAAAAATGATGGAATTGTTTCCAAGTATGTATGTTCATGTTATCCTCTAACTCTTGCAGGGGAAGCTTCCATTCCCAAATCCAGCTTTTAGGATGACAATCTGTACGTTGTATTTATAGGATGATTACACAGTTGGTCAAAGATATTTACTTAGAGATGTTGAAGCAAACTCATTTGTAACAATGTGGGTTTTTTCATTTTCTTCTAGGAACTTTTAACTGAAGAAACTCCGGTATGGGACATGTGAAATAAACAGTTCAAAACTATATTGTGCTGTGTCTTTTGTTCAAGTCATAAACACGAGTGTGTTTATTATAGTTAGTCTTAAAAGACTTGGAAATGTGTCTTAAATATACAGGTTCTAATTGTGAATTCTTAAAACAAAATCAGCTTGTAGAGCAATGCCAGAGTTGAAAGTCAAGGATTTCCACTTTATTCTTGGCTTCACTGTCATTGTTCTTTTCCAGATTTATTAAGTTTTGCATCTGTAATGGAGCACTTGCAATGTAGCAATCTAACTGAGCTTGCTGCTTTTTCACTGGAAAAACTAAGGGGATTCTTCTTGTTAGGACACAAGAAAGTGTCCTTTCTTCCAGGTGCTGCTTTTGTGTTGTTAAATTTTGTTTGCACACAGGAGGTTTATTTGTCACTTTGTGATTATCATTTAAATGCCATACATGGGTTTGGGTTTAAAATAAAGTGATAGGGTATGACTTGTATGGAAAATTTCCCCTGTCAGCTGCATTTTACCCGTTCCATAACACCCACAACTACACAGGGTCTGTCCTGGTGGTGTATCCTGATCTGCACATTCTCAAGCATTACTTAGGTTATATCCAGATTACACTTCCCTGCTTGTGGTCATCTCTGGGTTAACATTTGCAGTTGTCCATCCTCAAATCTCTGCACAGGCTCTCCCAGAACTCTTGCAAGTGACAGAGGCTGATTGGTGATGCTTTCCTGTTTATGCTGCAAGCTGTCACCATTGAGAGGGGGTGAGCATGTGCTTTATTTCTGACTTGTTTGCAAGTTACTGTCAGTGATGTGTGTGTGGGAAACAAGGCTCAGGCCTCCCTCAGGACAGCCTGGAACAGGGATGCTGTTGCCTCTGGACTAAGGAGAATGACTGAACTACCCAAGTGTGGTATCTTTCTCCTTTTCTGTGTTTTCCTTCTCACACATGACAAAGTGCAGCGTATTTATTTGGAAGATCCTGTTTTGGCACCATGCAGAGCAAATCAGGGCATGTTAATGTGTAGTTTCTGTGTGGTGTGAGTTTGGGTTTTTTTTATAATTTTTGTAAGTTTTTTTGCAAATCATAAATTAGGATTGAGTGTAAGCTACTGTATAGGTACAATGAAGTCCATAACTAAACCTTTATTCCAGGAGCAGTTGCAGCAGAGAAGTCAGAACTCAACAGGCTCAGAGCCCGTTTTAGCAGAGCCATAACCTGAAACATCTCTGGCTGCAGTCTCCCCACTGATAACACTTGAATTTACTACTACTCTTGCGCTGATAGAACTTTTAAAAGATGAACTCCTGGGTGTTGCAAGTAGAAATGAACTCAGCTAAAAAGGCTTCAATGATTGGTTCATGTTGAATTCATGTTGAACTTAATACACAAAGCACCTGAAAGAAACCTTTTAAATACTAAAACAAGGGAGAAGTTAATCCACACTTTATTTTTGAGCCATTTTCTTCTGACATCTCAAGTTAACCATGCGTTTAAAAAAGGGGGAGGAGGGATGACAATGTTGTGATTCTCCTAGAAATAATTCATTTTTCCAGGAGATAAATCTGTAAAAACATTTTCTGGAAAGAAAAATACAGTCTTTGAACCACAGGGATTGCAACTTGGCTTATGTCCAATCCTTATTACTTTCCTTTGTACACAGTAAGAAGAGATAAGTTTTAATTGGACTTGATACTTTTTTTCTGACATATCTTAAATTAGCTGCTTCTTCCTTGGCATTAGGGTAGAACTTTAAATAAAACCCTTAACTGTTTGCTGCTGATAAATGCCTCGTTTACCAAAGAGTTTAAATATTGTTGACTTCTTCCTAATCCCCTGAGACTCTGTTCACTCATGTGGATTTCAGTGGAATTCCTCCATAAGGCACAGTGAACTGACAGCTTAAAAGTTCAAGATGAACTTGAGGTCTCTCAGATGTCTTTTTAAGCAGTACAACCCCATTGGTGTACAGCTGACCCAAATTTACACTTCTAGTTTGAGTATTTAAGGATTATGTTAGAATTTAAAATGTTCTGTGCTTTGTAACACTGACAGTTGCCATTTGGCTTTTGAAATTTTAAAAAATTCAAACAAATTATTCTCTCATTAATTTCTTGTCAAAATATGAAATGTTAATGGTGCCATATCCTGAAACAGTTCAGTTGGGAATGGATTAGTGCTGTGCTAAAGGCTTCTTGAAGTTCACACCATCATCACCAGCATGACTGCATGTGAGTCCTACCAAAATTTCTGCAGGATCCTATCAAGGGAGGAGATGTGTCCCTTTAAAAATCCACTTTCAGTTGCATTTTCTAGTATTGTGATGTAAAATGTTCTTTGTTTTCCTGGAACAGGAATAGTTCAGATGTTCAAGGGCCATGAAAGGGAATGAACTGTACTTGTACTGTACAAGATGGACAGAGTTGCCCTTACATGGTTACATTGCACCAAGTCGTGAAATTCTTTGCTGTTACTTACGAGGACTTGGCAGTGGCATCCTAAAGACATCTGATTTAACTGGGGCTATTTTAGTGTCTTTGGCCAAAATTCTGCTGCTCAGACAAGAGCCTGAAACTCCTGAAAACACCTGAGGGGCTTGGTAGGAGCTTGTAGATGTCTCACAATACTGACTTTTCTTTTTAAGCCTTGACATTCTTCTAATGACCTACATGGTGCTAAAAAGCTGCTTCAGCTGTGTGTCTCAGCTGTGAGCCTGTTGTGATCTGAGCCCCAGGCTGGGAGGTCACTGCTGCTCCTGTGGGCACAGGTAACAGCTCTGGTAACATCAGCCCTGCTCAGGTAACAAACTGGCACAGCCTGGGAGGGGACAAGAGGCAAAACCCCTGGCAGTGCTCGTGGTTCTTGGCACAGAGGAGGCTGAGACTCAGAGGAAGAGTAAAAAAGGCCAGGAGTGTCCTTTTCCTGCACGTGTGTCTAAGCACCAAAAGAGTTTTTGGAGCAGAGCTGTCTCACCAGTGCTCCCTGCAGAAGGGAACCTGGGACAGCTCTCTGGCATATCATTTATTTTCCCAAAGCACGTGCTGATGCTGGAGGCTGCTGAAAGCCTACCTAGATCACTGAGATAATCTAGTTCCACTAGATTTGGCAGCAATTTTGTTTTCCAGTTGGATGTTATGGAGAGCTGTCTACTCCCAGCTCCTGTTTTGTTCAATTGCTGTCACTCTGGGTAAAACACAGAGATAAATACACCTTTGCTGCAAATACTGCTTTGAGCAGGTTGAGGGAGGTTTTGATTTTAGTTAATTCATTTATGGCTGTTTGTGTTGAGGCATCCCTAGGGAGGCAGCTTCCCTGTAAGTATGTTGGACTAATCAACCATGGAAAAAAAACCAAAAAAACAAAGAAAACTAATTAGGCATTATTTTCCTGCTAGGAAACACACTGTTGTTTAACATCAGACAGGAGTTCTGCTTGGCTAAATCCTCAACAGGAACTGCAGGTGCTGAGATTTTAAGAATTAAGAACAATTGATAAGGTCAATGTGGGATTTATTTTTTTAATAAATTATGATGAAAAAAGGTATTATTTTAACATCTATTTTCAGATAGCTGATGATGAATAAAACTACTGTGACCAGGCTGAACCAAGTGTATTTTGCAATGTACACACCTGAGCATGTTAACAAATGAGCAATCTTACTAAATTTGTTAAGAAATCCTCATCCATGGCTTATTTCTACAGGACTGGGACCATAGAAATGAGCAGGTATGTGCCTGTTCTGCTGAGGACTGGGGCCCCTTTGGCTGCTGTTTGCAGTCCTGGGCTGACCACGGCCAGCTGCCAGTGCCCACCCAGCTGCTCCCCTCTCCCCCTCCACAACAGGGCAGAGAACGGGGTGGAAAAGCACAGCAGGGAGGTCACTTACCAATTCCCATCATGAGCAAAACAGGAAAATCCATTTATTGCTTATTAAAACAGAACTGGATTGATAGCACCAGGATTAGGCTGCAGATCGTGGGAGCCCCAGAGCTATACATACATTATCTGTTAATTCAGGTGCTCTTCCAAGAGGGTGGAGGACAGTCCTTGTGCAGGGAGCCAAGGCTTGTGGGGCATTGACTGGGGGTTCCTGCAGGGATGAAAGTGAGAGTCACACTGCTATTTTGGTGAGACAGTCGTAAGCTGTGTGCTAGGACACAACACATCCATCAAAATTAACGTGCTGCTTATCTGCCTCTAAACACAATAATCCTTTTGCTGTTTTCACCGGGCACCAGAGCCCAGACAACCACCTTCATCCATCCATCCATCAATACCAAAACACAGTGCACTGGTGCCCTGATGTGAAGTCACTCAGGCTGTCTCTCTCTCATGACCTGCAGTGCCTGTCAGGTAAGTCAGGTTGAGCAAAAATGCTAAAATACCATGTTTTATTGCACAGAACAGCATTTTCGTAAAGTGTTTAGCACAACTCTGTGCGGGTTGCTCATCGAGCTGGGAAATGGATATTTCATGCTCCAGGCAAAATGTTTCAAATGTCTGAGGCTGAACAAAAATAGCACTTCAAAATAAATTGGGTACTGCACAGGGGAGGTGGCACAGATCATTACTTGCTGCTTGTCCCTGCTTCATTCAGTTCTTTCCCCTACAAGGGCTAGAAAGGCTTGGGATTTAATTCTCCCTTTGACCACTCTGAGGCTAAAAGAAAGGGATTTACATGCCTGATTTCTGTTGTGGCCAATGGAGCCATGCTCGCAGCAAACTCCCTCTGCATTCCTGGGAAAATGGGGTCATTTGTGCTGGATCACTCAGCCAAGCGTGGATGTGTGACAGTACAGCCCCCAAGCCAGCTGTGCTGAGAAAATAACCTTAAAAATTTGATGCTGCAGCTGAGTTCAGTGCCTGCTGATGGGTCACTTTTCTTACTGTCTTGTGTCTGCTCTCAAGTGCCTGGAACCCTTATCCCAGTCTCCAGCACATGAGCTGGTCATCTCAAACTTGGGAGAGTTTCCAGGCAGGCTGACCAAAACCTGAGGATCTAAGACCACCTGTACCCAAAAATAAGTAAATAAAAGGAAGCTGATCCCAGATGGTGCTGGCTAAAACACAGACTACAGGGGGAGGTGGAGGAAGCAGCTCTCAGGCTGCGAGGTATATTAATTACCTGAGAGGGAGCTTGATCATTGTGCACAGAGCTTGTGTATCTGGGATCAGCACTGCCTTTGGAGAGCCTGCATCCCCCTGCAGAAGGGAACAGAGCCAAACTTTGGGTCTTTTGATTGCACAGGGAATTAGCATCTAGTCTTGGAGAGTGATACAAGTGTGACCACAGCAGGGATAAACCCCTTTCAGGTTAAAGGGAGGCAATTAGACAAGCTTTTTTCCTGACCTTCTCCCAAATGCTGAATTATCTAGGAAACAGGAGGTTTTGCAGGTGTGGGACAGGTGGCAGTGTACCTGCCAGCCAGTGACACTGTGGCCAGTGCTCACTTCTGATCTTGGCTGAATGGCTGATAACAGATCTGCTTTGCTCTTAAGGCCCCAGGTGCTGACCTTTTGTTTCCCAAAATGTATTATTTGTCACCTATCTCTGCGGTTTCGCTTTTTCATGCTTGTTTGAGACTGTCCTGACAAGAAGGTTAATTCTTGCCTCCATTGAAACAGTGCTGACTCACTGCTGCAAGTCATAATTCCCTGAAAACTTTGAATATCCAGGAAAGTCTCTTCCACATGTCACAGCTTTCCGTATGGTTACGTAAAAACCTCAGACTTTGTCATTTCATCAGACGCTTTGTGGCTCATGCCTGCTCTGTGACTCAGCCTTCACTGCTCTCAGTGCCTTTAAAAAGAAACAGAAAAAACAAAGTTCTGTTTGTTTGTGCAGAGCAGGGAACTGTTCCTGGTGTGCTTCCCATTAAGTGTGCATCCCAGGCATTCCATAAAACTACAGCAGCAGGACCAAGGCTCAGGGGACTCATTTCTGCTTCCAGCAGTGACAGAGCAAGACCTGTCAAGTGCTGCATTCTATACCAGAATTTACCCATCTCTCAAATGAACGTGATTTTAAAAAGTAGGAAGCTTTAAATCAATGTAAGGAATGGTCAGAAAATGCAGTATGAGGTGGCATAGTTCTCTAAATAACTTCTAGAAGGAGGATAAACTTTAAAGATCTGCAATGAACTCAGTAGAGTTGAGCCAGGGGCAGGTATGCTGATTTACTGTTTTAACCCCTGGTTTTATCCTCTATCCAGCAGAGGAATTTTACACCACCAATTTGCTGGACATGCAAATAAAATAGTGTCATTTTTGTCTTTTTGAATCCAGGAACATTTATGAGGGTAGGACCCTTAGAGTGTTCTTTCTTCCTTTAGGGAGTGGGTAATGAGAGGGAGGGCCGTATCAAAGCTGACTGCAGGAAAGAATTAACTCTGATTTACAATGCTCTGCAGCTTGAGATAATGCCTCTGGTATATGGCAACTCTGAAATGCAAAATACAGTGCTCATGGGGAGCCTGCTCTCAGTCACCCCTTGCTGGTATCAGTAGCTGGCACCCAGGAGTGCAAACCCCACAAGGACTGGTCACTGTCAACCCAGCCCGGGGCACAAAGCTGGAGCTGTCCCATCTGCTCCTACTGCTCTGGCCCAGCCTAAAGACCTCCTGCATCTCTAAGGTCAGAGCAGCCTTTAATGCAAATTCACAGGATACCATCAGCCTTAGATTCCCATCTTCATGAATTTGCAAGAGACAACGTGGACACTCTCCAGAAGTGCTCAGAGTTGGGAACAGAACAAACCAAGAGAAATTCCAGCGAAGGGGGCGGGGTCTGATTCCAGCCCCAGATAACAGCTCTTATCAGAAAAGCTCATAAATCCACCCAATTTAAACAGTGTCAGCAGCATCCCGTGCTGCTTTGTGTGTCCCCTCAAGGGACCTACAGCTTCTTGTTCCTATCAGCGATTTCCATTCTATCCTTCAGGTTCCCAGAAGCCACTACTTCCTGGAAAACGTTTGTGGGAATGCTAATTCTGAATATCTCTGTGGCCTCAGAAGGAGCTGAACATGTTGCTGTTCTAATAAACAGCCCAAATTACTGTCTGTCTGTCACTTGTGATTAAAGCAACAAATATTGGCAAAAACAACATGCCAGAAGTAGGGAACTCGGTTAAGTGTTGGCTTTTGGGTCTGAGTCTCAAGTGTCTGGTGGAATGTGAAGTCTTCATTAAGACAGAACATCAGTGTCTCTCCTGGGAGCTGTACATAGACACCTGATAGCCCTACCCTTTCTGAAGCACAAACACATAGGTAACACCACCTTCTCTGGTCACTGTCACCCTCTGGCGTCATCACTGCCACTGCAGATGAAGATTGTTTGAGGAGAAGGACACAAGACCACACCACAGTCTTGTCTCTTAATTCTAGTTTTACCTCAAGCATTACTTTGGGGTTTTTTAGGTACTACATCCTAATACAAACAAGGCAGAAAATATACATTTACTGTTTGGAAAAAAAATCCCACAGCTTCTTCATGGAAAGGTGTGGATTTGGTGTTAAAGAATTACGTAGATGTGAGAAAATGAACATGCTGTCAAAGAGCTGGTCCCAAGTAAAATATCAGGTTGACATTCACGTGCTCCAAGACATTTCTCAACAACTCCTTGCTGCTACATGAAAAAAAAATTGGTATTGTGGTCAGCCACCCCTTTTAGGGATGTGCTGCAGCAATGGTGAGGAGGGAGGGGGAGTTATGACCTTGCTATTATTCTAGCAACTCTATTAGGGGAAAATCTGTGGATTTATTTCAGCCACATTTTGTCTCTTCCAGCAAACATTCTGGTAGTTTCCAATACATAAGGGGATTTTGTCTCCAATGTTGTGACTTTTGAATGACCTCGTGGAACAATGACCAGATCATGAAGTGACCTTATAAAACACTCTTTTAGGAAAACACTATGTCATACACTGCTGGGATGAATTGTTCAGAACAGGATACTGGGAACAACTCTGATGCTTTAGAGGAACCTATAAAACAAAACTCTGGACTTACCCCATGAGAGAGAGAGGGTATGGATTGGAGAAGGTTGTTTCTTCTGCCATGGGAAAAGATTCAGCTTCACAAGAGTGTAACAGCCCCTTCCTGACTTGTGTGGTGAGGAAACTTGGGTCACAAAAGTTATGTCCTTCTGTTTATCAGGTAACTTCTAAATATGCTGTTTGTGCCCAAGCAGAAGGGCTGTGTGTGCTAAGACCCAGTGCTGCAGCAGCTCTGGCTCCAGGGCTGGCACAGTGCAAAGTGGGTTTCCCAAACTGGGAAAGCAGCCCTGGGAAGCAGCACTCAGGGGAAGAAATTGATAAAATGAGAAAAAAGAGCCACAATTTTTTTTTCTTTACCCTTGTAAAAAGTCCCTGGAGTACAAGAACAGATGCAAATGTTTGGTGGTTAGTGAAAGGTGAGCACAGCAGCAAGCTTTCCTTACTGTCCTGAAAGGAGCTGCTGACGTGAATGCCGAGGCCATGATCCTGTGTGTGTCTTCCTGCAGTTTTGGGATCTGCTGCACAAGGTGCAGGAGATGCTCCACAGCTGTCTGCAACCCTCCCTCCTGTCCAGGCAGGGAGGGCAGATGGACCCTAACAGAACACAAGAGGTGAGGAGAGACAGAGGGGCTTGGTAGTTAGACAAAGAGCAGAGAACCATGGAACTGGAGTTGATGCCACCAGAGCAGGAGATATCTGAGCATCTGGAGTGAGTCTGCTTGTAAGGAAGGATAAAGCAGGATAACTGCAGGAGCAATGGGCACATTCAGGAGCAGTGGGAGAGGAAGGAGTGAACATCTGGCAAGACTGAGGTGCTCATGACTCAGGGGGAATTTCAAGGAAAGCCATAAGAGATCTGGAGGGAGGCACTGCTGCCTGCTGGAAGAGAAGGGGAAGGGAGAGGTTCTGTGTATTCACGTGCTCTGTGGGGCCCAGACATTGAGCTCACTGTGCAAGCACTGCACTGCCACGTGTTCTGTGTAAATGCGTGGGCAGCTGGATGTGTCCTTTTGAACCAGCAGCACCGTGTTCATCTGCCCTGCCTGGCACTGCTTAATCCTGAAAAGAAGCAGCACTTCCCTGTCTGCTCCTTAGAAGTGACCTGAGCAGCAGCAGCGTAATCACTTGCACTGAACACGTGGCTGGAATCCTTTTGATAAAGTCCAAGACACGGGACAGCTTCCTACAAAGTGCCTCAGGGGCAGACCTGGCCGTCTGACTCCCATTGTAGTGACATTTCAGAACAATTTTATTTGTTCCGGTCGGCGTTAATTGAACATCTGGGTTAATAACGGGGAGATTCCCAAGGCTGGCATCACAGTCGGGAAGGAAAAGGAGTAATTTTGGAGTCCTTCCTTAATCCCAGCTCCTTTGTTAGAAGTGTTGGTGTTATTTAATTGACTGTTAAATCCCAGTCACATGAGCACCCTCGAGTGTAATCTCCTGTGATAAATTGCCCAGCACTCGTGTCAGAGGCACATTCTGGTCTCTGGCCTGTGCAAGGCTCAGTGTCCTGTGATCACAGCTGACGTTTGCATAGGGAGTGAGGGAGGAATGGATCTTATTTCAGTTTAAATTGATTTAAGAAGACAGTCGGCTCTGGGTTTGGATTAAGACGCTGTTCTCTAACCTGCTTGAGGTCGTTGTAGATGCAGTTATTTTTTCCATGCTTTTCAGCAAATGTTTGCAGGGTCCAGGTCTTATCAGACAAAGGCAGACAGCCCTTGGAGGGGAAAAACCAGACAATTGCACAAGATCTCATCTCATAGGTGGGACAAAAGGAAGGGAAAGAGCTCAGTTAGGGTTAAGGGGGAGCTAGTTATCTGTTGGAAACAGCCTTCACACAGTCAGATCTCTAGAATCAGGAGAGAGAATTTGAGCAAGGAAATGGAAACTAGATATGAAGAAGGAACTGAGCAGATAAGGGGAGGATGACAAGGAACATCTGTAAGATGTCAAGAAAACCTTTTTTGTCCTACAATCCTCTAATATTTCCCCATTTGATTCTGTTCATTCTCCCCCACTGGAGATTTCACCCTACATCTTGTTTGGTCTGAGACCAAACAGAGCCAGAGGGATAGGCCAGAGGCACAGCAAGGTGCTGGCATCCCTGAGGGGCACAGATGCTTGCATGGGGTGTGCAGGGGACAGTCAGTGACTTCAGAGATGCTCCTGACCCCACTGGCTCTGCTCTCCCCAAACCTTGTGAATTAGGAAGGTGGCAGCATCTGTGAGCTGCCCAGAAAGGTCTCTGCTCTCAAACCTCCATGCTCGGATTCATTGTCAGAACTTATTGTCTCTCAGATGCAGATTTTCAGCCCTTTTTGAAGCCCCTTACATTTACACCCAGCTGAGAGGGCAGGTTTAACTTTGCTCAGCCAGACTCCACTTAGAGATTCCTCACCTGATGTTTCCTTAATTCTCAGGGCACCAGCCAAACAGCACAGGGCTGCTGCCTGCCCTTGGGAAGGTGGTGGTGTGCAGCAGCAGCCTGCAAGTTCCCTGGGGGCAGAGCCAAGAAACCAAGGAGCTGCAGCAGGAGAGGAGCAGCCCTGTGGGGAGCAGCCTGCAGCATGTGCATGTGCAGGTGGGACAGGAGGTCTGGCCCTGCCTGGCTGCACCTGGGTGCAGGTGCAGATGCAGTTACATCTGGCAGAGTCTGCAGGGACTGGCCCTGGTGTCAGGCATCTGTCTCCCTCCTGGAACGCAGGGCTTGTGCTGAGGGCAGCCCATTGTGGCATTTTCCTGTAATTTAGAAGCTGTGGCACTGAGGGAAGTGGTGTGATGTGATGTGCTGTGCTCAGGGAACAGCCTGGCTGAGCCCCTGGGCTGCGATGACCGCGGCAGCCGTGACAGGGCTCCTGTGCCACCACACACAGCACGTCCTCTGCCAAGGCCCTGCTGATAACAGCCTGTTCCCTCAGCCCTCCTCAGTCACATCACAGCCCATCTCATTTCATCCAAACGCCACTTCCCCCCTCCCCAGCCCTGAATGATCACCAGGCTGATATCAGTGCCCGTGTGTCAGTACCAAAGGAATGCCTGATAATATTTTTTCCTCAGCTGTTCCCAGCTCCCTTTCAATCCAGAGTAATTTCTGCTTCCTTATGACCCCAAAGGCACCACAAAACAAATGTATCAACATGAATGTAAGCACTTTAATCAGTAAAATGCAAGATCAAAAATAATAATAATAATAATAACAGTACCCTGCAGAGAGAGAGACTGAGAAAAGAAGAGCAAATAAAAAGAACCACTCTGTATGTTCTGGCTGGGGGCCAAAGGCCCTCTGGGCCAGGTTTGGATAAAATAGGGCTTAATTTCTGGTGTGAGAAACCGCTGGAGTGAATCTGTAGCAAACAAAGGCCAATTCACAAAGGGACATAAGCCAGGGCTGGAGGAGGAGAGGGCAGCCTGCCAGTTCTGCCAGCTCCCGTGATTCTATCATGTCTTGCAGTATCAGATGTTTTACTGCTAGCTTCCTTTTCCTCCTGCATTTTTAAAAAAAACCCCTGCATTTCTTCTCATGAAATCTGTAGGGAAAAACTTAGATACACTCCAAAGACAGTCCAGAAACCAAAATGAAGATAACAAACCCTAAAGTTCATTAACTTAATGGAAATTAAATTGAGATTCTTAAACAAGACTCAGGGAGAGGAAGAGGGTTTTTTTAAATGTTTGGGCTGGGCAGTGTGAAACGCCTCCCTGGACCACGAAGAAGTGTTTACATTTGAAAAGAAATGCTGTGTCAGCAGTGCTAGTGGGCTCATCGCTCAGTGACAGCATTATCTCCCTGGAGAGCTGCCAGTGCCACAGGAGTGTGAGATCCCCCAGATCTCACAGGGCTCAGCTCTGCCCTCTTCCACACCACCAAAACCTCTGCTCTGCACATCCCGGGGCTCAGGGAGATGACAGAAAGCCAACTATGGTTAACAGGGCAGTACAAACCTACCAAGGGAATTCTCTCCGAAATGGGAATCTTGCCCGATTCTTAAAAGTCCACTCTTTCCCTTGGGAGCACAGCAGAGAGCTTGTACCCAGAGCAGTGGCATTTCCATCTCATCCCACAGTAGGGGTGGTACTGATGGGAATGAGTCGTGATCCCGTTATTTCTCAGATTCTTTCCAACAAACAGAGCAGGGAGAATGGCTTGTCCTGAAAATCCAAAGCTTTGCCATTAGCTGCACGCTGTGCTTAATACCCTCGATAATTAAGCAGTTGGCTGGTAGAATATACCTCTTTTTCTCTCTAATTGCTCAGATCCAGGCAGTTTGTTTGGGATTCAGCTCTCAAATCATTCAGCATTTACTGCAGCTACAGAAACCCAGGGGCATTACGTGCAGTGGTGACAGAGCCACTCTCAAGAAGGCTGTTGGGGATACAGGATTGCTTCCCCAGGGGTCATCCCTGTATTTTCCCATGGTATTATCTGATTCTTGAGGCCAGTTGTGGATGCAGGAATTCTGCCCACGCACATTTCTTCTGGCTGCTGTAGGTCCTGGGATGACAGTGGGTCAGCCCACGCAGGGCAGCCTGTGGTCAGTTGCCAGCCCACACCAACATAAGCTCAGTCCTCATTTCTGAGTTTGACAACACCATTCTGGGAGTGTGCACAACTCTGGTGTCACCATGTCCACTTTGGCTTCACCTCAGGCCACCATGACTCGGGCTTTCCCCTTAAGATTTGTGATTGAGCACAAGCAATGTGGGGAGCATTCATGCAGTGGTTTGGGCTGTTTTGAGGTTCAGTCCCAAAGGAGGCACTTCTAGAAACTGTTGCTTAAGTTGCTGCACTTTAGCAGGCAAAATAATTAAGTTTTCAAGAAGATATTGAGCTGAGGAGCTGTCATGGTGTAGTTGGTTGAGAAGAGGGTGATGGCATTTACATCAAACCCCACTCTGCTAATGAAGGATCTATTTATGCCTCATCCCAAAAGAAGGGAGGCCATATATGCAGTGGGAAGGCAAGGGATGAAAGAACACTGCAGTTTTCAAGACAGCAACCCCAAAATTTGGAGAATCCAAATCGCTCCATCCCCTCTGAGCTGGAGGGGTGCTGCCAGGCACATGTGGATACAGATTTTCACACACCCAAGGCACCAGTGACCACCAGTGGTTTCAGTGACAGCCAGTCTCAAAGCACTGGGGACAGGCATTTCCCTCCAAGACAAGAGTACTGGCAGTGACTGCTGGGCCAGTAGCCCTCTCCCAGTTTTCTGGTGCCATGCACAGGTGTCCCCTGCTGGGGAAGGGAGCCAGAGCCACAGTGTGCTTGGCCACATGCCACCACTTCCAGCCTGCCCGTGTCCAGAGCCCAGCCCTGGCAGTGTGGGGAGGGTCCCCTCCGTGGTCCCCTCCGTGCCCAGAGGCAGATGCAGGTTTTCCACTGTGTTGCACAGGCTCAATGGGACTACTGGAAGGGAAACGAGGAGTGTTTGACCCTCGTTAGTGTCATAATTTCAAGTGATGCCCACCCCTTCCCTGCAGAGTCTTCTACACCCGCGGGGCTGTGACAAAGAGGGCTGTGTTCTCGGTGTGCATGATTAACTAAATCCTGTGCTGGATGTACCAGGCTGGGTGGGGAGCTGAGGACCCTGTTTGCAGAGATAAAGGACATGCAACTGCACTGGCACAGGCAGTGCCTCTGCAGGAGTGGGTTTGGAGAGGAGACAGAGGCTGGGCCCTGTTTTCATCTTGTTTGTAGCTGTGGCACTTACAGTACATGAAATTTGAAAAATCCCTTTGTTTGGCAGCCCTCAGGCTTCCCACATGGAAAAAGGGTGTGTGGGGATGGGAGTGCACAGGCTGTGAACACAGTGTGCTCTCTCATCGAGGCACTGGGGAGAGAAGGAGAAGTAATTCCCCCACTTAATGGGAATTGTTTGGTTACCATCATCACACAGGAAAGGCTCTGCAGGTCGCCCATCAGGGAACTCCCCCGGGGTTCTAAACCTATTCTCTTCCCTGCCTCCACCCCAGTCACGCTGTTTAGACACAGACATGCTCAGACACCACATTTTTCCTGCCGTTTCCACTTGCCTCTGTTCTTCTTAACCAAGACCACATATATCAAAATATTACAAGGGACGGGTGCTTGCAGGGTGAGGAGGTACACAGAAGTCCCCAAGACTTCATATGCTAATTCATGTCAGCATCACCTGTCCCCTCTGCTCATCACCTAACACTGTTTTTATTACTCATAAATTTTCAAATGGAGCAAAGAAGTTTGGGCAGCTCAATGTGACTGCAAATGCTTTTGGAGATTGACAGGAACAACACTTAAATTGTCACATTCCAGCATAAGCATACTTTTCACTTCAAATATTGGGATAAAAGTGATATATTATGATGGTTTTCCAGGTTTAGTTTCACCTAGAGCATCTTGCATGGCAGCAGCTATCAGAAATGAATGATGCCAGAACCAGACAGAGCCTGTGCTCTTAATTGTAGGGGCCATTTGTGCTGTGCTGATGACAGACAGTGTCTGCCTGTGTGCTCTGACTTCACCTGCTCATGTGTTTCTAGTTTTGCTGCAGTGTTGGGAATGGAGGCAACTGAGAATATCCTTTTTGTACCATCTGTGGTGTGTTTTTTCCCCCCAAATGCTCTGAAAGACCAACTTGTACTCAGACAAGGGTGATGTCTTTGAGCTGAATGGAGAGGTGCCCGCTTCAGGAGCTGGTCCAGGGGACAGAAGTCAGAAATTAATATTAGAGTCCACCTCATCCTGGTGTGGCTGTGTCTTAGCTGAGACTGCACAGCTCCTTCCAAGCAAATTCACTCCACGGAGGAGCAGGTGTGGAGGCAAATGTGATACAACAGCCTGTGCACTTTATTGCCCAAATACAAGTCCTGTGCATGTAAAGCAGCTCAGCACAGCCTGGTGTGGTGTTCATTAGCACACAGGGCACCACTTTTAATGGGTTTATTTTGAGGTAGATATGCAGCATGGCTTAGGCTAGCCTGTGGGATTGGGACAAGAGGGAGATCTCTACTAGATGCTTTCTGAAAGTGACATTAGGACAGCCTATTTTGCCTTGTTTGATTTCTGTTTGCAAATATTTTCATGTTTATGTCTGCACATGGCGAGTTTCTTTTGTAATGAACCTTCACCTGTTTGCTAATTGCTGCAGGGCAAAGCCCTGCTGCATTTGGCAACTTTGGTATCCTATGAACACCTTCACTTCTGGATATTACCTTGATAATCCAAACAAAACCAACTTGACAGCTCTGACTGATTGTCCCCATTCATAAAACTGCATCTTAATACCTAATCCTCCCCACCACTGCCAGCCAGGCAGTTCCACTGTTAAAAAGATTAAACTATTATCCCATGCAAACACCAATCTCTAATTTTTACATGTTAGGCTGGAGTCTTCCAATGATGGAAAATGCCAGGATGCATGGGACACTGTATTCCCTGGAATTTCATGGCCAATACGTTTAAAACCCATGAAATACAAGCCACTGTCTCATTCATTACTTCTGTAGGTGAATTACATTGAATTACCCCTCCCCCTGTGCAGTCTCAGCTGCTTTGTAACTCAGAAATGAAAGTGAAGCATCTTTTGTTTCGCTTTTAAAATGTTTTTGTAGTGGGGTTTTTTGTTGGTTTTTTTTTGTTTTTTTTTTTTTAATTCTGCTTGAGTCACAGGCTAAAATTATAGCTGATTTTGGACTATTTACAGCACAAGGATTTTAATAGCAGGCACTCACTGAAAACTCAAAGAACAGTCCCCAGACTTGGACAAGTTAAACTCTTCACTACTGGGCCTTGTGCTAATACCAACTTTTTCCCATGGATTGGTATCAGACATGAGCTAAGTGAGGTGCATTTTGAGTCAGATTCTCACTCTCTCAGAAGAGCAGACTGTTTGGCTGACTCAGGCACCTTCCTGAAAACTCATTTTTACCACATTGGGTCTTGGAGCACTTTGGGTTTTATCAAATCTGCTCTGAAAGCTGTGATATCACCCCAACACAAGATTAAAATTAACCCCCTTGGGTTTAGGGGAGTCTAATGTAGAACAGATTTAAGTAGCTCGAGCTACAATCAGAGAGCCCCATGGGGTTGTGTTTGGCCAGCTGAACACTTGCTAAAGAACGACTCATTTAATCTTTGTCATCATGGGAGATGGCGCAGGGTAAACCACACCAGAGGATGTATGGAACAGTAAAGCTTTGTCCAGGCAGTGGGGCACTGCTGTGAGCCCTGACCAGGAGCACAGGGTGGGTGCAGATGCTTGTTCTTGTGTGTGAGCAAAGGCAGCAGCAGCCCGAGCTGTGGGGTGGATCACGGGGTCCTGGGGTGGTACATGGGGTGGTTCATGGGGTGGTTCATGGGGTGGCACATGGGGTGGTTCATGGGGTGGTACATGGGGTGGTACATGGGGTGGTTCATGGGGTGGTACATGGGGTGGTTCATGGGATGGTTCATGGGATGGTTCATGGGGTGGTTCATGGGGTGGTACATGGGGTGGTACATGGGGTGGTTCACAGGGTGATGGGGTGGGCCNTCATGGGGTGGTTCATGGGGTGGTACATGGGGTCCTGGGGTGGTACATGGGGTGGTACATGGGGTGGTACATGGGGTGGCACATGGGGTGGTACATGGGGTCCTGGGGTGGTACATGGGGCGGTGCACGGGGTCCTGGGGTGGTACAGGGGGTCCTGGGCTGGTTCATGGGGTCCTGGGGTGGTTCATGGGGTGGTTCATGGGGTGGTACGTGGGGCCCTGGCGTGGTTCATGGGGTCATCATTCATTCTGTCACTTGCTGGAACTGCTGAGCTATTGCCTGCAAGACCTGGGAAGTCAGCATGGCTTAGAGACAGTGATTAAACAAAGATACGGGGCCTAAGGAAATGCCCTGCTTAGCTGAGATTTATGAGCCAGGCTCGGATATGTCACTTGAAACTGCCAAAACAGAGGGGGATGGGCACTGGTCCTTCTGGATGTGGTGGGGAGCTGCAGGCTGTCCTTTCCCATCCATTTTTGCCCCTGTTACAACACAGCTGAGTGATGCCTGCAGCTTCAGGTGCTAGGCTTTTCCCTGGTGTTTCTTGCTTTGGCTCTTTTCCATAGGTAAAAAGAATTCTGTAATCTCGCTTATTTCACATCTTCAATTTAAAAATAAATAGTTTTTCTATGTGGACTTGGCTTTTTCTGTAAATTTTTTCCTGAGCTGAGGAACTGAGGCTGCGTGGTGGGGCTGTGCAGACCCCTGGGTTTGATCCATAGCTGCTTGGGGAGTCTCTTGCTGGCAGAACGCCTCTCCTCTGTAGGAGGAAAGGAGTCTGAAGTGAATCTCTCAGGTTTTCATAAAGCAGCATCTCTGCTTTGCCTGAAGTATGACTGGGACTGGAGTTAATGGCTTGTGCTTCTGTGATTTCTGCTCCCACCTGTTCTGGAAGTGAAGGGTAATCACCAGCCTCCAGCTCTTTTCAGCACTAACAAGAGCCAGTATCCAACCTGGGAAGAAGGTAAAGCAGATCTGCACAGATTATAGTGCTCTGAATAACCAGGAGTGACCTGTGGGACGAGGGTCTGTCCTCTCTCTCCTATTTCTCCCAAAGAAAGGTGCAAAAAGTGCCAGGTCACCAGTGCCAGTTGTCCCCTTTGCCACAGCTGCCTTGTTGTGCCAGGAGGTGACTGGGAAAACAACCAGCCATGAAGATGGAAATCCCTGGACTGTCTTCATCTCAAGGGGGGGATTTCCTGGTACGTTTTGTCTTGAAAACATTTTTATTAGGGGGAAAAACTAGAGCTGCAGGGGCTAGAGGTGGCAGGCAGGCAGGGAGATGATTTCAGAGGAGAAAAATGCTCCTGAACCTCTCTGCTCCTCCCAGGCAAAGAAGCTGCCAGCCTTCATGTGGCATGTCATTCATCAAGCTGTCACCCCGGGCTCCGTGGGTTCACCCAGGAGGGAGCGTGGGGCACACCTGTAACCTTTGCCTCGGGAGCTGTCTGAGGTTGTCCCCAAGGCCCGTTTCTGACTGCAAATGCAGCAGTGGGCTGTGGGCAGGCTGGGGAGGGGCTGTGGGTGTTCATACCTGCAGGGCTGGGAGCGGGCAGTGTGTGGAGGGTGCTCTGGAAAGCCTCAGCTCTGCCTTGTAGGGACACTCCTCCCCTTACAGGGAGCAGCAGCACAGCTCCTCTCTGCCCTGGGAGCCCTGGCACTGCACCCCAAACCCACAGAACAGAGGTTTTTCGGGAGGGATCCCTACTGCTGGATTTGCTCATGCTGTTTCAGAAGATTTCTGGCCACCTTTGTGGGATGCAGAGCACCTCCCAGAGCTGCAAGCAGGCATCTCCTTCCCAAATGCTGGGGCTCGGGTTCTGTTCTGAAGTAACTCTTCCTCTCCCCACCAACTCGAGATGTTCAGATTTTCTATTTAATGCTGGTTTCCAGGTGTTATAGCAGCTTAGCCTCGTGGTTTATCTTAGAGCAAAGCAGAAAAGAAGAGTCTCATGCCCATTCCTGGCTGTGCACAGGCAGCAAAGCTGCAATCCCACCGTGGGCTGGGCAGGCTCTGTGCCTGCTGAGGCTATGAGCTGCAAGGTGCCCACAGAAATAATAGCTAGGCAGGAGATAAAAAACACACCTGGCAGGAGAAATGGGTGGGTGCCAGCTCCCTTTGAAGTAAGGTGTATAGAGTATCTCTATAGAGGGAGTGGCCTTTAAATTAGGGTAAAGTACTTATTTAAAGGACTTACTATCAGGCCAGTAAGTCCCACTCCTCATGGTTATTGTTTAATTTTATATAGCACTTCAAAGGTATCAGGGCTGTCTGCAAGAAAACACTGGGGGAAAATCCACTCCTCAGAAAGTCTGCACCATGACCTCACAAGCATTAAATCCCCAACTCTCCCTTTTTGCTGTAGCCTGGAACCCCCTTCTCGTCCAAAAACTCTCCTGAGGTCCCTTTTCCTTCCCTTCATCAGCTGCTTTATTCTCATCACATGTAGGTTTATGGATTAGAGCAGACACTGTTCTCCCTGACATTTAAGAGGATGCTGCTGTGCATCAGGGAATCAATTTCATTTCTTAGCCACTGAATATTTACAGATATTTTATTTTTTTTAAAAAGCCTTGCTCCTCTTTTGGTTGTTGTTTTGTTTTGCTTGTTGGTGTTTGTTTTCTTTTATTTTTTTTTTCTCTTTAAACCTCTCACCTTCACGGGAAGTGGAATCTGGGTGGCTCAAGTATTTCTGGTATCAGGGCTGTAGTGTTTGCTGAAGATCAAAGGAACCTTTTCAAACATCATTGTTACCATTAAGAGGTGGCAGCCGCATTTTAAGTAACCAACCTTTTCATCCGAGGCATGGGTGATTGAGACACACCAAATCCAGCCGAGGGGGCTGGATTTCAGTTCCTTTCTGGCCGAGCTCTGGCCGCAGCGAGTCCCTAAGGGGTAAATTTAGTATGAATTTAGATGTGCACTGTGACTTCTCTAAATTATGACTGCCAGGGGTCTTGGGGTCACAGCTCTCCATCGTCAGAGCACTTCCAGCTCCCAGCACACTCCCAGTGTGGGAGAAGGGATGCAATTATTGATGCTGATAGAAACAGAAAAAAGAAAAAGAAAAAGAAAAAGAAAAAGAAAAAGAAAAAGAAAAAGAAAAAGAAAAAGAAAAAGAAAAAGAAAAAGAAAAAGAAAAAGAAAAAGAAAAAGAAAAAGAAAAAGAAAAAGAAAAAGAAAGCTGGATGTGAACTGGATGTAAAAGTGTAAAAATGACAATCTGCTGGGGCATGTCCTTGTTTTGACTACTGTGTATTAGAGATGCTTCTGGCAAAATATAAATGGCACCACCTAAATTTCTGGTGTAGGACAACAAACTAGCTCTGAACATGTCTCAGATGGTGTTTCTGCCACCTTATAAACGGTTAAAGTAGAAGAGCTGCTCTCCTTGCTTAGATAAACAGGGTCTCTGTGTGAATAGCTTGCAACCCCCAGTCATAATCCCTCTCTGATCTCTGGTTATAAAAATGATAGATGGAATGTAAACTCCATAAAGATCAGCAATCACCAAAAGAGTAGAAAAAATACTGGGAAGAGTTGTAAGGTTTTTCTGCATTCCTGAGGAATTCTGTAGGGATTCCTTTTCCTTGGTGGGGCTTGTGCTATTCCCCAGCTCATCTCCTTTCAAACTTGCTGTCTGGAGATGTTCATGGAGGATTTTCAAGTATTTCTAAAGAAGTCTGGCACGGATTCACGGTAACCTCGTGTAGAGGGCTGCTGCTCACCCCCGATTTCCGCAGCTGTGAAGCAGGGCAACAGGATGTATGTACTTGTCCAAGAATTTGGGGCTTTACTGCGGCTCAGGTCGTGCTGTGGTGTTCTCAGGGAAGGAGCTCTGACTCCAAAGCATTGCTGCTCTCTGGCAGAACAGCAACTCTGTCATGTTTTCATGACAGTACATTCAATACATTTCAGAGTATTCATACGGAATCCTTTTTTTCCCAATCTTTTGCACACCAGGCAGAACTTCCAAACACAGCTATTGATCTTGTATCTCGTGCTGCACGTCTGATTTTCAGAAGTTCATGTTTTGTTTGACAATGCAACCATTTCACAGCGTACAAATGCAGATTGCAAGTCACATCTCTCTCAAAAAAACCCCAAACGCAGTCCTTTAGGACCCTTTGTGAAATACTCCGGGGTTAAGTGTGAAGGTGGGCCTTCCCAAAAATGGAACAGTGGGGAACTGGGTTATGGCAGCTGCAGCCTTTGAAAAATCCAGCCCACTGTGTATGTGGAGTATTTGCTGGATTTGAAATTAAGTTTCTGCTAGTTGGTGACAGAAAGGCAGTTTGGGGAAGGGGAAAATGCACTCAACAAGAGATGGTCCCACCCTTTGGGATGGGATGGGGTCTTGGGGTGAAGGTCCCAAGTCCAGCTGGCACAGGTGGTTTGGTGGGACAGGGAATGTCTGCAGTGAACAAACCCATCAGGAACTTGTGGTGGGGCTGAAGCACCAGTGCAGGAGCCACGCTTGGGCTGTGAGCTGAGGGATTTGGGGGAAATGAGGGGGTTATTTCACCTAAACTTCTGCAGGGCTTTCCCACGCACCTCCCACCTCTGCAGGGCCCTTGGACTGTGTTCAGAGTAGCTGTGTCAGGTTGAACAGCTCCAGGGACAAAGTCAGGCTTTCATTTAGTAGGAAGGTGTTTGAGGTATGTTGCCAAGATGGTGTTTTATTGCAAATTATCAATGTAAGCTCCATCACGGACCACCCAGAGTCTTCCCTGAGAACATGGCTGTGCTTTGAAACTCCTGTGAGATCCTGTTGCCATCTTGTCCCTGCAGTGGGTACAAGCTGCCCTGGGTCCTCTGCTGATGCCGTGTGCTGTTGGTGAGTCTTTTTCCTGTTATCCTAGGAGAGTGCTTTACTTCAATATATTTGCAGTCTGATTGTATCTGCTTTCTGTCTGGGAAACTGGAGTGCAGGCAAGCAATCCTTCCAAAACCACGTAGGAAACTCATGAAAATCAAGGACTTAATCCAGACTCCAGATAAGCACTTAAAATATTTTCGGTTTTTTTCTCTTTTGCTGCTGATTACTGCAGCTCATTTATCTTTCCTGACAAACTCAGCTATCCCCATTGAAAATCTGGATTTGGCTGGAGACTACTCCGGCAAAACATTTGGGATTTTGCCCTGACAAGATCTGTAATGCTGGCTGAAACAGCACAGCTTATGCGTGCTCCAAGAATTAAAAACTCTGCTTTAAGTGCATTGACCTGTCTTTCTCCTGCAAAACAGATGGATCACTTTCAGTTCTGGCCTAATGACACTCCACTTGCCTATACATCATTTCTCCTAATATTAGGAACTCCTGTCTTAAATCAGCAAGAGCTGGACATCCCTTTCAGCAGCTTGCAGTGCTTACCTGTGTTAACAGCCTTGCACAGAAATAGTTGTGCTTCCAGATGCCTGACTTGTGCAGTCTCACAGAGAGGGCTATTCCTTAAATGGGTTAGGAGAGCTTAAAAAAACAAACTGTAAAAGAATTGTTTACACCCCTTTTTATAGCTGGGTCAGTTCACAACCTGGTTCCACAAATGGTTCTGTTGGCACAAGCAGAAGGGGAAGAAGGGCGAACACTGATTGTGTCAGTGCTGCTGCCAAAGACAACATGTTGTGAAGCCACAGCCTCGGTCCCTCCTGTGTGGGGAGCAGGTCCCCTCCACTCCCTGTGGCCCCAAACACCATCCACAAACAGCAAAAGGGACTCTGACGCTTCCTCTCCCAAAACCAGCGAGGGCCTGTAATAATAAGGATCTGATAAACACCCCAAAGCACTTACTCTGCTTTTTCAGGGAGCTGCAGGCCAGGGAACAGCCAGAGAGACATTAAAGAGCAGAAGCAGAATAGAGTGTAATTAACTTGAAACCCTGTGAAACTCCTGCTGCTGTGTGTGGCAGGCTCACTTTGGAACACAGTCGGGTTTAGTGCAAGTTCTAATCTTGGTATCAAGTCAAGGCTTGTCCAGAGAAAGTGTGCGTGCCTTTATTAGCATGCAAATCACATATCTTCCTTATTACACTGTCTCTGCATCCCTCCCTCTAGAGCTGTTTAGGAGAAGCAGGCAAGACCTAATTAAATTGCCTTATTCATGCCTCATCCTTGAAGTGCAGAGCCCAAGGCAGGAATGCCAACGGGCACATGCCCATCCCCTCTCTGCTTCCACAGCGAGCGTGGCAGGCCTGACCTTCACCTCATTAGGCAAGGAATAAATCCCCTGCCATGAAGATGAGCATGTCAGGCACTACATGCATAAATCACATAAGGAGTTTCCAAATGGCTTTCATCTTGGGAGTCCTGAAGAGTTCAGAGATATGGGTCAATCCAGAGTGGATACCTTTCAGCAGTAACTCCACATCTGAAGTTCTTTAATGATGTGGCTCCTTTAAATAAGATTCTAAAAGCCCAAGCCAGCTGAAATGGTAGCACACAATCAAGTTAATTACTTTAATTGCTATAAAATTATCAGACAGTGTATTTGTAATTTTAATCTCCTAATCCGCAAAGTACCTTTTTCCCTTTAGTGCTCCTAAAGAAAGTAAAATAGCTTTTGGTTTCCTTGCCAGCTTTTCAAGGATCTTTGAAAACTGAGAAGAAACCTCCCACAAATAGCCTGGCTGTTATTATGAGGTTTCTCTTTTCGTTATTTAAAATATCATCCTTTATATGAATGCATTCAAAAGCAGTAACAGGATCTATCCCAGCAAACCAGGCATTTGAGTTTGAGATTTCTTGGATTACTTGGACTGTACAAAGGTAATGCACAACATAAACCCTCCCTGAAGTGCTGAGGAAATTGGAGCTTATGGCAAGGGAAAACCAGTAGCCAAAGAACGAGCTCAGGGCTGCTCTCTGTTATGTTTCCAGCTGCCTTATTTGAAGTGTTGCGGTTGGAAAACTGCACTCAGAGTTTTGCACTGAAGGACCCCAAAGTGCTTCCCCCAGTATGAAAACGAGTTCCTGACCTCCAGGGCTGCAGCCATTCTGCCCTTCAGCTCGTCCTCTGGGATGATCCAAGATTCTCCAGCGTGGCAAGGCTGTTGGGAGAGAAACATCCTGCTGCAACCTCCTGAACTCCCAGCCTGGAGAACCCCTCAGGCTGCCCCGAGATGAGAGCTGGCCATGACTTTTCCATTCACCAGCCCTTGGAGCTGAGTTTAAGGCTCACTGTGTTTCTGATCTCCGTAAACCCTGACACACCAGCAGTTCTTGTGCTTGCTGTTTGATCTCCTGGAAGGTGGAGAGGCTGGGCAGAATATGTGGGATTTTCACTGAAGTCTATTGGACCTATGGGGTTCAAGCAGGGCTTAGCTGTTAAATCCATTTTTTACAAACTTTAAAATGCACCTACATTGGATGGTTGAGCATCTTACAGCTTTTATTCTTATCATACCCCTATGACTGCTACTCCTTTTCATTTTGAGTTGATGTAAAAAGGGAAAGAAAAGGTTAAGTGATGTGCCCAAGGTCATGCAGGGAAGCAGTAGTGAAGGGATTTGAGCCTCACACATAATTTAAGCCCTTGGCTGTGGCACCATCTCTCTCTGTGATGTCTGAAACAGGCTCATAGCTCTCCTATTGTGGAGAAAGCACCTATTTTCCTATTTGCTACCTCTTCCTACTGGAAGGAATTATTTTTAAGCACAAAACAGCTGGCTGCTCCTACTAAGCTACTGTAGGAATAATCTGCATGGAAAAAAACTCAGATGCTTTCCCAAATAGGAAGTAATTTAGATTTCAGATTAATGGCTGTGACAATGGAAATATATAAAATCTTTTCCTGATATGGAGCCCAAACCATGAGTCGTTCTTATCGATGGTGGACACAGGTGTGAAATCTGTCTTGTGCTGCACACGGGGAGCAAACACTAAAGAAAGGCACAAATATCCCTGTTATGCAGAGCTCCCAGCCTGTGATGTGTGAGCCAGCTGGTGCTGCTGAATGATGACAACTCTTGCTCTTGCAAGCTTTCCTCTCTTGCAGGCACTCTGCCCTGATCCCGCCTGGGGAAATGAATCCTTTTCCCAGAAATAAGAGCAAGAGTGAAAGTAGGGAGGATCAGAGCACTCACTGAGTTGTTCTCTATAAATCCTCAATCCTGGCTGTGAAAGGAGCTTCACAAAATGAAAATAAGGGCTTTTTGTGGACAGCAAGGATGGAGGGAGCCAGCACAAGGAGCAAGCCCAAGCCTGGGACAGTGATGGTACTCCGGGCTGTCAGCTGCAGTTTACAGGGGAACTGAAGCTGAAGTTTCCCCTGCTGTCAATGCCCAGTGGGTGGGATGGTGCCAGCCTTCCTGGGGACAGCAGGGCTGTAATCCAGGGCTTTCTTCACAGGCACCTGCTCAAACAGAGAATTTCTCTTGTGTGCAAACCTTAAACTGTAGCACGGTTTAAGCAGCAAGTACCAGAGCACCTCAGATTGCACACAGCACATGGGGAGCAGTGTGCCTGCAGTGTCAGGGAGCCTGGGAGGGACAGAGGGGAGAGGCTTGCTCAGATGTGGATTTTGTGGCAGAAGGGCTGCTGAGATCTGTGCATGGAGTGTTTCTTACTCTGCACTGCACGAAGACCCTCAGCATTCCCCACGTGTTCCGCTCTCTGATAAGGTTAACAGGATAAAGAAAATGGTACCAAATGCATTCTACCAGATGACTGCAATTTGCACTCAGCTGTTAAGCTGCTGGCTTTTCTGCCTTAGAAACTGCAGAATGGGAAAGCCTAGCCTGTGTTATCGAGAGGGGTGAGATGAAAGTGAGGAGCTGCAGAGTGAAGCTCCACAAATTTCTGTTGCACTTGGTCAAACTACAAATAATCAGATTAAGCCATAACTGTATAAATGGGGCTTGAGTGTGTTTGCTCTGCTGACTTGGTCATGCATTCAGGACGTTCAGACTGGTGTAACTACAGCCCAGGAGGTATTAGTCACGCTGGGAGGACTTCAGTGAATATAAGAGGGCTTCATCTGGGCAGTTACCAAGGCAACTCTTGCTAATATTTCATTACAATGCTTTTGCCCTCTGCAAGTCCCATGGATTAGGACTGGGAATCTCAGAAAGAAGAGCTGATTGTCAATATTGTGCTTGGATTGAATGTATCCCAGAGGAAAAAAAAATAAAGGTAAAGCATTTCCCATAGGCAGAGCCCACAATGAGCAGCTGGAGCTAAACTCCGTCTGTCATCCAGCACTGCCTTGTGCCCTGAGGAGAGTCTTGAGTAGCAACTAATCTCCCTCCTTCCAGCTCTGAAATAAATGGAGAATGCAGGTATGAACTCATCCCCATCCGTGTGGAGATGCAGAGCAGCAGAGCTGTGCCAGGTTCCATTCAGAGTGGCTGCAGCACAACCAGCACCAGTACAGGCTGGGGCCCTCAAACTGGGGGACAGTGCCCCCTCACACCTCAGGGCTGTGGCTGTCACCGCTGTGTTTGCTGGCTCTGTGCACCTTCCTCTAACTGTGCTCCTTGTCACTGACACAAGAGCTGCTGCTGATTCCCTTGGTGAGCCACAGCCACTGTGTGTTGGACTGGGCATCCTCTTCCTCTGGGAAAACACACGTGAAAATAAAAGGGCATCTGCTGGTGTGGGATATTGCTTGAGATGTTCTGTCCTCTGGGCCAGCTGCTGGGGTCTGTTGCTTGTTCTTAATTACACTTTTCATTAGCTGTGTATTGTTTCTCATTAATGAAACAGGATTTAATAGGAAGATGTCAATACATTTATCCTGTATGACAAAGATTAGAAGTGCTACTGGGCTTTTATCTGCTACCAGTAATTTCCACCTAGGTTTTGAAAAACTGGATATGATGTTGGTGGAAGCCAACAAGGGTATGTCATGACCCCATGCCTGAAGAGTATTTATGTGCACATAGCCACAGGGCACAGAAACAAGCCCGGGGTGAAGTAATCTGTGGGAGGATGAACTTCCCGGCATTCAAAGAAGTTACAATGACATAGTAGGAAAAGTCCTGTTCTCTGAGTCAGGCTTGAGTCAGTTTCCCATTTGCAGTGCTGGACGTGTCCCACCTCTCAGACAAGGAGCAAAAGCATGTTCTCTGTGTGTGTGTCCCCAGTTTGCCCCCACTGCTCTGTCACACTCGAGCAGGTGTGTAACCCCAGCATTGCACTGCTTTTCACCCCAAGCACATTCACTCATCCCCCTGCTTCCTCCGTGGATTCGACTTGACACAGCACTCTTGGTCCTCCTGCAGTGCTAAACAACTACCAAAGCTCACCCCAGGAGTAGCTGCACTTTTCTGGTGGGTGAACTGATCTCTGTTGACATGTCAGCTCGTTAAATCTGCAGGGCCCTTCTGGCTGAAGGCAGGGCTGTGTGGCACATTTAAAGCATGATTTGGTTATTAACATAAAAGCAGCTGTGTTCCTGTTTGAGCTGTGCAAAGAAAAACACGTAGCTCATGATGACCGAGCCCAAAGCGTGCCTAGGAGACAGCACTTACGTATGTTTTCCATGTGCCCCAGAATAATACAGAGTTTAGGCTTTAAAAGAAAGTATTTGGGTCCCTGCCAGGTAGACAGACAGTATGAATGAAACACCTGTTCTGGCTTTGGGAGGGTTTTGGAACCATTTGATTACAGGGAAGGTACAGGCTGACCTTACAGTGAATTGAATTCTCTGGTGTAGAGTAACATGTCCTGCTACATTATGAATCTTCTTGATCTCTTTGTGAAAATGTCCACAGCAGACAAAACACAGATGTCTGCTCCTTTTGGTTTTAACTAAAAGGTGCTGCTTGGGCATGGCAAATTGACCAACTCTGTCTCAAAACAGTCTTTTTCAATTTTGAATAAATGTTAAAGGAGGAACAGTATAAAGGAAACAAAGATAAAACACATTGAAGTAATTCTACTGAGAGAATAAAAATAACTGTTCATTCCAGATGTATCCTAATCTGGTTCTTGCCAATGCTCCTTGGTACTTGGCAGTTTTAGGGGGTTGCATTTTCACATGGTGTAATTCAATTCCAAAAAAGATATAAAGAATTATGTCTTTCCTCGAGTTGCTTCCTATTGAATCACCTTATCAGTCTGGTTTGGTTTCTCCAGTCTTAACTACTTCTGTTCATGTGGCAAAACCAGCAGCAGGCATACATTCATAAAAGCAGACTACAGCAGATGGTAGTGTGATGAGTTTGGTCATCCCCTCTGGCCTTTGGCTTTATATGTTCATAAGAACCAGTCTGAGAAACCAAGGCAGATCCTGGTCAAATTCCTCATGCCTTCAACAAAACCCTCCAGTCCTGTCCCACTGTAGATTCAAGCTGTGCCTTAGCTCCCCCCATGCAGAATGGTTTAAAAAGCTGTAATTGAGCTGTCAGTTTGAAGAACAAACAGGGGAAATGTACTTTGGGTCTCTGTTTGGGGGCTGTTTGCAGAACTGTCTGTATGTGCATGTGTGGGGGTCTGTGTGAACAGGAGGGGAGCTCCTTCCCGAGCCTCTGTGAACTCAGCAAACCCAGTGCAAACCTTGCATGGGATGTACTAATGCCTTTTGTGGGTTTGTTTTACAACCTCCTCAGGCAGAGCCTGTGGAGACTAAAATTATAAAGCTGGAGATGTGCTTGAAGGATATTGATTGCACTTCTGGCTTATGTTAGTCCAGCTCCAGCTCATGCAGAATTAGTTCTTAGCTCCTGGTAGCTGCTCCTGACACACTTGTGTCAGGACACAGCACACCTAGAAATGGTGAGCTTGGTGTGAAGTTCTTGGGTCAGCACAGAGCACGGCTCAGGAAACACGTTCCTTCACACAGCCTGCAGCAGGGTAGCAGGAAGGTGATTAAATCTTCCCTAAGATAACATGTTCCTGACCCTACACCATACAAGAACCATCTGCTCACTTATTTCTCTTGGCTCAGGCCCTGCTCTCAGTGATGGCTCTGACTGTGGTGGTGCCTTGGTAGGAAATACTGCAAGTGAAGGAAATGGGTCTTTCTCCATTGGCCATGTGTTGCCTTTCCTGGAGCAAGGAGAACTCTTTACATTTCTCTGTGTAATAGACAAGATAAAACTAGATAATTTATTCACAGGAAGCAGAATGTGTCTGTGTCACTGGTGAATTACTCACTTCTGGCTGTGGGATGCTTCCCTGTGCTCCTGCTCTAGGTTAAAAGGCTCTGTATAGACAGGAAAACTCTTACTTGTAACTTGCAGAATCTTTGTTCAGATTTAAGAACTGGGTTCCCTCATTGAGATAAGTTGTTTGGAGCCCATACATTGAATTTGTTCTCAGTTTTCTTTCAAGCTCTTCCTGTTCTTCCATGCCCCCAAACCCCTTCTGTCACTCTACAGCTGGCTTGAAGAAAGAGCTGTGGTTTCTGGGGGCAGCTTTGGGCAAGCTCCTCATGGTCCTGCAGTTTTCAGGGAGGCAAAAGTAAAACCTTCAGTGGAACTTGGATGCCTTTAGCAGATGCAGATGGGTAACAGCATGGCTGAGGTCGTGTTACTACATGTAGGCTCAGAGAAGACTGGAGTAGGAATGCTACAGGCTGGATTCTTTTTTTTCCAGTTCTTTCTGCATTCACTGCTAGTGGATTGGATTTAAAATGAAAAGTCTCTTCTGCTTCAACACCTCTCATTTGAGAGCATGTCACTGTGACCAGCTTTGTGAAGCTGAGCCAAGAAGCACCACTGCAAGGCTCAAGAAACTAGTAAAATTCAAAGAGGGATCAGAGCAGTAAAGGAATGGCAAATGTCCAGGGATGTTGAAATTTATGCTTAGAAAAACCACTTAAATGGAAGAAAGGCTTCACTACTCAAGCGAAATTCTAGCTGTTATAAATCAGGCAACATCTTTTCTGGGAGCAGACTCTTCCTTGCCCACCCATGGGGGTTTTCACAGGAAATATTTGCTGCTGGTGACTCTCAGATGAGGTGTTAGACCAGATGGGACTCGTGTCCAGTTCAAATTAGTAAATATGACTTTTTTTCCTGAGTGTGGCTGAAAAGAGATGGCATCAGGGAAGGAGTTTAAGTTGTTAACACCAACTTTTTGGTTGACCTCTAAATTGAATGTTTAGCAGTGTTAGAAACCTTCTGTCCTTTTCTTCCTGTGCTGGAAAAAGACCCTCAGAATGCTCTATCTTTAAACTATTGCCATTGCTTCTTGAAAAACTTCAGATCTCTTCAGTTACAGGTAGCCTAAGCACGATTTCAGTCTTCAAACTGTCTTTGAAAGAAGCTCTGCAGTCGACTGGAGGCCAGTTCAGACTGCAGAAGGGTAATTTTTTCTGCGTGGTGCTCCTGAGTCTGTGCCACAAAAAAAAAAACAAAAACAAAAATAAACAAACTGTGATTTCACTTTCCTTAATTGCATTTTGGAAGGGAGATTAATTATATTACCACTAGAGGGATTACAGATATTAGACTGGCCCAAGTGTTTTGCCCTGAAACTCACGTGGAGATGGGAGAAAGTTATTCTCCTAATCTGTGCCCTGCTTTCCTTGTTAACTCTTTTTACGTATTTACAGGTGCCGTGGGGTGTAAGTAGCTAATTAAATACGGCATTTGATAAAGTTGAAGGAAGTTTTAATTCCTGTCCTGTGGAGTATTGGTCTCCCCCACACAAACATGTTAGTTAACGATTACTGCAGAGCACAAGTGTTTTCAAAGGTGGCTGTTCCCAGAGGAACCTACCCATTTTTCAAGCACGGTTTAAAGGGCAAAGACTGTCTGTTCTCTTGATAAGAATTTGTTCTTAAAGGTTCTATTTCGCTTTTTAAAGGATACATTCATCCGCGGAGAGATAAGATCTTGCATTAAGTGGGGAAACCGGGGGAAAGGTCTCCAAAGAGACGGGCAAGCAGGAAGGGGTTAAAAGATGTCTGAAAGCGCTTTAGGAAGCCTTTCTGACTGAATGGGTTTGGCGGCCGTGCTTCAGTGCTTCCTCACCATGTGCAGCCAGGCACCTCTCACCGCCCTGCGCTCACAAGCCCTGATGGGATGGAGATGTGACCGCCGGGGAACAGCTGGCACTGGATGCTCCCGGTGGCGTGGGGACCCCTGCGCTCCTGCACCTCCCGGGGCCGGGACCCACCAGCACTCCCCAGCTGCAGGGCTGCCAATGTCTGCAGAACCCTGTGCAAGCCTCGCAGTAAATCGATGTATCCACTTATATGCATTTACAGCGCGCCAGGTACAGCGAGAGGGATCTTTCAAAAGCCCCTGAAAGTGCTGAAATCAAAGTAATTGCAGAGCCCGGCTAGTACACGCCATGTGGAAATTTAGTTCGTGGAGCTATATACTTGAGCCACACGCATCACAATGGGGGTTTTTGTTTTGTTTTGTTGTTGTTTTTTTTTCTTTTTCTTTTCTTTTTAAAGCTTTTCATACTTAAGACAGTAGCTTTTCCAAGAGGACTGGTACAGAAAATAAGAAACAAAGAGGATGATGTGATGCAAAGAGCAAATGCCCAGCAGCAGCCTGTGAAGACCTGGACACGCTTAAGAGCTTGTTTTGCTTCCTGTGGGGTTGAAATACCGCAGCAATCCAACTGTTTGGAGCCCAGACCTGCTCTCTTGGCATGTCCTAGTTTAAAGATTCAGTCTTGTCCAGTTCAGGCACAACATTTCGTGTGTATTATTTAATTATTGGATTTTAAAAGAGATTGTGTTTGCCAGAAAATCAAAGCAGTGGTTGGATGAGTTAATGTGTTGCTCTATATTTATGTTCAGGTTTTTATCTGTAAAATGTCTTTCCCCCAGCAGCATATATAGACCTGGCAGTGGATGTGTCCCTGCAAGTCACACCACGGAGAGCTTGTCCACGGGCAGCGAAGGGATGGGAGAAAGCTGGGTTATCGCTGAGCTGCTTCCTTCCCCTTGGGTGAGAAGGTAAAGTCATTTCCCCAAAGCCATCCTTTCCGGGGAAAGTGGAAGTAAAATTTTCACTGCCCAAATTAAATGAGAACCCACGGCATACCTCGAGGAGAGCGAACGGGGTTTGGTCAAGCCTTCCCCTGTTTTGTTAATTAGTAATAGAGCTTTTCGTGTAGATAACCCGATCTATCAGCTAATGGAGTTTAACGCACTAAAACACCAGCGAGCCGCCGCGGGCAGCGCAGCCTCGCAGATACAATGGGCACATTGTTCCCGGAGGATCCCGTCCCCGTTTATTTAGGAGGGGGCGGCATCACTTCACCCCACTCGGCCTCCGCTCGCTCCGGCGGGCTCGGGGGGGTTCCCGGGGCTGCAAAGGGTTAATCGGGGCGGCGGGGCTGCCGCGGCCCCTCCCCGCAGCCGGGGCTGAAGTAGCGCGGCGGCGGCGGAGAGGGGCAGAGCCGAGCCGAGCGGAGCCGAGCCGGGGGGAGCGGGGCAGAGCCGAGCCGGTGCCGCAGCGCTGCCCGGCCCCGCCGAGCGAAGATGGCGAGGGCGGCGGAGCGGGGCGGTGCGCGGCTCCTGCTCCTGCTGCTGGCGCTGCCCGCTGCCACCGCCGCCCGGCCGCCCGCCTCCTTCCCCAGCGATGTGAACGGGCACAGCCTCCACCCGCCCTACTTCAACCTGGCCGAGGGCACCCGCATCTCCGCCACCGCCACCTGCGGCGAGGAGGCGGCGGGCGCCGGCAGCCGGCGCGCCGTGGAGGATCTGTACTGCAAGCTGGTGGGGGGCCCGGTGGCCGGGGGGGACCCCAACCAGACCATCCAGGTACGGCCGCGGCGGCGGAGGAGGGGACGGAGCCCGCGCCCGCCGGGGTGCGCTCGGCCCCGAGCCCCGCTTTGTGCGCCCCCGGTGCTCGGTGCCGCTGCGGCGGGGGCAGCGCGGGCAGGGCCCCGCTCCGCGTGTTTTCCCACGCATCCCCGGCTGCCCGGGGCAGGGCTGGTGCAGCAGCCGCGGGTGGGGCAGTGCTGGGGGGCTCAGGGAGGGGTGGTCCCCGGGCATCCCCCTGCCCAGGCCCGGCCGGGGCACGCACGTGCTCGGACTCTGTCCCAGCCTTGCCAGGAGTTGCTGGCGTGAAACGCGGCTCGCTGGGTTCTCGGGGCATTCTTCTTAAAGTTGTGTGTTCTTTCTGTTTGTAAAATCACGGGCGAACCAGCATCCAAATTCCCTTTGGTAGTCAGGGAATCGTTATGGTAAATGCGATAGGGATTACCCTGATGTGTCTTGAACTGATAGTATTTATCTTGTTGTGTTTTAACTCCGCCGTTCCCCATGTGTTGTGTGGGGCGTTGGGATGAGCAGAGGGGAAAGTTACGAGAGTGGATTTTACAAGCGAATGTCAGGTGACTTGTCTCAGGGGTCCCATTTTAAGCTGCCCAGAGGGAGCTTGCAGCCAGGAATGCAGACGGTACAAGCTGCAGTGCTCTGTAACAGCTATGGCTCCCTTGAAGGGAGGAAAGAACAGTTGTAAACGGGCTTGTAAAACACCAGGTTTAGTTGCAGGAACTCCAGACCCAGTGTCCCCCCTGAGGGCAGCCCAAGCCGGGAAGAGCAGCTCCGATTGGAAATGCTCTTGCAGCCTGAAGCCAGCCATGGAGCCACTGGCTGCTGCTCAGTGTTTTCTCCGTGCTGCTTCTGAGGGTCGTGGTGCCATTCACCTGTTGCAGTGGAGTATTGGTGTTGTCCCTGTTGTACTTAACAACAAGGGCAAGCAAAGGAAAACTCACTTTCTTTGCCCGAGCCTTTCTCTGCCTTTGGGTGAGGGTGGCTTTGTTACAAGATCATCTCTGAAGCATTTTTCTCATTCTGGCCACATTCTCCTGAGTTAGTGCTGCACTAGGAACTTTCCAGCTATTGTGTGGTTGTGACATGGAATTTTGCTGTCTGTGTAGTATAAATGGTTGAAGATGTCACTGGATGGCAAAAACCTGACGTATCCTCCTCTGAGTTTTGCCACCTTTTAAAGCGATGTTTCACTTCACTGCACCGTAAAATAGAGTAACTGGAAGAAGATTTGCCTGAAGTCCCAGCAGCAGGAGGCTTACGGGGACCTCGATGTAGTAATTGTGCCTCCAGTGAGGCAAAGGAGTAAGGAAAGGTGAAGAAGTAACTGCTACTCTGTGCACTTGCAACAAGTATGTGAATGATGTGCCAAGCCAAACTGGGAGGATAAGGCTGCTTGGAAAAGCTGGCAAATGTGGGTGTGCATTTATCACTCCACATGTGTCCATCTGTGCTCTGGCCACCCTGCTAGCTCAGCATGACACGCAGCGCTAAGGATGCTGACTGATAGAAACCCTTCAGGCTGTACCAGCTCGGGGGTGGCAGCCGCAGCATCCCCCTGCTGCCAAACACAGCTCCTGAGCTGTGGAATTCTGCAGCAGCTCCCTCCTGTCCCCTGTGCAGCTCTGGCACAGGGGGGGCTTTGATCTGAGCACCACTTCCCAGGCCAGCAGGCTTCACTCAGTCTGAAAGCTTTAGAAAATTCCTTTTGTAGTGGCTCCTTTCCATGACCACAGGCAGCACCTAAAAGGGAGGGGAGGAAACAGGAGGCATCAGAGCAGAGGTCAGAGTTCCCAATTCATCCCCTTTAGGGGTCTTGGCACCACCCGGTGACTAAAGCAAGGAGGGAGGTGGGAGGGAAGTGTTCAATTTGAGCCGACTGAAACAACAATAATGAACTCCACATGCATGTCCTCCCTGCCTGTGTGTCCCACCAGCCCAGAGTCCCTTCCCTCCCTCGTTCACCTGCTCATTACTGCTCATGTGTGATGTGGCTGTGGCATAAGGAGTTTTCATCAGGAATACTGGAAAAATGACACTTGGGACCCTCCAAGAGACACCCATGTGCTGTGGTGGTGAAGGGACATTTGCTTGGTTAAAGACCTAGGATGAGCATGAATACAATCATCTAATAAATTAGTTCAGTCAGTTCTCTGTTTTCTGCTGGTTTAGTTTGACATTGTAGAAGACTTCAGAAAAGGGAGTTCACTGACTTTTAAACATGATGGTCTTAAAATGTCAATAATCATTAAATTTTCTAAAGTAATGCTGCCTTAAAGACACTTGCAGTGGTTTTGGCACAGGTTGTGGGAAGGCTGTAAAGTTTTTCAAGGAGTTTCCTTTGCTTTATTCAGGGCTTTTTGGCAGAAGGCTGCATTTCCAACTGTGGGGGGCTTTTCGGTCTGGAAGGATGTGAGGCACAGCAATGCTGAGGTGTGCTGAAAGAGAATGCCTTGGAGGTTTGCTTTCCTTGTCAAATTCACTCCTCAGTGTGGGTCAGCCCTGCCTTAATGATAATGTCTTGGGGATGAGGCAGAAGAGAGATCACAGGTTTCTTTTTTTGTTTAAGCTTTACTGGAGGTGCTTGTAACCATCTGTCTTCCAAGACAGACAAGTCAGCAAAGGCACAACCATGTGCTCATGTTCCCCATCCCACCCGTGTGCCCAGGGGCTGTTCCAGAACCAGCAGGGATGGGGCACTGCTCCTGAGGGTGGGGCAGGGCTGTAGATGATTATTTCAGATTAGGAGTGTAACAGTGGGGCAGGTTACTGGCATTAATTAAAGCCATTACAGACCTCAGAATTTAAGAACATACAACAAATTTGATTGATTTCGAGGCAGTGCTGCTTGTGCCTTCCTCTGAAGCCTGTCTTCACCCCAGCCCTGTGTCCAGAGCACTGCTTTGCAGGCTGAACTGCAGCCCTGAGCAGTGCGGGCATTGAGCAGAGCTCTGGCCCTCTCACTCTTCCAGGTGTTGATAACAGATGAAATCTGAAGCTGTTTCATCCCTCAATGTCTCAGAATTAAGTGGCATTCTCTTCTGATGTGCTGTGGTGTCGGTGACCGTTTGTCCTGGTGCCTCTTTATCCGTCGTGGCTCTGGTGTGTGGCCAAAGGAATCCGGCTCAGCCCAGGGCTCTCAGTGCTCCAGGTGACAAATGGTGCTGTATCTCTCTGTACGTGTCTCTTCTGTGTTTACATCTATGACAGTGTTGGATTTCAGTGGTTTAACTGTGGCTGAAAACACAGTTTTGGAACAAGTTGTTGTTGCCCACAGAAAAGACACACGGTGAGACAGCACCTGCTTAACTCTGTGGGTAGCTGATCTGCAGGAACAGCCCTGGGAGCAGCTTGCAAGCAGGCACTTTGTCTGAAACAGTACTTTTTACACCCCATTTCCTGCCCTTTTTACCTCATCCCCAGCAGCCCCGTGCTCCCTGTGGCTTTTTGATAAATCAGGTGAGGGGAGCTGGTGTTGGGTCATGGCAGGGCCAGATAAACTGGGACAAAGCCACCTGTGTCCCCTGAGAGAGGTGCCAGCAGGGTGCCCAGCTTGTCTGTATGCTCAGGGGAAACTTCAAAGTTCCCACTGCACTGAGCAGGATTAGGCCTTGCAGGTCTCTGGAAGCTGCCCCTCATTCAGACCTCCTCCTTATCTCTCCCTCTTTGCAGTTTGCTCTGATAGTGGCAGTTTTATGTTCTCTGAGCTGCCCTGCAACTCCTTGCATTGCTGAAGTTCTTTCTCTGACCATACTTTTGTAGTGTCCATGCCTCTACTGCTCTGGCAACCTGCAGTCCCTGCTAAGCCTGCAGCTCACAGCTGCTTTTTAATTAAAATCCTCTTGCTGATGTCAGAACTTCCCTGTAGAGAGCCTGACACAATGTGCAGGAGCCTGAGTTGCTCTAAAATACAAATAGCTGGAAATTATTCTGGTCAGGGTTAGGTCTGGCTCTAATGAAACAACTAATGAGCAACTGGAGCATCAGAGAGGCTAATCACACTTTGAACAGCAAACCTGGTTCAGCTGCTGCCCTGTTCCCAGCCCAGCAGGCTGCCCAGGGAGGGACAACAGCAGCATTATAAATGTGGAGCAGCTGATCCTAATTTTTACTCCCTTCTTACTCAGCTTGAGTTGACTGTCTCCCATCAATGTGAACTTTGGGTTCAGAATGGTTTTTACATCTGTGGCAAGAATTTAAAGTATGAAAGCACTTTTTTTTTATTTATCCCCGTTCTGTAACCTTGCCTCACTTCCCTCCCACCCACCTCAGTGTTGTGTGTTGTGCAGCAGAAATTTCCACACAACCTGTTGCACCGGTTCCCATTAAAGGTTTGAGCTGAAGAGTTGGGTCAGTTTTATCTGGTCTGCTCTCCCTCCTGGCTCAAAGCATGTCCAAACCAGCCTTGTGACCTCTCTGTACACTGAGTGCTCCCTGCGTGAATGTCAGGGTTACCTGGATGGTTTCAGCTTCCCTTTTCTCTGGTCTTGTGCTTGCCCGTGTCTATTTTCACATCTCTAGAGGAATTAATTTAAAACTGTTCTTGTTCACGATAAGTTGTATTGCATAATTGTGTGCAAGCAACAAAGCATGTGGTAGTGGGGAATAATGCTGTGAATTCTGTTTCCTTTGCACTGAGATTCGTCCAGAGTTTGGAGCATCTGGAAAATCACATGCTCTGTGGTGGCTCTGTCTTGCCTCAGCCCTTCCAGGGGCAGGAAGGGGATTGCCTGTCTTGAGATCTTGTACCTGGTGTAATATTAACACTGGCTGCAGCTGGGACAGGCAAGGGCAGCATTCCTGCCTGGGGATAACTGCGCCTTTAAAAGGAAAACTGCCGGTAACACAGCTCCCTTCCAGGCTGTTTGTAGCAGCAATTCAAGTGACACAACAGTGGCTCCACATAACAATTCTCCAGTTCGCAGAGTGCTTTGCAGGTTTCTTTGAGCGTGGCTCCGATTGATTTGTCCATTAATAAGAGAGAAGGCATTGCCCCTAACAGCCCAGGTCTTTGTCTGATCCTGCTCAGGAGGCCTGGAAAGCTGCGGGGTTGTTTTCTCTGGCAGCGTGTCCATGGAGCTGACAAAAGCAAGGCTGAGAAGTGATGGCAGTCCCTGGCCACCTGACAGCTGGGGCTGTCCCTTTCTGGCCTTGCATTGCAGCATCATCAGCAAAAGGAACTTGGCTGCAAGACTAAGCTTGAAAATGTAGCTGGAGGAACTTTATTGTGAAATGAACAGGTGGACAAGAAACAGGATTGCAGGGAGTTGGGCAGAGGAGCTGCCAGTCTGAGCCCCTAGAAATGACTGAATGGTTCAGGTCAGGGTCTCTGGGCTCAGCAGGGCGGTGTGAGTGGCAGCCTCAGCACAGGAGCTGCTGACCATGGAGTTTGAGCCACTGCTCTCCATCACAGTGCAGCTTCTCCCTCAGATATTCCTTCCTCTGCTTCTGGTAACCAGTGCTTTGAGTGTGGGATCCTTTGTCAGTGCTCTCTGCATATCTGAAATTCAGAAGGGATGCTGCTCTGAGCAGCCCAAATTCTACACTGGGTGGCTGTGGGGTTTTGAGCCTTTTCATGTACCTTTTTGCATTCACACTTTAAATTGGTGCAAACAAAACTTTCTGCATCTTGATTTGCATTAGCAGGCTTACACCCTGTATTTTCTGAATTGCTGTGATACCTGCCTGCTTTGTACCGCGTTTTTCTGGCCAGAGTTAAATGTTGTTTTTTGTATTTTCTGCCAGGGCCAGTACTGCGACATCTGCTCCTCTGCAGACAGCAACAAGGCCCACCCCATCACAAATGCCATTGATGGGACAGAGCGCTGGTGGCAGAGCCCCCCTCTTTCCCGAGGGCTGGAGTTCAACCAGGTCAACGTCACCCTGGACCTTGGACAGGTAACACAAATCCTTTCTTCATTGTGTTGTAGACCGTGCTGATGGGGAGTTGCTTTTCTGCTTCTAAAATCCTTTAGTGGACCTTGCTGGAAGTGTGAAACAAAATCCACTCATTTAATGACCGGGCAGGAGCTTTGGTTAAAATAGGGAAGGGAAAGCCTCTTGCCTGTTTGTAGTATTAACTACATTGTGCTTTTGTTGTTACTATTTAGATCTTCCCTAAAAGTTGAGTCACTCGTGGAAACTCATCACATTATGCAGGTGCCATTCCCCTCAGAGGGTACCTGCCTCTCAAAGGGGGACACTTAGCAAGGCCTCACCCCAAAATGGGAAAATACAGCCCTGAGAAATTCAAGGTTGTGCTCTAAAACTTTAAAACTGTTTAAAAAACAGCGACTCCATGCTGAAGGTCTTCCTGTGAAAGACAAAGAGTGACAATGGATGTTTGGTCTCTGATGGTGGCAAGTCAGAGGGAATTACCATTGTAATAGCAGAGCTGTCAGCTCCCTGTCTGCCACCTCCTCTGCTGCTCCTGTTCATCTGCAAAACGTCCCTCTGGAAATGGAGTGTCCTCTCACTTCCCTCAGCTTAGAGGGGAGCACCAGCAGAGATGTCCTGGCTGGAGCTGTGGAGGCAGGAAGGCACAGTAAGCCTGAGGAGCTATGGGATGAGGGTCTGCTCTGTGGTTTGGAGCTGCTGCTCCAGCTGTTGGATGGGGGAACTCCTCAATCTTTGGGACAGGGGATGTGTGAGGCCTCTGCTCCCTGGCAGCCTTTTAGCCCTTGTCATTCAGGCTTTGGGACATTTTGCTCTGTTGGTCTTCAACACTTTAGCAGGTACCTACTGAAGTGCCCCCCCCCATGAAGAGGTAGGGATGGGCTCTCACCTCCCCAGAGATGCTTCCCCAAGCTCTGCTACAAGTCCTGCAGCCCCAAAGGCCAAGTTTGGGACCTCCTTGGCTGGAAGTCTGTGGGATGGGGCAGTTTGGGAGCTGTGGACAGCTCCTCTCTCCCCCAGGAAACCTGTTTGTTGTGATTGCTCAGCAGCCTTTTGGTGGCTGAGACCCCTTTGGGAGTTTGCTTTGTTTTGCAGGGATTTTGAGATTTTTCAGAGACGAAAACTTTACAGTGACTGCACAGGTGGATCTTTCACTCTCTCTGCTAGAGTAAAGGCTCATTTGTCACTGCAGTTTGCAAGGTGCCCGACTCCAAATTTACATCCATAGATAGCCAGGCTGTATTGATGATGATACATCAGTTAGATGCCTCAAACACACACTTCAGTCCCCAGGGTTGGCTCTGATCCGCTCCCTGCCTTGCTGTAGCTCTTGTTTGGAGTCTGCCCAACACCCTTCATAAAATGCATTCTCTCCATGAGTGCCAGCTGTCTAAAGCTGTGCTGTACCAGCAGCAGTGAAATATCTGCTACTGCCCAGGGCACAAGAGCTGTGTGGGCAAAGCCTCCCGGGGCCGCACACGGGGAGCTGAGCCCTCACCAGCGTAGGTGGCATCTGCTGTGTCTCTTAGAAACATCCCAGCTGGCAGGGGTGTGCTGGTGGGTGGATTGCTCTGCACTCACTCCCCCTGTGACCAAGGACCAGCCTGCAGTGTGGCTTTTCCATCGCTCACAGCTTCTCTGGAGAGGGATTTTCAAAGATGAGCTTTCCTCGGGAGCTTCTGCTCCTCTTTGTCATTCTCTGGGGCAACTTTCTGGCTTTAGGCCAGAGCTAACCCAGCTGCACCGTGTGCCTGCAGGCTGCTGAGTGTGGCTCACCTGGGGAATTGCAGCCTTCAGAGCTGCTGTGCTGGGAGCCAGAGCCTGGAATAATCTGGGAGGACTTCAGAGCTGCTAAAACTGAGCTGATCTATGCTGACCTTCTCTCTCCTGGGTCTGTTTGCCCTCAGTACCCAGGGAGATGGGATTGCACCGTCATTTCTGCAGGATTGGTACCCGAATTGGCACGTGTAGTGCTGGTGGCAGGTGCTTCACCTGGTGTGGATTTTCTCTGGGCTCACAGACCCTCTGCTTCCCTGTCACCTTTGCAATGCATCATAAACCCAGCCGGTCCCAAGAGCAGCACAAGCCTAAAGCTTCAGCTGGTTTTAGTGGCTTGCCCTTCATACATGGCCTTACTGCATGTAATTGCTATAATAACCTGTTTGTGCTTCTGGTGAGAGTCAGTTCTTTGCTTTTAACTCCTTTGTTTTGCTAAGTCGGGCAATAAAAACAAATTAAATGTTAGAGAATCGCTAATTTCCTCCTTTTGAAGTTGACTCTGGTTGAAATGATAGTAGAGAAATTCTTGGGACTCAGTGTGGTCAGCAGGGCAAGTGGAGGATCGGGCCAGTGTACCTGGCAGCCAGGCTTCCCAAATTCCTTGGACACCAGTCAAAACAGCACAGGTATCCACACCCTCATAGGCATGTCTGACAGCAGGGCCTTTTTTGGCTGGCAAACAAGGCCTCTCCTTGCTCTGTGTATCAATCTAGAGAGCTCTTGGGCCAATTAAGGTTTAATTTAAGGGACTCACAGCCACTAAAAGCTTTTGTCCCTCTCAGGCTCGTGAGTGCCTGGAGTGCTGATGGCACACAGGGGCTGGCACTGAGGGTTGTGGTGTCAACCCCTTCCTTTGCTGCTGCTGCTGCACTTCCTTGCTGGCTCTGTCCCTTTCCAGCCATAAGTGCTTAATTACCAGCCAGAATCGGGTTTCTCCAGCGTTTGGCGAGGCTGTGGCCACTGGGAGAGGGTCAGTTAATTGAGCAGCCTGTTGGTCTTTGCTTTTTGCTGGCCGGGAACTTGCTCTCCTCACAGGGGTGTTAAAATCATGTGGGAAGGAGAGAAGGAGGGATATTCACAGCCAGCAAATAAGTTCCAGAATGGCTTGGGCTGGCCACACAGCTGGTGTGAGGATATTAAACACTCTCCTCACGTCATAGTGCCAGCAGCAGCCTAATCTTAATGGCTTCATCAGCAAGAGAGATCAGGGCTGCCACCATGGCTTGGGAAGGGGCTGTGTCCCGTTATCTGCTGGGGGTTGGGATGGGAATTGCTCCTGCTGGTACCTTGTCTGTTCCTGCCTCCTTGGGGAGAAGTGATTTTTCTTTTCAGAATTGGTGGGAGAGAAAGACTGCAAGAGGAGGAAAAGTCACTCGAAGGTTTCCATGTCAGACCCAGGTCTGAGTGCCAGAAATATGACAAACAGCTCCAGGGAGGAAAGCTAAATGGATTTTAGGAGATGCTGAGGAGCATGGAGAGGGATTTTTTTTTTTCTTCTTGCTTTTAATCGTGACCTTGTGCTTGGTGTATTTAGGATGAATGGCTGGGCCACTGCATGAATTTGGTGTAAAATACATCATGGCACAGTATGAAGCATGGCTCAGGTTTTGGAGAGTAGAAGAATTGAGGGTGCTGTGTGCTGGGAGGACACTGCTGTTGCTGCACAATCTGGACTCATCAAAATCCCAAAAAGTGGCTGTCCTACCTGGCTTGGAGGGCAAAGGTCCGTGGTGTGGTGGAGGCTCTTAAACCTGCCCCACTGCTGCTCAGCTCCAGGCTCTTTCCTCTCCTGCCTGGAGCCTCCAGGCCAGCTGGAAATGGGAACGTGCCTCTGCTGCAGAGGGGCTGTGCAGAGAGCAGAGGGACAGGACACCATGACTCACAGCCACCCTGGGAATTGTCCCCTGTGATCCTGCTGTGATTAAGTGCCACAGTGGGTGGAGGGGGAGGAAGGGGTGTGATGGAAGATTCTTTCCCCCCCCACCCCCAAAAAGGTCGTTTGAGTCAGTGCTGACAAGGTTTAAAGAAACATGAATGGCTGGCTCCCTGCCAGAGCCTGACATCTTCCTTGCATGAAGGTGAACCCAGGCCAGCCCTTCCTTGAGATGTTTATGGATAGTTGGTGCTTTATGATAAACTCTGGGGGAGGACTGCTTGCAGTCATGCGAGAGCAGGAGCTTCGTGCCAGTGCTTGCTTGAGGTTAATTAGTGCCGTGAAAGGGTGGCTGGGTAGCAGCCCCCATCTCCCCCTGCCTTGTCTGCTGGCTCTGGTGCCTCTAGAGAGCAGCAGGATTTCAGACTGAAGCTTTGCAGAGAGTTTTGATTGATACCCCAAAGGTATTTAGTTGGGCAGTGCCTGACAGAGACACTGACATCCATTCACTTCTGCTGAGAGAAGAGAAGCCTCCTCCTTTGGAGACCTCCAGAGCTCCTTAAAATGCAGCTCCCTTTGGGCTTAGAAGGAAGAAGAGTTGCATTCATTGGTAATTCACAGAGATGGAAAGGAAATGAAAGGAATTGTGAGCCAGGCTCTGGGGCCACTGTGAAGGTGTGTTTTGTAGTCACCGTGGCATGTGTCACAGCAAGGGAGTAGATTGATAACTTTCAGGGTGCTTTGAGAAGCACCTCTTGAGTTTTCTAGTAATTACAATGGGATCTGCCACAGCTGCCACTTTTTCAGGCCTCTGAACTGATTAACTTGTGCTTGCCAGGCTCTTCCATCTCCAAAGTAAGGGTGTTAAAACACAAAACACATGAGGTGCTTCAACCCTTGGCCAACAGGCTGCTGGTCTTTCAGTGTGAAACTTGGCTCAAAAGGAGCTGGCTGTTTTCCTGTGGTGGATTTTCAGGGCATAAAAATCCTACTTCCCTTCCCTTTTGCATTGTAAACGTGGCCCCTCAGGACCAGCTTTGCACAATGGTTGGATGTGCAGGATGCCTACAAATGTGCAGGTGTAGCTAAATGCCTGACTTGCATGAACAGCTCCATCCTTGTTGTGTGAACTGTATTCTTGTTAATGAGTATTTCATTCTTACTCATCTTTGGCAGATTTGGACTGGGTTAGATCTGCCTAACACTGAAGGAACACCACTGATGCAGATTGTAGTACCCTGTGTGTAACAACACAAATTTTGTTTCACCTCAGTTTCTCATCCCTGATTTATTTTCATTTAGTTGAAATAGTAATGGGAGCTGCTGGGGGAGGTCTTCAGGAGCCCTCTTTGAAAGGCAGCTGGAAGGAAATCCCTGCACACTGTTGGGCGTGAGGCTCACCTCCCTGTTCCCAGCAAAAGCCTTCAATGTGAAGATGAATCTGATGTTTATTCCCTGCCTTAATTAATTGAAAAATCCCTCTTGAGGGAGTCAACTCAAGAAATCCCAAGAGAAGACTCAGGGATTCTTCATGAATAAAGATGATGTCCTAGAGGCTGCTTTCCCTAGGCTTGATGTGGGATAGGAGTGATGGTTATCCATGCATTTTCAGCTGAAAACCATATAAATGGCTCCCTTTTTTCACCTTGTTCCTTTTGCAACTTCATTTCTGTTGCTGTGGGCACCCTTACAGCCTCCAGGTGATGAAGCTGCTGCTTACATTTCCCTCGAGGGCACTCTTGTTCATTCTTGCTGTACACAGAGGGAAAGTTGAACTGAGTCTCTTCCTTCCCCTCACTGGGAATATCTCCTGCAGCATTTCCCCCAGCACACATCCCTGGAAAATACACAGTGTCCATTTCTCTCAGGGCCACAGGCTGCCTGACCTGCCTAGTGTGTTTTTCATGGAGCATTGCAAGAATGGGTGAGGATTTAAGATTTTTTTTTTCTTTTTTGTACATGGTTTTTACTTCTCTTGCGGCTGAGGACTAACTGTTTGGTAATTACTCCTACTTGGTCTTCACTGTGCTGAGGCACCACTGTGGGAAAGGGGTGGGAGAGCTTAGTGACATTTATTGTGAGCTTTTGCACCTTAAATAAAGGGCTGGGGCGTAAAATCTCTAACAAAGACGTTCTTTCTCCAAATTGTTCCCTGGCTGTTGGAGCAAAAGCAGCATTAAAAATAAAGCACATTAAGTAGGCTGAGCAGAAATCTTTCTTACTTTCAACAGCTGCGCCTGTGGTCTCTTCTCCTGTGTAGAGTCCTCTCCAATTGCCATAAAATCCTTCAAAAGTAGATCAGATCTTTTTTTATAGGCTTCAGAACTGTAGTTCCCTGATCTGAGATGGTGTGTGGCTCCCATTTGACTACAGAGAGTGTTCAGTGCTGCTGTCCTTTGCCGTGGATGTGGAATGGAAGCAGGGTGTATATCTGTAGTGCTGCTTCTGGGAAAGGCAGAAAAGGTGTGACTGGGAGAGCGTGCAGCACTGGGAGCTGGCACCAAGCCCGAGTGGATAGCTCTTCTCTCCCAATTTATTTCACACTTTATTGTTTAAATTAACTTAGCTGTGAAGTCTCTTCTGTTTTCTTCAAAGCTGCGGTTCCCCTGACCTGGACCAGCAGCTATTTAATTTTTTTTTTTTTTTTGCACTGATAAAGTGAGATTTTTGCTTTCACTTAGCACAGAAAGGTTGAGAAGGGCCATCTGCCAACTCCCAGATTCCTGGCTCCAAGGGCTGTGTGGGAGCCGCTCAGGTGAGCGGGAAGGGAGTGTCTGGTTGTTAATCAAGTGAGGATCTGTCTCCTCTGGCAGCAAGAGCAGACCCATCCTCTCCTTTTCAAACAGCCTTGCCAAATTGGATGCCAGGCTCCATGATCCAGAGCAGCCAAGGCTGAAACTTCGTTCCTCTTTGTTGCTGCTGCTGTTGGTTGCTGTTAAGGGAAAAGATGTGCAGAATACTGGTGTAGGCAAATCACGGGTGACGCATAAATTTTCATTATATATTATGTTTATTCAAGACATGAACCAGTACTGCTTAAAATCAGTCTTCCAGGGCTGCAGTGAGTAGAAAGGATTTCACTTGTACCATCGGATTCCCAAAAGACCTGCCTTGCCTCACGTCTGCCAGGCTGTGAGCACAGGGAAGAGCAGGGGAGCAGGAGGCTCTGGGCAGGTCACTCAGCCTTGTGGCACCTTTTGTGGCCTCGAGCAGGTGGTTTCTGCCTGTCCTCTGCATCTCTTACAAATGACCCTTGTGCTTCAACAGCTTCATCTTCCCAGAGGCTGTGCTTGCTCTGCCTAGACCTGAACCAGGTGTCAAAATAAGCCTCAGCCTCCCCCCCAGAGCAGCTCCAGGTAATGACTGATGAAAGGATAATTGCTGGTTCTGAGAAATGCATGCAAGATTTCCACTCTGGTTTCTCCCTAGGTGTTGTTGCCTATTTATAACGTTGATGTGATGAGAAACAAAGAGGCTGACAGTGAGATCTCCTGCTGTGGAGCTTCTTATTTCCTCCAGGCTGTCCCTTCCTTCTCAACTCGCTGGGATTCTTCAAAGATTAGGAGAGAGCCTCGGGGTGAGCGTGGGCTGGGGAGAGGTCAGGCTGGAGTAGGGGAGGCTTTAGTTTGTAATGAATAGCTGGAAGGCAAGCCTGGTAATTTCTTGCTGTTCTCCTGGAAAGTGTCTGCTTGGCTGGGCTGGAAAACAAGAGCGTGCCGTGACTGGGCTGTGTGTGGGGACACGTGCTCCGGGCTCCGCTCTGCCCGGGCCCTGCGCGGCTGTGCCAGGCCAGCTAAAACACAGCGGGACCGCCTGGCTCAGGCCCCTGTTTGTGTTGTGTTTTCCTCCCTCAGGGGGATGTTCCAGGGAGCTTTTTGGGAAGGTCACTATACCCAGCGGGAGCAGAGAGGTTCACAGCTCTGACACAGAGCGTGCTGGCGTCCCCTTAAGTGGTTTGGCATTTTCTGTGCTCCTTGTGCCACTTGCAGAATGGGAATACTGCATTTTACCTCCGTCGTTTTCTGTGCACGGCATGTGTGCAGGAGCCTGTGTAGCTCCAGACCAATGAGTACAAAATCTGTTGCAGAAAAGAATGATTTCTTGAGTGAAGCTCTTAGCTCTGTGCAGTCCTTCTCTGTCACTTTTTCAGCAAGTGAGAGCATCCCTCATCCCTGTGGGTGCTCATCTGTCTGTGAACTTGTGTCCTGCACACCCCCCCGTGTGCTGAAGCTCCTGAAGCCGAGGGCTGTGAGCCTGAAGTCACTGCCAGTCCTGCTCTTTTTGTGGTACTGAGAGACAGGCTCATCCTGTGGCACTGCACAGCCAGTGTAGATTTTGATACTTGTCCTGGTCAGGATGAGAAGCCCCTCAAGTGAGCTCTTCTTGCTTCCTGGGGCACAGTTCCAGGAGCTCTCCTTGCCCTCTGCAGCTCCAGCTCAGCTATGTCCTGGCTCACATCCACAGGGCTGGCAGGGAGGATGCTAAATACACTTTTGATCATCTGCCTAGTCAGCTTCTCTGCTCTTTCAAGCCTGTTCTAGCCCCCTTCACCTTCCTTTTGATGCTTTACCAAGCCTGGCTCAGCCCTGCATTCATCTCTGCCTTATCCTTTTATTACAGTCATAAATGTGGGCCTTCAGGCTGTGCCCAGCCTTGATCCTCAGTAGTTTCCTGTTTTCTGGATTCAGTGCTCTTCAAATTCCAGACCTCTCCTCCTATGTGTGACAGCAAGCAGTGCAATAAATAGTACACTGCTTCCCATTTGATAGAAATAAAAGCTGAGATCAGTAAGAAGACACAAGGGGAAGGCACATGCCTGGTGTGTTGGGCTGGAAGAGTCTTCCTAAGTGGTTTAAGAGCAGACACCAGATCAGTGGCAGCTGATCAGGGAAATGTGGCCTATTCACACAGACCTGGTAACTGAGGTTTTGTTTCTGGAGGCATCCTGGAGGTTAGAGAGGAGAGGTGGGAACAGGGATGAGTCGTACTGGGAGATCCAGGGAGGAAGAGGACAAAGCCTTGAGAGTGACACATGGATGACTCTGCACAAGGCCAAGACTGAGCTGTGGTTTGGGGCTTCTTTGGTCACCAGAGACTCTGACCAGAATGAGAGGAATGACATTTTGTTCCCCACAGAAGGACTTGCCAAGCATAACTATAAAAACGCCTTTGTTAACATGAGGTCACTGCTAATGGAAGGTGGGTGTGCATGGTGCCAGCTCGTGTTTGTGCAGTGTAGGAACCCACGTTGCCTGTTTCCTCCAGGCACCCCAACCTGGCCCCAGGGCTTTGGCAAGGCAGCCAGACAGAGGCAGGGAGAGGATGAGCAGGTAACGGGGCCGGCAATTGCTGCTGCACCAAGTCTTGCCAGGACTTGTCAGTCAGAGCTCCTGGAGAAGAGTGTTAGTTAGGATGGTAGTTTGACATTCTTGTCCTTCCCTCAAACAACAAAACATTCATGGGAGATGATGTGGCAGAAAGCACCATGCCTCTTGTTGCCAGCTACATCCATTCTCTACCTGGAGAAGCTGGGGTTCAGCCAGCAGGGTTAAACCAGCTGAGCCCCTGTTTCATGGGGTACATGGTTATCTGGAAGTTAGAAGTTTCCCTTTAAAAAGTTACCTTTATCCTAGAAGATTTGCATATCACTGATGGCTTTTTCCATGAAGCTGTTTGCTGTAAACTGCATCTTTGATGGAGCAGATTTCCTGGCAAAGCTTGTGTTTGCAATTTGCTGTAGTTGGTGTGCCCTGAGAATCACTTTGCATCTTCTGCTTGGCATCCTGAGTCTTGCCAGTGGTTGTTTGTGTAACCCATGCAGGGACAAGCAAACAGCTAAACTGAGAATTGCCACGATTTATTTCTTAGTTTCTCTTTCCTGTTTCTTTCTCTGCCTGCTTTGATACAGAGCTCTCCCTCATACGCACACACACTCAGCTGAGTTCTATTTATGGGTTCCTGCAAGTTCCCATCACTGTGGATTGGAGCATACCCTGTGCCCAAAATCCAGCTGGCATGCTGCTGTAGGCATCTCTTGGATCTAGTTAAATGTGCATAATGCCAAGCCCTGATGGGAAGAGGAAAAGAATGGCTTTCTGGTATTTGCACATAGTTGCAAACTGTAAACACAGACTCATGACTGCAAACAGAAATCTGTATCTCTGGCTTCATCATGACTTCACTGTTGTTGTCCTGGCTGTTTGCTAAAGCTGTTCCTTAATCCTATTCCAGGCTTTTGCAAAGTCTGCATCCACCCAAACTTAGTGGGCACAAAGATTTTGGCTGGACTCCAGGAAGGGGTTTGGTTATTTTTTTCTCTGCCAGTTGTCGTTTTCTGCCTTGGAGCAGGCTTGCTTTAAGTTTCTGTAAATGGGGCTGGACATACGAGGGGGTCTCGGGAGGACTGTGAGGACAAACCCTGTGTTCTTGTGAGCCTTGTAGGTCTGAACAGCAGCAAGAACTCCACACAAACACTGTGGCTGCAGATCTGTGCGGGTGTTAGCAGTGCTGGAGGGAATGTTAATCCTGCTGTGACCCTGGTATGTGCTGCTGTTGGGTCAGCTCACCCGGCTGTGAATGGCAGTGTCATGGTGGGGAAACCTGCTGACAAATGCTAACGTGGTGCACGGCTGGGGTGCAGATTTTTAGAAGAATGAACCTGCTTGCATGTGTCGGGTTTGGCTTTGTTGAAATCTGCTAACGACCAGGCTTTAAACCCAGCACTGTCAAGGCTTGCAGGAACCACGCAGAGGAATTACAGAAAGGCAGTGCTGCCTGGAAGCTGGGTGCAGTTGGGTTTGATGCAGGGACCTAATACAAGATGCAAGGGAGACTTTTCCTGTTGGAGCTGGGTCATCTTGGTCCATGTGGGATCTGGAGCCTGACAGTGATCCAGAGAGGGGCTTTGCAAAACCACTTGGTTCTGGAAGTGGTGAACTGAGAAATACAAGGAAAGACAGGCATTTGCCACCTCCAAGAACTGGGTTCAGAACCAGACAGAAATAAGGTGTCAGAGCTTGAGCATCCATTTGAGCCCTTCCAAATCCAACGGAGGGAGGATTTAAGTATATTCCTTTTGGGTGCTGGAGAGCCTGGGGCTCCTGAGGCTTGTGTGAGTCATTAATCATTGGCACTTGGCCATTGAAAATGAAAAGCCTTTCAGGGGCTCTGGTGGCAAGCTGAGACCTCTCACGTTGTGCCAGTTTTTAGCTAATTTGTCCTCTTCCGTTTCCTTCCCCTCCTCACCCTTCCCATGCGCGCAGGTTTGTGACAGGATATCCACTTCATCCCAGGGAATTGGGGGAAATACTTTCTTGTAGCGTGGCCTGCTGCCAAGGTTGCTTTGTTCTCCTTGTCGCTGAGAGAACAGCCCAAGGAAACCCTTGCAGCTGAAGCTGGCATGCGACTTAGAGTGGATTTCCTGCAGCTATTTTTGTGAAGTGTATGACATGAATTTTTTGGTGTTTTTTTTTTTTTTTTTAAATCCCATAAATGCAAGGAAAAAGAGGACTTGGGTAGGTTACAGAGAGGCTGGGTCTGGAATCCTCTCTTTGATAGTAAATTGCTGTGTCACAGACGTACAAGTTGTGCCTTGTCAAGGTTAAAATCGATCTTGGGGTTTTTTTTAGTTGAATTAAGAGCTGAGATGCAACAGGCCTGGGGTTTTTAGTAGATCTCAGTTTGTGGTGAAGATGCTGGTTGACCATGCACCGTTCAGTGTGTTGTAGCTGGAGGCTCTGCTTAGCAATTCCCGAGTGCTCCATGAAGGCATGAGTCATTTTTGTCACAAATTCAGAGCTGTATTGATAAGGGCAAGGAAAGCAGTGAATCAGTGTCTGCGGCTTAACTCCTTGCTGTGGCCAAAGCAATGATGTCCAGGGCCCTGGGGTGTTGTATAGAGAGGGTGAGACTGCTCTTCCTTGTTGTGGTGGGCTGACACCTGGGCTTGTGCTCTAACACCTTGTACTGCCCACTGTGCCCTGTGGGACACGAGATTTGGCTGCTGTTTGTCACAGCAGATCATTTATCTGTGTACATACTGTGTTTTGGTGAGATCCTGACATCCCTGCCCAGGACCTCCAGAAAACTGGGACTGTCACAGAGATCTAATTTGCTGTTGGCCACAGAAGAAGCAGATGCTGTTTCAAAGCACAAAATCCTATTTGTATCCTATGGAAGGGTATTGAGTGTTTCTTTTTTCAGCCCTTGATTTCGCCAAGGGCTTCCTGAACAAACTTAGCAAATCAGCAAGGCTTTGGCAGTACTGAAAAGGGTCTTACTGTAGCTCTTTTATAGTATTTTTTAAATTTTATTTTTAGTACTGCAGAGCCTGGGATGTCTGGATGGAGCAGGTCCCAGATTTGTACAGTTCCTAGCACGCTCTGGAGAGCCCGTCCCAACAAGCTTGTGATCCTGACTGATGGAGCTGTGCCTGTAAAACTTGGGGTGTAAAAGCCAGCCTGCAAGCTGTCTAAAGCACAGACAAGTATTCTTTTGTCTGGCGTCTCCCTTTTAATTCTAAACTGGCCCAGGAACTCCTCTAAGAATATTTAAATACCCTGTGCAGTGAACCTGTATTGATCTTACTTGCTACAACTCAAACAACCCATAGAACATACAGTGGGGAACGTTTGTTTGCTCTGGATGGTAGGAATGTCCTCTTGAAAATGTGCAATGCATTGGTAAGAATGAATAGAGGGTTTTTCCACCCCCTCTCCAGGTTTCTGAAGGCCAAAGTCTTGAAACGGCTTGGAAAGGCTGCTGAAGCTGCTGATAAGATATGCAGCAAATGTGCTCGAGAGCCTAATGTAGGACCAGAAATGTCTGAGCTGTTTGCTTTCCCCTTAACAGTGTGAAAAATTAGTGTGTCTTATTAAGGAGCCTGGGGAATTGTATGCTCAGAGTAAGGGCTGTGCTGGGCTATTGCTCCTGGCTTGTGTTATCCCCGGGGCTGGCAGCTGGAACGCTTGGTTTGGAGTTACTGGGTGGGAGAGTGGAGCTCATTTGGACCCTGCAGAGCCCTGGTTGTTGCAATTTTGTTTTTAGCAGTCTGCCTCTGAGCTTGCTGCAGAGCTGGGGTTGCCTCTTGATACAGCAGGCCCTGTGTTTGGTGATGTGATTTTTCTATCCGGTTTATCCTTTATTTTCTTCCTCCACCACCTTGTTGTTCATGTGTCTCATTGCTGAAGGAAGCTCTCCAGCAATTTTGGTAGCAGGTCTGTGCACCTGCCAGAAGAGAGTGCTGGGAGCTTTTGGTGAGGCTGGGCTCACTCACCATCAGCCAGGTCAGGGGGAGGATGCTGCTGTGTGTTTAATACCAGTGCGGCTTTTTGCCTGAAATGTGCGAGTGCCCACTCTGGGCTGCTCTGACATCCACGAGGCATCTGCAGACAGCCACTTCCATGAAGGCCAGTTGGACATATTTCCTCAGGATGTGGTGCCATGAGAATGACAATGGAGCTATTGCTTAAAAACTTGGTTTTTAACCTCTGAAGTCAGACGTGCCTGTGCTGTGCCCCCACCCTGGACATGTGCCATCCCATATGCCTTCCCTTCTTTCAGCAGTGGTCTTTATTTCAGTAGTGTGTGCTTACTCACCCAGACCTCTTATCTCCACTAAATCAGAGCTTTCTTAAGCCCTTGTGTTTTCTGAAGCACTCTCCTAATCTCTATTCCTTACCAGGGCTGGGCAGTGGGAGCAGGGAACCAGGAGGGGCTGAGCAAGCTATAAATGCCTGTTTGCCCTGCAGTGATGCTGTGTGGCTTAACAGCAACAGTCAAGGCTGAGAGCACCTGTGGGACAGTTGGGTTTTCTCAAATTGCTGGGCAGTTAGGGATTCTGTAAGCTGATTTTATTTTTTAGGGTCTGAAGCAGTGGGATTTGTAGCGTGTTAATGCAGTCCAAAATTGCAGTTTCTCGTGTGGTTTGCAGGTAACAGAAGAAGACTGAAAACTGTCTTGCAGGTTGCTGTCAGGTGTATCTGTGGTGTTGTCACTGCTCTCTGTCCCCTTGTCCTTCTTCACAACCAGCAGAATAAGGATATTGTGAAATCTTGTGGGAATTTGCCACCCCCAGGGAAGGGCAGCAGCTCCACAGCTCACCCCACCTTCACCCCAGTCTGTAGCCAGAGGTGCAGGCTTGGGCCACGACACCAGGCTGCACCTGCAGGTGCTGGGTTGGGGGAAATGTGTGCAATGTGAGTACACCTGCGTGAGGTATGAATGCCTGCTGTGGTGCAGGCAGCTGTGTGGATGTGCATATCCTTGGAATAATGTCTGGGCAGTTGTACAGCACTGTCAGTTTTGTGTTTGTAAAGCATCTGACCTTTCTTTCGCTCAGGCTTTCGACAAGTCAATTTACAGTCTTGGAAGGGACCACCCAGAGCATGGTTTTGTGGCCAGGGAGAAAGAAGGGAGGGAACTCTTCAAAGAGCAGAGAAGACAAAATTACTGCTGTGGCCTGTATATTGATTTCATGAACCATGAGGCTCCGAGGCAGATGCCAGTCTGCTTTGCTGTGATCTTGGCAGAATGTCACCCGTGTCCCTCAGCAGCAGAGGAGTGGCAGCGATCACGTTTCCCCAGGCAGATCGGGTTTCTGGAGGCTGTGAGGGTGATGTACCCTGTGCCTGGGAACGGGGCTGGGATGCTTTGGCTGGGCCTGGCAGACACACATCTAGTGCAAACACCCACCTCAGCAGCTCTGGAGACAAGTGCCAGACTGGATTGCTTATAGCTATGCTGTTTGCATGAATGGCTTTGCCTCCATGCCTTTGAAAATGATGATTCTCTTTTGAAAACAGGAGACCAAGAATCTGTTCTCAAGACGTGTTGAAAGACACTATTTACAAATGTTTATCCTGGAAAATATTTATAAAGCTCCCCTTGGGAGCAGAGCCTTATAGTACAATGGCCTCCTATGGACTGAAGTACAGCTGTCTGCTCATGAGCCAGACCTGCTCAGGTTGGTGTCCTGCTGAGATCCCACTTCTTCCCAATAGCCACTTATTGCAGACCCCATGGTGTTTATGTCACTGTTACACACGAGGCTGTATTGAATGCTGAACTGCACTCAAAGGGCTCTGCCTCTAGAAGAACTGCGAGTGTTTAGCAAAGGGTAGAAGTTGTTTGACTGCTCTAAAGGTATTTTGGGACATTCACACCAATAAAAGATCAGTGAGAGCTTCTTGTTAATCTCCTAGTGGCATCCATCTCCAAAGCACAAGCCTCGTGTCCTTGGTTCTTGCTCCAAGGAGCAGCACAGATTCCAGATTTCAGCACCAGTGTGGGGTGACGTGCACTGTCCCTGCCTGAATCAGAGCAAATCCCGGAGCCTGATCAAGATGAACTCCCTGTGCCCGTGGTGTTGATGGTTGCACACATGTCCAGTGAGGACATGCACTGGGTGTTCCCAGGCGTGCTGAGTTTGTAATCCCCTGTTTATGCTGTATCCATAACTAGTGTGCGAGTTCCAATCCTTTTTTTTTTCTTGTGTTGAGGCATAGTGAATCACCCTTGGTGATGTTATTTTCTGGGCAGGGAGTGGGATAAGGACTTGGATTTCTGCAGTGGGGGGGCTGGTCAGTTATCATGTCCCTACACTACCGGGAAGGAGGAAACATGAGATGGCTGGGGTGGTGGCTTTGGTGCCGGTGTTGGAAAGCCTTTGGGGTTTATTTTCCCTGCATCCCAACGTCAGCAGTGAGTCTTGGTGTGGCTCAGCGTTCCTGCCCCGCGTGCCTCAGAGTCCCCTGGGGCTGGGACAGGATGTGAGCGCGTTTGTGGCATGGTGGCCCTGGGTCGGGTTGCTGAAAGGGAGAGGGGTGACAGGTGCACGGCCGGTGGCACAGCCGGGGCCACGGCACGGCTCCCTGTGCTCTGCAAATAAAACCCACCCGGATTTGGAACTGGGTCAGCAGCGTGACCTGAAACACACCGATGGATGGGCTCGAGCAGTTCTGGGCTGTGCCGCTTCCGTCCCGTCCCTGGCTGCCACCTCAGCCAGAAATTCAGTGTGAGAAATGTGAGCAGGTGGATTAGTGCTGCTGCTGGCTTGGTGCTGACTGAGCAGCACCACTTGCAGTGGTGTGGTTTGCAGCTGGCCTCTTTCTTCTTTGTGTGCCAAAGCCTTTGTGACCAGGGTGGCTGGAGATGTGCTGAAAGCATCAGTCCTCAGCAAAGTGAAGCTGTTGCAGTTAGGCTGGGCTTCTCTGTCAGCAGCAAGACCTTCTTTGGGCAGGTCAGAGGAAGCCCCATGTTCCTCTGACCTGCCCTAAGAAGGGAGCAGAGCATGGGGAGCAGAGTAAAGCTGCTGTGGATGTCTGAGCCACAGGGGCCGCTGGGCTGGAGAGCAGTGACCACACGTGTCTGCAGCGTGCGTTGTCTTAATGCATTGTTTATTTGATGTGCTGTTTGTTCTGGCACAGCCCGGGCGCATGCTGGGGTGGATAATGCTGGAGAACAGCGTGAGCTAACCCTGCTTCTCAAAGAGAAGCCTTGAATTTGCCAGAAGCATCTGTCCTCCAGTGGCTGGTGTGTGGCAGCCAGGGATTCGGGAAGGGGGGGCTGTCTCTTTGCCTGTTCCCAAGGGAGGGGATGTGGCACACTTCATTTTTGGAAAAGCCTTTGGTGTTCAGCATAGCTGGAACCAACCTGGACAAAAGCTTCAGGCTTCAGTTGCCCCACAGTTACAGGACACAGTGCATGGGATGGAGCATCTGGAAAGGCTTTGGCTCTGGATTCTGGCTTCCCTCTTCTCTCACATCTTCTGCTGGTCCTTCGAAGGGTGTTGAGTGCTTTCTGCAGGCTCTGCTCCACAGGCAGCAGTGACAGCCAGCACAGAGGATATGGCCATGGTGGGGACAGTCAGCAGCCTGCCCCAGGGGGACTGCCCTGTGTCCCACCACATAGCAAGCCATCAATTTCCTGTTATTGGTTACATTAACACAGTGCCTGTTTTAAAACAACTCGCATTAGCCCTCCCTCTGAAAGAATTCAAACCTGTCATGAAAGTTAGAGGAGAAACATTTTCCCAGACATCTCATCCAAAGTGGAGCATTTCTGTTCTTGTCAGCTGCTCATGCTTCTGGGGAGAGCACTCAGTGCATCCAGAGCAGGGATTTGCTGAGATGTGGGGGCAAGGATCACTGACCTGAGGAGTGCCCATCCAGCAGGACCTTCTGTAGCCTGGAGCAGAGGCAGATTTGGGCAGCCTGGAATCAGCTTTAGGTGGTGATTCAGCCATGGCACAGGGCTTCCTTAGCAGGTAATATGTAGCCCTGCAACATCATCAGTGACAGCCTCCAGATCTCAAAGTGCACTCAGGGTGTGGAGATTAATGGTGTCAATAGTGCAAGGAGAGGAACAGGGGTCCTCTGATCCATTGGAAGGGTTAGTGTGAAGCTCTGGCCTGGGCAAAGCAGTGTTTTGCTTGCAAGCACACGTGCCAGTTGTCGTTCCCTGTGTTCATGCTGACACAGGCTGGAGGAGTTGGTCCCAGGGACAGTTTGAAGCTGAGGGAGTGGAGGGACCTCACTTGTCATCCCAGGGGGTCAGGGACATGTCAGCATCACCCAGAGTGTATCAGCTGAAGCAATGTGAGGTGGAGATTAAAAAACTCCCTGGTATTTCAGTGGCTGATCGAAACCATACTGAAAATCTCTGCCAGTGTGAGTTGCTGCATTTCATTAAATAAACACAGCCTCTCTTCATCCTCTTGGAGTCGAGCTGACAGGGGCAGACAAAAACCACGTTGTTGATATCACACTCAGAATATGATCTTATCAGCCCGTGCCTGTAAATTGTGACCAAGTTTGATTCTTTCCTCGGATTGATTGAGGAAGGTTCCTCTTCCCCAGGAATTAGTTTTCCAGATGCTTACTTTAAAGGGAAAAAAAATAGTTAGGGATTTTCTTTGGCCACCTCTCCAGCTTCCAGCTGTTAAGTGCTGGAAATGTGTTCTTCATTATGTCCGAGAGAGAAATGTTTCTTTCTTCCGATCAGGGAGGCAATAAATATTTCACAACATAATGTGCTGCGGACAAGTGAGTTAGTGTGGTTTGTTCTCTGGGCAGCAGCCCCGGCTGCCGTGTGATGGACGGGGCAGGGATCCAGCTGTGCACAGGCACTTCATTGGATTATGGATGCCATAACCGAGTGTCTGGTTCTGCCTGCGGAACCAAGCCCCACAGCAGAAATCAGCAGCAATCCTTAGCAGCCCCTTTGCATTCACTTTCCAGCGCTGCCACTTAAAGCCAAGACTTAAAGCTGCCTCCTACATTCCCTTCTCCTCATCTGACCCCAGAGCAGTTGAGTTCTGGGTTGAGCCTGATGAGCCGGCAATGGGGCTATTTTGGATTAGGAGGAGGAGGGGTGAATTCCAGCCTTGTGGATTACTCCATCCTCTGCCAGCATTGGCTTCGGTCCTAGCAAAGATGCTCCAGCTTACTTCTAATGGTTTGGCCAGCATGGCTTGGGCACTTCCACAAATTGGAAAATTGCAGGATATCATCCAGCACTCATTCCAGCTCATGTTAGGTAGTTAAGCTGCCAAAGTTTGGCACATACTTTCCTCTTTGGTCAAGAAGGTGCGTGGGGTTAGATAAATTTAGGCATCTGCAATAGTTTCTGTCTGTAGTCACTGCATCCAGCTTGGAGGTGCCACGGGATGGTGATGCCAGGGACAGCTGTGACAGTGTCCAGATCTGAGGGGGTTTTCTTGGGAAGGATGAGAGCTGGCATTGATGGTAACAGCAACCCATGACCTAAATCATGGAAGTGGTGTTGTAATCAGGGTCCATCCATGAAGGAGTCCTGGGAGCAAAACAGCAGCAGTTGATGCTGTAGATGATAATTTGTAGTGTGAAAGGAAAAAAATATCAAAAATGCTGTGGGCTGATTAAAATTCAAAGGAGTATGAGCCCCAGTAGGGAGATGAGATGACTGAAAGAGCCGAGCTGGAAAACAGAATTGAAGTATTTCTTGGACAGGAAATGAAGGAGCAGCCTGGTGGGTGGGGGAAGGTGGGTGATTCACAGGGTTGGGAATTCTCCCAGATCTGCTGTGATCCCTGTCCTGCACCTGGGATGGGCAGCTCGTGTGCAGCCCGTGTGTCCTCTGGGGAATGTAAGGAGGACAGGTATCCCAATGGGAATGCTGGGCACGTTACCCCCTCTAATGCAGCTGTTGGTGTTGCAGTTGCCATCTCTACAAAGCCTGACCTGGAGCCTAAATCACCTGTTATTTAGGCTCTCTCCTGCCTATGTATCTTTAAAAATGATTCCTTTCTTTTTGCTTCTCACATTTTCTGTGGCAACAGCCAAAAACTCATGGGAAAGGCAGGATGGGACTTTTCAGACGTTCTAGACCTTTATTTGCAATATGGGAAATGCTTTAAAATATCTTTGACCACAAAAACTGCAGCATATTTTCACTTAAAAATAATGTTTAATAAGGTTTTTTTAAAAAAGCTAATTAAAATACCAATAGAAGCAGAAGGGTATAAGCCAAGCATTAAGAAAAAACCCTTGAGGATAAAATGAGTTTGTGAGCAATTTGGTCTTGAACTCCGTGGGAATGGGACTAAATCTGTGAAGTCTTCCCGGATATCCCGACATAATGTGGAGCCCTAAAAATAGCCCAAAACGTGAATAGCCTGGATGACCTCGAAGCTGCTTTTCAAGACACTTTTAGTGTAGTCAGAGTAGGTGAACACCCTGCAGCACATCCAGGATTCAGGAACCCCTGATGAGCCAGCCGGGGGGGCTTGCTAATTGGTTGCTGCTCTTCATTAGCATCAGTCTTTGATGGATGGGGCTCCCGGGTTTGCTCCTTCAATAAGCAAATAGTGGTGGGGCACAGTGGCCTCTTTTGGAAATGTGAAGCGAGTCTAAAGGGCCCAATTCAGCGGGTCCCAGGGAGGGCTGTTCCACAGAAGACCACAGCCCTCCCTGCTGGCCCAGAGCCCACCCCAGTGATTTATTCCTGGGCTCCAGTGCTGACCCACAGGGCTGGCAGGAGATGCAGACTGTACAGAAAGGTGTTTAAGAGGGAGCTCTGCTTTGAAACAAAGCAGCCAATTTCCTTTCACCACAGACAAGCCTTATCTCGGGAGATAGTGCTGGTCTCCAGTGGAGCCGCTGGTGTCAGAGCCGTGCTCTTCCTGGGCAGATAGGTTTGTGCAAAAATCCCATAGCAGCAGCCTGGCATCTGATGTGCCTGTGACTCTCAAGCCCTGGGCTGTGTGGAGGGTGCTGGTACCAGGCAGTTTGGGGCTTTTTGGTTTGTTTTTTGTGTTTCATCTGGGGTTTTTTTTGTTGTTTTTTTTTTTAACCGGAAGATGAGAAGAGCTGCAGGACCTGTTGTCCTGGACATTGTGGAGAGGCTCAGCTCAGGTGTGTTTTGAGGCATCTCATGGATGCCTGACTGCTGTTGAGGGTCTGTGCAGATGTGTGGATCCTGCTGTGCTATCAGGAGAGGGCTGCCCACCACCTGGGATATCTCTTGCTGGTCTGACATGCGTGGGGATTTCTCCCAGTAGTCATGCATGGATGTTGTCCAAGGAAAAGATCTTCTTTGGGACATGTTCTCCTCAGCCAGACAGAGAAGGTTGTTTTCTCCAGCTCCTGGGAAACACTTTCCAGTGCACTCTCACAAATACAACTGCAGCAATCAACTGCTCACAGGGTTGTTGTCCAAAAAGTTTGCAGTTTGAGTTGTAGATAAGCTGTTTAGTCCATCATACCCAAGAACGGACCATAGTTTATGTTCCTGGTACAAACATAACTGAGATGTGTTTGCCTTTTTCCCTGCTCCTGTGATCCCAGTGGATGCTGCCTAGCTTGAGGTCACTGATGGGCTGATAGGTTGGTCTGGGGGAATTTCATGGTTACCCTGTCCTCATCAGCCAGGAGAGATTATTTCCCCTCCTGCCTCTCCAAGTGTGCTGGCTAGCAGGTTGATGAAGATTTTGGGCTGGTGTTTATATAAATATATAATATTTTTTTAGCTCATTCATATTGTTCTGTGATACTCTATGTTCTTTTTGAAGCTGGGGCAGGAAGAGGCTGGAGATAAAACAACAATGAAAGGCTGGAGTAAACTCTGCAAGCAGAGATAATGTACTTCAGAGAATATGGGTGGACTGGCAGACTGGAAAGTTCAAGGAGATGTGAACTTTTGGCCAGTCAGGATGGTTACTTTTCCCACCAACTGCTCTGCACAGCCTTGGCTTGTGAGGTGCCTGAGACAGCTTTTAGTTTAACTGGGACTACCTGTTAGATACAAGTTCATTATGTTCAGAGTTGTATGACATCATATCTGTTACTTCACTATTTTTTTTAAATATTGGTCCATTTAAAGGATTTTGCTGTTAATACCTGGCCTAAATCAAAAAGTTTCTCATGTACCCTCCTCAGCTTTTCCTCCCCTGCATTCTTACTCCCCTAATCCATCTTGTGATATCAGACACTTCTACAAGAAATGAATCACTGTGCATTTTGTCTTGATTGACCTCCCACCCCAGCTTGTTGGGAAGTTGGTGTTATATCATTAGAGTTTTGCTAACTGTGGAGAGAGGTCTCCTTCCTGTCTGCATTGCAGGTTTCTCTCTCTAAATGCCTGGGTTTGAGAGGTGTTGGAGGCAGAGCAATGATAGGGAGATACAGTGAGCTACAGGAACTGTTTGCAGGGTCACACTGGCTCCAGGGGGTTTAAGACATGTTCAAACAAAAATCCTTTCTTGAAGGTTTTGAAAATTGCTGAGTATTACATCTCTCAGGACCTTGGTTCTCAGGTTGAACCCAAACTGAGAACCAGACGACTCCTTTCTGACTCTGCCAATTTCTTTGCTTGGCTTGAAATGCCCTTGGGGTTTCCATATTTGTAGGCTCCCCATCTTTATTGGGGTGTAGTTTACCCACAGACAAGGTTTGGTAAGTTTAGACATCAGCAGTACAGTGTAGGTGCCACATAATCTGGCACACACATTTGCCTCAGTACTCCCAAATCCCCAGCAGCCCTTTCATACAGAAATGGTGCAAAAATCTATGTCCTGGCTGTGCCACTTTTTAATTGGGGAGCAGAAGAAATGAAGTGGTATGAAGGGTCAGACCAGATTTTTTAGTGAGTAGCTGTTTGGAGGAAATTGAGGAATTTTGGCCCGTGCAGGCTGAAATTCCTGCTTGGTTGTGTGGGAGCTTCAGCTCGGGGGAGGCAGCTCTGCTCACAAATCCATCGAGGCTTCGCCTGGACTTTTATTTATGAATGGCTTACATCTTGCAGGATGGGTTGTGGTGCCTTGTAAGAATGGGAATTGGAGGAGGTGTGAGAAGAGCCCCTCTGCCTCCTTGCAGGCAGGCTCAGGGAGGAGAAGACCCCTGAGCACAGCAGAGGCTCTGAGCTCTGCTGTCCGGGCGTGGGCCGGCACTTTGTCACAGCTGTGCCCATACATCTGGGTCTGGAATGTTTTTAACCTTCATGGCTTGGTTTTTCATCACATTCATCACATTCGCTGCCAAAGTCACGGATTCCTCCTATATGTTTTAAAAGCAAACAATCCATGACTGCAGATACTGTTCCCTGTGTGTCAGCACGCAGGCAGCTGGGGGAACACTGAAACCAAATTAACCCAGAGCTGTTCAATTATTCTCTGAGGAAATGAGAAAGACAAGTAGCAGCGGTGGATGAACTCTGGGTGAAATCCTCTCACGGTGGTGATGTTGTTGGCAGGTAGAGGAATGAACATGGACTTTTAATGGAATTCTTTTCCTTGTGCTCAAGGTCATGGTTTCTACCCTGTTAGACTGCACATTGATAAACAGGAGGTACCAGGCAGGGCTGTCGTTACTAAAAGTATTACAGCTCTTGACTTCGAGCCCATTCCTGTCTGTCCCAGTAGCAGATGCCCAGGGAGGCCTTACAGACAACATCTACAGCTGCTGGGACAGTTTGGCAGTAAGGAAGGGCCTGACCTGGGCTCTCCTCCCAGCTGTGCTCGCTGTGCAGCGATGGCCAGTCACTGGGGAAGAGACGAGGGACAGGTTGTCTCTTAAATCTGGACTTTCTCCCCAAGAACTAATGGATAGATCAGGGGTTTTTTTGCCATGTGAGGAGAGGCTGTGGCAGTGCCATCCTCTACTTCATGTCTCCTATCTGTTGTTTGAATCTTGTTCACAAAGCACCTAGCTATGTCCTTGAAATACAGGTGTGAGATTGTTCCCTGAGCAAAGGCAGCACTTGGATCAGGTGCCCTGAGGAGTGTTGTCCATGTGAACAGGGGCATTGGAGGATGACCCAGATGGACTTGAAAGGTTCATTTCCAGATCAGTGCCATGCTGGAGCTCAGTGTAAGGTACTGAGCCCTTTACCTGGACACAGGGACTGGTCATCTCCTTCCAGGACAGAGATGTGCTCCTTGTGTAGAATTTGCCATGGTAGAATGGGGCACTCCAAGGAGATTTGTTTATTTCCCTTCCAAGTCTATCTGGCATTAAAAGCTGAGTCAGTTTTTTCCCATTAGTTACAACAAACCCCACTCTCCCTGTGTGTGGAGTGACAGCTCCCTGAAGAGACACTGCTTCTCCCAGTCTCAAATAACTGCAGTCAGATGACATCCCTCAAGTCAGGCTTTTTCTTAGCAGTTTCAGATTCAGGCTGCAAGCACACCAGTTAGTATTAGCAAGCTGGAATTCCCCACTTTGCCTATTTGTAGGAAGGCACTTTTTTCTGTATGTTCTGGGGTTATGAGAGTTTCTGCTATGGTGTAGTTTTCATTTTGCTAAAATTAGTCTCAAACTCCTGCTTGTTTAAGGGAGGATAATTAAGGCAGTGGACCCAAGGCCCTTTGAAAATCAGCTTTGAGAACCATGTGGGTTTTTTCTCTCTCATGAAGTAAGTGGCTGGATTTATTTGGCTGGCTGTATTTGAGTGACTTCCAGTTAAATTCCTCTAGAATACCAAGTCTTCCTGGGACACCTGCTTATTGCTCACCTGTCTGCATGAAGGTGCTTGCAGGAATTTGGACTTTTTCTCTTCTGCACATTGGACAGCACAATGCAAGCACGTGGTTCTTTGCAGTGAGGGCCATCAGGGCACTTTGGGTCTCAGTAAAAGAGGATTTTTTTTTCCTTTGAGTCACTTTTTCCCTTATCCCTCTTCTCATGTAATACTATATTTTACTGGGAGGAAGACCCTGGTATGAACTGCCACTAATCCTGCCATCTAATTATTAATTCACGTGTTTTCCCAAAACACACTGCTCCTAAAAAAAGAAAAAAATCACCCACGAATTCCCAGAAGCTTCTTAGTAGCTTTTAACCATCAAGGACAATTGACACCTCAAGGTAAATAGTCTGAGAGCCTGAAATCCTGAATGCAGGTATAGTGTCGTATCTCCACAGCACCAGGAAGTTTGAAGGGCCTCTTTACAGCCACCTCTGTGCTGGGTTTCTGATAGTGTTTGCAGGAGGATTAAAGCAACTGGAGAGGGTGGGAGTCCTTGTGGTGGGGGCACCTGACCCTATCCACATTCTCTGGCCTCAGTCAGCTCCTGGGCTGAGCTGGCTTTGCAGACCAGTGCTTGTAGCCCTTTACAGGGTGCCCAAGGACAGGGGAGTCCACGTAGCCATTCCCTGAAGGTGTGGTAGCTCAAGTTTGGGCCAAAAGACAAATATTTAAGTCTTTGCCTTTAATGGTTTACTTAACACTTTTGGCAGCAACCTAGAAAGTTGCAAAGGCCATCTCAGTCAAGTGCAGGGGATCTCCTACTGCACAGTGAGAGGCGAGTGTGGGCAAAGTCCTCCTCTGTAAGTGACTGAGGCCTCATCCCAAGGAATTCCAGCCATCTCCCTCTGTCCTGACCACTTTGACTGTGCCATTGGTTACCAAAGTCAGGCTGCAGTGGCCTTTGGGTGGCTGTTGGGCACACGTGAAGGGTTGATCTGAATTCAGAAGCGACCCCACTTGCTGGGCTTTAACAGGCTTGTGTTGGACCACGCACAGGTGGGTGTGTCAGCATCCCTGAACGCTGCACCTGTAGCTGTGTGGCATTTGCTGTTTGTAGCTCCAGGATTTGACAGGATGCTCCTCTGTGCCTCTCCCTGGTGCCAGCTGGCTGAACCTGCTGCGAGTCAGGCTCTTGCTGCTGCCCTGTTGGAGGGCATTTCTGAAATTTGCCTATCCAGATCTTCAGCATTGTGCAGGCCACAATTGATGGCACTGCTCTGCCCTGCCATGTGCCAAGTGCTGCGGATTTAATCCCCCAAGGATTTTTGGCAGGAGGTGTGTGTGGCACTGGCAGGGGAAGGACAGCTTGTGCAGGAGGATGCTGTGAAGATAAAGCAGTGCTGTGTGTGAAATCGGTGGACGAGCCAAATCCTTCTCAGAAGTGGTGTTTAAAGAAAAAATCCTTTGTGGAAAATGCTCCATCAGCTGTTCACCTAAGCCAAGCTGCTTAGGAAGAGAACAGGCACTGTTTAGAAAATAACGTCATAAAGTATTGGGTTGCTGCTGCTGCTTGTTATGACACTGAGCAGGTTTTATGCTGGCTGGTAGCTCTGAGGCTGTAGTTGCATGAAGAGTGTTTTCTTTGATCTCTCTCAATAAAACTCCAGAGTTTTGAGAGAAAAACTTGAAATCAGGTTGGTGCAAAATTGAATCTCAGTGCTCACCTCTCTCCCCAGCCCTACCGAGGTGTTTAATAGCTGTCACTTTGCAGCTCTGTCCTTCCCCCGTGGTGAAAGGGATGGGTGGTTGTTTCTGAAGGCTGGCTGTCAAAATCTTGAGATACAAGGATAGGGAACCTTCTCATTCAGAACCCTGTAATCCTCCATGAATACCTTGGAAAAACATAATTTTTAGGAGTGAGGATTTGAGACACAGGCACACAAGAACAAGCCAGGAGTTGCTGGGAGGAAAAGAGCAAAATGGGGGCAAAGCATATTTCAGTGCACACCCCTCTTTCAAACACTGACTTTTGTGCTTTTATGTGTGGGGTTTGTTTGCTCTCAGGCACTTGAGTATTTTATAGAAAAATGCCTGGATAAAAAGCCGTGCCCACTTGGAGGGGAAGCACCTTTGTTTGCTGCCTGGAAGGGTTGAAGTAGTTCTTGTGTGATTGAAAATAAAAAGTAGGCACACACTAAATGGGAGAGATTTTATTAAAGGATTTTGATGGATGGGCTGGGGAGAAATAAATCTGCTGTAGGACCACAGAAGCTCAGCAGGGGGACAGTCAGTTGTTAATGAGTAAATTTGCTGCTTCCATGAGAATAAATGATTACAGGCAAAGGATGCAATAGGGGCAGATCACTGGCCTAGAGAAATTCAAAGTGAGTCAGAAGCTCTCTGCCTTTTCCAGGGCTTTTCCACCTGCTGCATATTTGTTCATGGGGATAAAAGGTGCACAAAAAGGCACCTTATTAGCTTTAGCTGCTGCCAGTGATGTGGTGCCAGCGCTGCCGAGTGTTTCCAAGGCTGATTCGTGGCAGCTGGGCAGGCACTCGCCCGGGCTGTGGACAGAGGTGACCTGTGCTCCCAGAGAGCTGTTTTTCCCTGGCACTGTGGATTGATAACACCATCCAGGCTCTGAAATCTCCACGTTTTCCAGGTGGGTTTGTGGCTACAGTGATGGACCAGGCAGTGCCCGGGGGATGGATGGGCTTGGGAGGGAGTAAAATAATTTGATTTTTCAAAGTGGGGAAAAATAAATTAACTCTTCCCCACGCTTTCCATAGCAGTTCTTTTTCTGCTTTGCCTGCTCTAGGTTTTGCAGATGTCTGGAGCTGCTGTGCAGTGACCCAGACTGGGGTGCTGAACACCCCAAAACGCTGCAGGTGCCTGCTGAGGGTGTCCTGAAGCTCTTTGCTGTGCATATCCAGGAAGCCTCATGTGCCCCTAAGCAGTGGGAGTTATTGCCCATGCCCTGGTGTTGAGCTGCACCTGCTCAGCAGGTCCAGTCCTCCCAGGGAATTCCAAGCAGGGATGAGCAGTGCTGGTAATGCTATCCACACACAGGCTCCACAGGGGCATGGAGCAGTGCTTAGGGAGAGATGAACTGCTTTGTTTTTACATGGTGCTATTTTCATAAGTCAACGCCAAAGGTAATAAATCTGTCCTGTGGAAAATTAGCAAGTGGTTTACTGTATAAACTCCTCCTGTGGGGTTCAGGGCTGGGAGCAGAGCTGGGTTTAGCTCCCAGCCAGCACAGCCTGCTAAGGCCTTTTAATCCCAGAACCAAAAAGAGCCCTTCTTGCTGTTGGTGAAAATGTAGTTGTCAACATTGCAACAATGTGAAGATGTATTTTGGTTATTGAATGTCTCTGTGTGGCTTTGAGGTGCCTTGGGGTTTCAGTGAGACTTTCCCAGAACTCCTTCACCAAAGCAACGCAGGATACAAACCTGGCCCAGCTTGTTGTCTTCTTCCCACATGTACCTCCCAGAGTTGGAGAAGTGAAATCAGTGTCTTGAGGAAAGGAATAGAGAAGAAATGTGTGAGTTTGGCATCGTGTGCTGCTTACACAGAAGGATGGATGAACAAGTGGACAGAGAACACGCTGCTCCAAAAGCAGCTGAGTTTCTCTTGGCTCTCTGGAATCTGTTTTGACTCTCTAAATCTTTGCACTGTCACACTGGGCAGTAATCAGGATTATATTTTAATGGTATTTTATTGCTGGATAAAGCTGCCCACCATCTAAAGACACAAATGGATGGAATGTGGGACACAGAGGAAATGCCCTCATCTCCATCTTCCCCTCCTGGCTCCAGCACTTGCTCCATCCTTCCAGGCACTGGGGCAGCTGCAAGTGATTGTTACTAAGGAAACTTACTTCAAAACCACTAACAGCAACATCAACTACATGTAGAGATGTTACTATTTTCAAAGAAGTCTGGTTCCTAATTAAAGTAGTGTCAGAATTTCCTGGCTGGAAGGTCGTTTTATGAAATTCCAGAGGCTGGTCAAAGGTTGAGCTATACCTGGCATGTTTTCAGAGGTAGGGAAAATAAGGGATCTGCCTCCCTGGAGACAAGTGTGAGCATCAAGTCTGATGTTTCACCTCTTTTCTCCATGAAGAAGGGCAAAAAAACGTCTGAAGTGGCTGGGAACATAGAGGTTCTTATTCATCTGACTGATAATAGGAGCTAAATAAAGGCTTTGGAAAAAAACCCAACCATGTCCCTTGCAATATTGGTTGGGCAGAACTGTACTGGAACTAAACATGGAATGAAAAGTCTGGCTTTTCTGCCAGCTCTATTTTTAGAGCTACTGCTCCATCTTCGCATCTGAGTTTTCTCAGCAGATGCACTGGAAACAGGCAATTTGCTGTTATTTTTTTCTGGCCAGGCTGTGATACTCTGCAAGATAAGGATGTTGGATGGAGGGGCAGGGGACTCGCCAGACTGGACAAAAATCCCCCTGAATACCAGGACACGGGTCTTGTTCCAGGTTTGGGGTTTACTGTGGTCACAGACTCTGAATATTTTCTGTGCTCCATTAGGAATGACCCTTGTGTGCTGGAAGGGGAGTGGTTGTGCAGTGTTGGCTGGCTTATTTGTGTCCCAAGATTGCAGTCACAACTGGAATAAAACTCAGCAGCAGTAACAGCACATAGCTACAGTTGGATTTGGGCTTGGAGAGAGGAATTGTGTGTGGCTTTGAGAGCAAATATCTGCCCTGTCTTTCAGCTGAGGTATTGCAGATGATGCAGACATATCCAGCAAGAACCCAGGGGTTCTTGTGCTTTGCTGTGAAAAGCAGGAGTAGAAGATAAAAGGTGTGCTGGTCTTGGACATGTAACCCTGCCAGTGAGGCTGGGATTGGCTTTTCAGAGAACTCCCAGCAAGCACGACACAGTTTTATTCACAGTGCCCAGTGTGTGTGTGTATCTCCCGTGACTCAAAATGCACTGAAACCATCTCTACCTCCTTCTCTCAGCCAGAGAGGGCTCAGAGGGGTCAGCAGCCTGTGGCTGCCCAACCCTGCCCCAGGACCATTTACACCAGAGCTTGCAATTCTGCAGCCCTGAGGTTTTCTTCTGGCTGTTGTTTTCACTTCGTGAATCACTGAGCCGGAGGCTTGGTTTTGTGTCAGATTTCACTGTTTGGGCAGAAGATTTGCCTGCATGGTAATGCATGTGCTCCAGAGGGAGGGGACTTCTGAGAACCAGGAGCATGAGAGGAGTTGGACTCCAGGATATTTAATTAGGAACATTTTGTTCCAGCATAAAGCTGAACAAAGAGAAGGACCCCCTAGAAATTCCGTGGGATTTACTTGGCAGTAAGTTCATTACTGGCTATGCAAAAAGAAAAGCAGAAGAGAGGGATGCACCTGACATTGCTAAGTTCGTGTTTGTGGTTGCTGTTCCTTCAGAGCAGAGAATCCCCTGTGCCTGAGGCCAGAACGTGTACAGGTATTTTTGAGCCACAGGGCATTTTGTCCAGCTACATGCAGTGCTAGATTCCAGCAGGAGCATTAATTTATTCCCTGCAGTATAAAGCTGGAGGAGGGTTTAGAGCAGAAGGAAGGTGCAGCTTCACAGGCTGGTGTTCAGCCCTGTTCCTGTGCCAAGAGGCAGATGTTGAGCTGTGAGAATTGGTCCTGCAGAGAAAGCAGCTGCCTGAGCTGAAACCTCTTGGGCTTCACTATCAAAGAACATCTCTGCTGAGAGGGTAAGCAGGCAGAAAAAACTGCTCCTTGAAAAAAGCTGTCTGGTATGCCTTGACAATATGTATGTTGCAGAGAGGAACCAGGGCAGCACTGAGGTCTGTTTTCCCTCAGTTTTTCAAAAGGATGCCTGTTTCCCCCTTGTCTGGGCTTGAAAGTCTTTTGGCATCAGAGAACAGAGTTGAGTGACCACTTTGGTGTCTTTATTCTGGATGGCACCAGTCCTTAGCAGTGCAAACCCTGGGGGTGGTGATAAATGCCACCCTCCTGCCCATTCCCAGCTGGGGAACAGCCTCTGCCCTGCTGTGGTTGATGTTCATGTGGATTTCCCAGCTGGATCTGGTTCACTCCTCCCTGAGCATCTCTCTCAAGCCCCCGTAGTCTACACCCAGGTGTGTTTTCAGATGTCACCAGCCTGCAGTGGGAACCAGACCAGTCCCCCTGGTAAGTGGAAGACAGGCTGCCCCAGAGCCAGAGGAGCATTTGGGAGCATCCTGGGGAGGTTTTTGCCTGAATGTCCTGCTGAGGGGGGGAATGAGCTGGTGCCAGTCCTCAGGGCTGCCCACATCCCCTTGCTCCGTATCTGCACACCAGCACTTGGACCTCTTGTCTGACTGACCCCAGCAAGATCTGTGCTTTATAGATGGCTTGGTAGATTTAAATACCTCTTTCTTATTTCTTCTGCCCTTTACTCGCCCAGTCTGTGGATTGTCAGGGCTGTTTTGGAGGCATGTTATTATTAATGGATGTGCTGTGGCGCAGCGATGCGTGTGGCCAGGGCAGGGCTGAGGTGCTGGCTGCTGTTCTGGCTCTCCTGCATGGCTGAGATGGGCACGGAGCTGTCCTTCTCCTCCCCTGGCAGAAATGTCCCTCTGGATGCTTTCAGTCTTTAGGGGGTTGTATGCTCATGCAGCCCCGGCTCTGCATGAGGAGGGACTCCTGGGCTATAAATCTCTGCCTTTCAAGCACTAAACTCCCTTTTGGGTTGTTTTTGACATTAGGAATTTCCTCTGATAAGAGAACTTTATTTGCCTTTAAATATCGCTTTGTGACAGGATGATGGAGTGGGGATTCTTGGAGCGAGCCTGTGCCAGCCGGGGAAGGGAAATTCTGCTGGGGCTTTTGTTTCTCTCTAGCACTGACACCGTAGCTCTTTAAAGACTAGGTTTATTTTACACTTGGCAGGAGTGTGTGTGCACATGTCAGTGTCCAGACAAATGGGAGCAGCCCAGTGTTGGAGCTGTGCTGGAGCCAAGTGGGTCTCCTGCTCTATCCTCCCTGTGGCACCTGGGGAAGAGGAGCTGTGCTGGGGTTTTTCTGGAACAGGCTTCCAAACACAGGTTGTGTTGGTGAAACAGGGCTGGTATGTGGCATGCCTTAAAAAAACAGAAAGAAGGATTTTGTGGTACTGTCTGCAAGGTCCAGTTGGATGTTCCCTGGCTGGCAGGCCACTGTTGTCACCTGTTACCCCAAGAACAGCCCAAAAGCCAAGTCCCCAGGGCAGCATTGTAGCTGGTTAATGCAGCCTGCTCAGGCTAAGCCTGAGGTGTCTCCCAGCACAACCTGAGTACAGCTTGCAGCCACAAAGTCTGAGCTGTGTTTGCATTCAGCGGGAGCTGAGCTCCCTAATCTGCCTCTCTGCAGCAGCCGTGTCGTATCACCATCCCTTTAGATACGGAGGATTTCACTCCACAGGCTGCTTGTGAGCAGCAGGAGCTGCAAAGGGCCAGCTCGTTTATTCCACTTGGATCCCATGAAGTTCTCTCTGCTCTTCAGGATGCCTCAAGCAGCCAACTAACTCCGTGTTCCTTTCTTTCAGCTCTTCCACGTAGCGTATGTGCTGATCAAGTTTGCCAATTCCCCTCGTCCTGACCTCTGGGTGTTGGAGCGATCAACTGATTTTGGCCTCACCTACGAGCCCTGGCAGTATTTTGCCTGTGAGTATGACAGGGGGCTGCAGCTCAGTGCCAGGTAGTGAGGCTGTGGTGAAGATAACTGTGCAAGTACTGGGTTGGGTTTGGAGCTGTTCCTGTGTCATTGCTGTGATGCAGCACATGTCTTCTGTTTCATCTGCCCAATAAGTCTGCAAGAGTTGAAGGTTAAATGCTCCTCCTATTTTGCTCTCTGGTACTAAGTGTAGTTTTTAAAACAGTCGTGATGTGTATGGGGGTGCCAAAGTTGGCACCAGTGTCCGCAGTTGGGTGTTGTTGATCTAGGTCTGAAGGTGAGATTTATCATCTCCTCCCTGCCCTCCTCTTTCTGACTCTTCCCTGTACCATCCCAGACTGTATTCCAGCTCCTCCAGAAGCCAAGCAGCAGCTCGCTTCCAAGTGGCTGCTATCACAGAAAAGTCTGGATGCAGAAAACATTCCCTTGTGCTTATCAGTACCAAAGATTGGATCCAGCCTGTGCAGGGCAGGGAACCACTGTCCTGCTGCTGTGCAAGGTGGGATCAGACACAGCTGGCTGGAAAGGAGATCCAGTCTGTGCATTTGGCTTCCCAATTCTCTGATTAAAACCTTAAGAAACAGCTGGTTCTACAAAACTCTTCTCCCAGAGGGTCTGTGGGGTAGCCGGATGCTGAGGAACTTGTTAACCACCAGCTCCTCCCAGAAGCAGCAGCAGTAATTGAGAGAAGATGTGAGTTAAGATCTACAGCCAGAGCTTAAAACCTGGCAAGAAGGGACTTGGGAGTGCTCAGAAGCCTTGCCCTGGGCTGTCCCTAAAGGCTCATATTTCTGGCTTACCTGTCAGGCTGTGCTTTGGATTTCTGGCCTCTTCTTGTGCAAGGGCGAGCTGCAGACGTATTACCACTGTGTTTCCTTAGCAGTGGTAGCTCCTCTCTGGGGCGGATGTTTTTCTCTCTGCTGTGTGCTAGTAGGGAATTACTGCTGTCAAATCCCTGCTTTGCTTTTTTCTATCATCTCTGAGAATTTCTCTGCCAGCTCTGAAGCCTCTCTTGGGACCCATTACAGTCGTGTTCCTGCGTGGTCTGGAGATGCACAGGGAGCTCTTGCCCCACTGGCTTGTTCCTGTGTGTAGTGGCAGTGCTGCAACATCTGGAGCCCCCTTCCCTCCCAAAACATCAGGCTCTGTTACCCCTCCCCTGGAGGAGTGACACGCAGTGACACAGCCCAGTGGAAAATTCCCATGGAAATACAGAGGTGGCTGCTCCAAAAGCTGCCGGATTTGCAAGCACAAGAAGTCCTCTGCGGAGGTTTATTTTTATCGCGGGGAGTTCTGTAGGTGGTCTGATAAAAACACTGCCAGGTCAGAACCAGGGTTAAAAGCAGCTGGCAGAAATGCAGGGTTTCCTCAGAGCTGCCAGTGAGCCTTGCCAGGGGTGACACTGTGGCACTGTCCACCCTGGCTCAGTGCTGTCCCTCGAGCTGCTCATCACAGGAGGTGCCAAGGTGCTTTTGGGCTTAGCTCTGTGGGAGGAGGGAGAAGTGACTGCTGGGTGAGGCTCTGTCCTTGTCTGTTTCCTTAAAGCACTGCTAGAGTTGAAGGCCAATGGGTTGCTCTGTTTTAGCTCAGAATGCCCAGCTTCTGGCTCACATGGTTGTGCAGATTTTGCAATAACTGGAGGAGTTCTTTGGTTTTCCTGAGTAGCTCCTTGGGCTGAGCATCCTGTCCCCATGCAGCTGTGGCAGTGCTCTGGAAATCAATCATCTCAACCACTGGTGACAGGTTCCTCGCCTGGGGCTTTAAAAATAAATTGCCTTTAAAAATGCACCTGGTGAAGCAAACCTTGGTGGCCAGAGACCTGATGTTAAATATTTCCACATCTTCCTGTGGATGCAACTGAGCCCTTGCTGTTGCCAAAACAGTGTTTCCTGGAGCAAGGCCACATTCTGGAGACAAGGTGTGGATGGGTGCAAGCCAGAGGTGAAGACAGGGAGGCAGAAATTCTGTGCTCCTCCTCTGCTGTTCCTTCTGCCTGACTCACAGCCTACCCATGCAGCACATGGAGTGGGGGACCTCCCTTCTGGGGGCACATTGAGACAGATTTTGGAGGATTATTCCCGTGAATTGGGTTAACATTTCCCCTTCAGTTTCCTGTGCGAGCTGAGCAGCACTGGCAGGAACAGGAGATTGTGCTGGCTGTCTTTTCTTCCTTTCTCTCCCCACGGAAACACCCTCAGGAGCACAGCAGGGACATTCACTTCAGCACGCTCTGCTGTGAGCTCTTGGCACAGGTGAAAAGGGAGGAGGAAGGAGCAGCAGCCTTTGTCCAGCCTCCTCCTGAGGGAGCAGTCCCTGAGAGTAGTACTGTGTAGGTTTTTGCATGGGTAGATGTAGGTGCTCACCACCCTGCACAGTCAGGCCCTGAGCTGCCCCAGCAGTGGTTTGGTTGGCTCTGCCAGCACAGGGATGTCACACATCCTGGGGACAAGGGTGCTGGGCTTGCAGGAGCAGTCATACTGGGAAGCCAGGCCGTTCCTGTAGCTGCAAGGAGAGTCTTGGCATTCAATCAGTGTCCCCAGAGCAGGTCACCAAGCCAGCAGAGTGGCTGCCTGGTGATGCCTGTTCCCTGACTTTATCCAGCCTTGCATTGCCACTTAGTGGCAGGAGCCCTGGTTTGCTGTCCCCAAGGAGTGGTTCTTGGTGGCTGGCATTTCTGGTTTGTGGCATTGGTTTAAGAGCAGAGTTCAGAGTAAGGTGTGAGGAGGGGACCTCCAGTATTTGGGAGACGTAGAGGAATGGCTTGCAGGATGTCTGCTTGTCCACCCTGCCTGGTGAGAGATGTCCCAGCAGTAGCTGTGGCTTGTGGTTGCTCCTCTTGTGGGTTCTGTGCTGGCTTTGGGAGGTTTAGGAGCCACATGAAATGATGGTGCAGTTCCTACATCAGGAGCAGAGCCCTGGCAGCAAAGAGCCCTTCTGCAGTTCAGTGGAAGCAGTGTAGCAAACCCACTGCCAGCAAGGAAACAGATTGAGACCAGAGTTAGATCTCAGGCTGGGTAAAGTGTGAGCTCAATGCCAAAACTGAGGGGTGGGTTTCTCTGCGGGTGGTGGCAGTAGGTACAGTGGCTATTCTGACCTTCCTCATTTACTGCAGGGAGGTGATTTGGGGGCTTTTCTGCCTGTTCCTGTTAGAATGACACCCTCCCTTAGTGAGGACATGTATTTAGCCATGACAGAGTTAATGACAAAGCAATCTCTACATGGTAAATGCTTAACAGGTTGTACACCCATCTCTCCTGTGGTCAGCATGGGAAAATCCATAGAGGGCTGGGAATTGTTCCTTTTCTCTTACTGCTCTCATCTCTGCTTGATGGACAGCTTCCAAGAGGGACTGCATTGAGAAGTTTGGCCAGCACACTGTGGACCGTATCACCAGGGATGACCATGCCATCTGCACCACTGAATACTCCCGGATCGTGCCTTTGGAGAATGGGGAGGTGAGCCATTTCCTGTTTCCCTCCCCTGGAGTTTCCAGGGTTACTCAGTGGCTGTTGGTACTCTGTTAATAGGCTCCCTCTCGATTTCTGGATACCAGTATTCCGTTAAACCAAATGAGATTGACAGAGAACTGATCCAGTTGTCTGGATGACTGGGTTCAGCTGAGGGGGAGATTAATTTCCTCCCACCCCCCAGGATTGGACAGATTTGTTCTCACAGATTCACAGAAGGGTTTGGGTTGGAACCACCCAGTTCCAAGTCACTGCCACGAGCAGATGCACCTTCCACTGGACCAGGTTGCTCAATGCCCAGTCCAGCCTGGCCTTTTCCCTCCTCCCATCCACAGATTGTTGTCTCTTTGGTGAACGGGCGCCCAGGAGCCATGAACTTCTCCTACTCTCCTCTGCTGCGGAATTTCACCAAAGCCACCAACATCCGCCTGCGCTTCCTGCAGACCAACACTCTGCTGGGGCACCTGATGGGCAAAGCTCTGCGGGACCCCACGGTCACAAGGAGGGTAAGGCAGGCCTTGGCACCCCTTGGTGGTCAGGTGGAACCGTTGTGCACCTCTGGGGAGAGGACACCCTGGGTGTTGCCTCTGGGGATTTTCTCTGTCTCGCACCCCCAAAAGCTGAAGACATCTGCAGCAGATGTTGCTGTGGCTGGAGGCTGCTTGGGAAGACACCAACAATGTGAAACTGGGAAACACCTCTTGGTGTCACATGTGGCTTTCTGGCTGTGCTGGGAGCCCCCCACTCATAGCTAATGGGCTCTGTTAGAGGTGGTGGATCTTACCAGAGGCAGATGCTGCAGCCTGCAGTGCCACTGTAAGGGAAATATCCCAACACATCATTGTACTGGATGAAGTCCTGCTGAATCTTGAGTAGAATGGTTATGAGTCTGATTTGTAAAAATAGTAATGGCCAACTTTTCTTGTGCTTTCCAGTACTACTACAGCATCAAGGATATCAGCATCGGAGGGCGCTGTGTCTGCCACGGCCATGCAGACGTCTGCGATGCCAAGGACCCCAGCGACCCTTACAGGTACCTCTTGCAAAATCCCAGTTCTGTGTGAAAGCATTTGAATTACTGTTCTAAGAATGAAAGGTGCTACCAGTGTTAGTTGTGTCCTTTCCTGAGCTTGTAATGGTGCCATCGCTGCTGTTCGTGTCTCTGCCCTGAGAAAGAAGCAGAAACTGCTCCAGACAAAGTAGCAAAAATCACACATTTTGTCAGACGGTTTTCAACCAGATCAGCTCCCTGGTCAAGCTTCCCTGTCCACAACCTTGCCATGCCACTGGAGCAGAGTGTGAGAATGAGGAGGGATACTGATGTTGAACAGGGAAGTTTCCCATCAAAGTCCTGGAACCATTTCTGAACTTGTGCAGAGAAGTCTCTTGCTTTCCATGTGGCTTCGTAAGCATTGGGGCAATGCTCTCATAAATAGATGGTCTCCCATGAAACCAGAGACTGCTTCCCATTTCTGCTCATAAGAACCACAGATTGGTTATGTACAAATCTGAACAACTCTTTGCAAAAGAACAAGAGTGTGTAAAGAGGTTGCATTTTGGCTAATGGAACTTCCCATCTGCCTTGGCAACTTGGAATGCCAAAGAGCTGCTTCAGACCATGGGAGTGTTGCTTTTAGCCATCTGTTGCAGTTTGAATGTTGCCTTTATGAAAGGGATGGGTAGATTCAGCTGGATGAGGGGAGCTTGTATTTCTTTCTCATCAGGATCATGTAGAACTTTTGGATTGTCTAAAATAAAATTCCAGTGAGTCCCAGCCAAGGTTAAAGCTGTTAAGTATTAAAACAAAGATGTATTGGTAAGCAAGCCTGCCTGAGTGTGCCAAACTCTCTGACAAAGCAAGTTCATAAATATTTGAATGTACAGTTCCTTGTTTTTTAGACATTGGTGTTGCTGGATGCCAAATGCACCTGTGTGCTGGGGCAAAAGGCTTCATGGGGACAAGTGACTCTTTAACATGGAAATGACAGGACCTTTCTTGGGTGTATCAATGGCTTGGGGCTCTCCAAGAAGGGAGGGAAAGTTTAGCAAGGAGAGGTATGTTGGATAGCCTTGTTCAGTGCCACTTCTGCTTGCAATCATCTCTATCTCCCGAAATTCCTCTCCTCCACTCTCATTTGGATGCATTTGGCATCTTCACTCTTGGCCCCAGCCTGTTCTCTGATGTTGCAGCACATGTTGGTAAGCAGCTGTTGCATTTCACCCAGAGCAGATCATGCTGGCCTGAGGGAGGAAACATTTCCTACTTGTGTACTTTGTACAGTCAGAACATAACAGCTGTAAGTCCTTTGGGGTACAGCAGGAAAAGGTGCTGGATAAACAGATCATCTCGTGGCATTGCTGTACCCTTTAGCAAGCCCAGGAGCACAGGCAAGTCAGCAGAAATCTGATACTTTCAGTTGAGAAAATGAGTAATTGATGAAATGCTGCCATTTTCCAGGCTCTGGGAGCAGCTGTGTCCAGCCTTCCCATTGAAGTGGGCACTGCTGGGCAGGATCCCAGCCCTCCTGCCCTGACACAGCACAGAGCCAGCCTGGGGTTATCTGTAATGCCAGATCAGCTGGGTCTCAGACACACTGTCCCCTTGAGACACAGAAACTTGTCATGTCGTCAGCAATCTGTGCAGTGTGCCCTCTGCACGTGTCCTGCCTCTTCAGAATCTGACGTGTGGCAGCAACTGGCCAAGGAAATGCAAATAAAGGGATGTGGATTGGCCTGGCCCCATTAAAAATCTCACAATCTCAGCCTGTTGGGGAGGTCTCTACTGCTCATTTTAACTTCTGTCTTCTGCACATCCCCATGTTTCTGTGCCTGTTGCTCAGAAAGGCAGGATGAGCACTTCAGTAGAGGTGAGGTGAGCTAGAAATCTTGGCAAAGACTTCAGGACATGTTGAAGCAAGTCCATGAGCTGGCTTCCTGGCCATAAGTGATAATATTCGTGCAACTTTGGAAAGTTGGTGTGAAGTGCCAAGCTACAGCTGTGTTGAGCTGGCAGCACATCTGGGTCCTGTGTGAGTGTTTGCAGGGACCTGTGGGCAGGTACAGCCTCCTCAAGGCTCTCTGCACTTCTCACAGCTTGCTCTCTTTGCCCGAAGTTGTAATGGGCTGAATTAAGCAGAGGGAAGGAATGTTCTCCTGGTTAAAGGTGAACACCAGCAGGATGAGGCACAACCCTTTCTCCTGGCAAACCCTTGGAGCAGTGAGATAAGAATCGTCAGGAACCTGGCTTGGAGAACCCAGACAAGAGTCGTGTGTTAACAGGCTGAGTGAGCTCAGGAGGACCCTGCAAGGGTTCTGCATCTGTCTGATAAGAGCAGCTGTTTCCATGGCTTCACTGCCCTGTCACAGATGCCACAAGCAAGAGGGGAAATAACCAGAGACTCCAGCTGCTCCTTCTGTGCCTGTTCCTGAAGATAACCACCAAGACAGCAGCAGCCTGGCTGGTCAGAAGCACATCCACAGATGAAGGATGCTTTCCCACTGCTGGATCCTGAATTCCAGCTTCCCCTTTCCCATTTGGAAGGGAAAGCACCATGTGTGCCAGTGGATTTGTGCCATCTGTCAGTCTCTTTTTGCAGGTGGTTTTTTCTCTGTACAGTCAGAAACTGAGGAAGGGGCTTTTTTTTTTTTTTTTTGATTGTGTTCCTCAGATGTCCCAGCCAAATCCAGATGCTGTAGTGTTTGTGTGCTGCTCTCAGTTCTGCCACAGCTGCTCACTGGAAACTGTTTAGTCTCTGCTGTTGAGCGTCAATTCCAGCGGGAAGGCTGCGGTTTCATTTCTTACAGCAGGATGACCAGGAAATATGTGCTATGTGAACACAGCCGCTCCCTCTTCTTCCGTGTATATACTCAATCAATGAAACATGTAAATATTGTGGTTTGTGCACATTTGTCTGTAATTCATTAGCAGCACGGACTCGGCACAAGGTGCAGTGAAGCCATGATAGATGAGCTCTCTGAGAGGTCATTGCTAACTCTGAGCAGCAGAGACTAAATAAATACCTCTTCTCCATCTGAAGTGAGCATCTTTACTCATGCAGTGCCATCTTCTTGCATTCTGGGAACTGAACCAGTACTTTTCAAACATCTTGGACATTAAGGAGCCTGGAGTGTGTGGCTGGAGCCACGTCCTCCAGTCAGGGAGATTAACACTGCTCAGCAGGTTTATAAGTTCCCTGACTCAGTGACCATCTTTCTCCACACATATGTATATGGATCTTAATCTTGATCTCCAGCTGCTGCCATGGAAAGAAACAATAAAATTTTGTTTCCTTGAAAGTGCTGAGTGGTAGTCAGCCAGGTGAGGGGTCTGTGGGGGGTTGCATTCCAGAGACACAGCCATGGTTTGCCTCTCATTGAGACACCCCCTTGGGTCTGCAAAACACTTGAAGAACAAAGTTCCTAGTGAATATTTCAGGGCTGTTTTCTGCCACTTAAGCTCCAGCCAGGGGTTCAGCTTTGTGCCTGGACTCTGCCAGCTACAGCCCAGCTTGTGAATGTGGGCAGGGACGGGGCATGACGAGTGCTGAGAGAACTGACTGCAGCCAAGTGTCCTGTGACATCTGCAAGGGAAGGGCTGGGAGCAGCACTGGGACCTTCTGCCTCTCAACCCCTCTGCCTGAAGCAAACATGCTGAGTGTGGATCCTGCTTACATTCCCCCAATCTTTCAGATCATTCCATTATTCCTACTAAAATGAGATCACTTGTCCAGTGCTGCTGCCTCTATCTGGCAATTCACTATACGTAGACTTGCAGGTCCCACATCTTAAAATTACATGTAGGTGGCAACTGTGGCACTCAGCTCACTGCAGAGTATCTGCACTCCTACACTTCACCCTGGATGACTGCTCCTTTTGTTTCTAACGTTTTTTTAAAAAATTACATTTATTTTTAAACACGCTGCTTTTGAGTGGAAAAGCATCGGAGGAGGGAGAGATGGGAGTGGCAGACTGGCCCTGAGGGGAAGTGAGTAATTGCACAGATAAAAGCTGGAACATGCTGTATTATCCATAAGTCTAATCCAACAGAAAGCGTTTGTGTTGGATGGGGATCGCCCTGTGCTCCGTGGAGGTTTTGGGGCTGATGTCACTGCCGTTAATGAATCACCGTTGCGGTCGGGCAGGGACGGGATCCTTTGGGTGCCTGCCGAGGTGCCTTGCCTTGCCTTGCTCCCCTGGTTACCCAGCACAGCCCTGCCTGGAGAGCAGGAGGTGCAGTGCACAGGGAGTGTGGGCCCCAGCATCTACTAAAATTCTTAATTCAAATTTCATGCCCTCCTCCCTGCAGCACAGGTGTACCTGGAGGAGCAGATACCACCTTGCGTGACTCCCTCCCTTTACAGCTCTGGGCTGTCTTTTTTTCCTTTCATGCTGCCCCTGCACAGTGGTGGGGACATCTTTATGTCCCTGCACCATGCTACATTCTCTTAAATAATCAGCTTCAGCTCGGTTTCTACCACTGCCACCTAAAAGCATTTCACATGTTTTCTCTGCAGAGCTGGCCAGGCAGTGGCACACTGATTTTTCTCTTATCCTTGTCTCCCTATGAAGAGAATAAGGAATGATGGTGGAGAAGAAAGGGAGAGGATATCAAAGGGAGGGAGATGGAATAGCAAAGTTGGTGTTGGGCTCAGAAAAAAATAAAGCAATATGAAGTTAAAAAAAGCCTTAGATACCTCTTTTCCAGAATATTGGGATTAGCAAATACCACTCGTCCGTGTAGCAGGTCAGTGACAGTGATGCACAGCAGGGTCACACGTCCCTATCATCACCTCAACCTTGTCTGTGCCCCGTTCCTGTCCCTGCAGGCTGCAGTGTGACTGCCAGCACAACACCTGTGGTGGCTCCTGCGATCGCTGCTGCCCCGGCTACAACCAGTTCCCCTGGAAGCCTGCCACCGCCGACAGCGCCAACGAGTGCCAGCGTAAGTGGGAGCCGGCCTTTCCCTCCCCTCCAGGCACAGCTCAGTGCCGTGCTGCAGAGAGGCCCTGTTCACTGGGCTGCTGGGGCTGGTGCTGTGTGGGACTGGGTGAGCTGGAGGGCGGTGGAACAGCGGAGAGGGCTCTGCACACCAGGTGTTGATGTTCAGGTGAGGCTCACGCAGGGAGGTCTCCACGGTCCGTGTGGGACTTTGGCTGTGCTTGCGTTCCAGTTCCTCCTGTGTGTCCAAGGGTTCGTGCAGGCAAGCCTCGTTGCTCAATTCTGTCTGCAAGATGAATTAGGTTTGGATGTGTTTACGTACAGGACATCTTTATTTGTCTAGAGAAAGCTTTGGTCAGTGCCGACAGTGGAATTTCTGCTGTGCTGGGAGTGCAGAGCACAGAGCTGCACCACACGGTGTCTTAGAAACACAGGGTGGCAAAGGCTCTTAATCCCGTGAGTTTGTAAAGCCCCCTCAGCTGGTGCTGGATGTTACAGCTCACCTCTATGCAGGGTGGGATAAAAGAGGCAAGAATGTTGCTCTCTAAACCAGACAACTCGAGGCCCCACAGTGTGGTAATTTTTCCTTCTCGTCCATACATGCCTGCACATACTTCACTTGTGATTTTGTGCCCACTGCGCTCTCCTGGTTGCAGACCAGACCTTGTGAAGGAGTTGCTGCTTCTGTGCTTTTGAACTGAAAGACTTCAGAGAGCTTGGGAGATCGTGTAATCCCCCAGATGCGTTCAGGCATCTTTCCCCATGGAAAAGCCAACCCATCAAACCCAGGAGGGCGAGCTGACATCTTGAGACACAGCTGCTGACTGAAGGACCTCTGGTTTAGCTCCCATCTCTTTGTATTCCAGCCTGCAATTGCAATGGCCACGCCTACGACTGCTACTACGACCCCGAGGTGGATCGACACAAAGCCAGCAGGAGTCGTGAGGACAAGTTTGAAGGGGGAGGTGTTTGTATTGACTGCCAGGTAGGCCCAAAGAGCTTCTCTGGAAAAGGCTGTTGCAAATGTTTGTGTTTGCCTCTGCTGTCAGCCTGGAGTTCAGCCTCCTGGGACCTCCACCAAACCCCCCTCTGTTATCTAAATTAGGTCTCTGCCTGGAAATTTAGTTTCTTTGCTGTGGATTAAAGAAATGTGTACCAGTAATGAGAACAACAGTTGGGTTTCTAGCTGTTCCCTGGTAGTACCACCACCTTCTAAAGCTTCAGTTTGCTGAGACACCAGAACTGGGAGGGACAGGTTGCTGCCTAGCATGTTGTGTAATCCCTACCTAGTTCACAGTGCTCTGGCATCTCCCTGGATGTCTCTCTGCCCACCAAAATGCCAGTCTTCAGTCTCTGTGAAAATGGGAAAGTAGCTCTTGCCTTCCCAAGGTGACGGTGACTCTGACGTGGTTAATTCATGAGCTGGCATGAAACTTGTGGCTGTGCTTCCTTGCTGGGAGGAAACAGGTTGTTTCCATCCTCCAAGCACAAAGTGGTCAGGACATTTTACCATCTGAAGGAAATGAGATGGGCTCAAGGTCAGATATGAACCTGAAACTCACACTCTGTTTATGGGAAGATACAGTTTGCAGGAAAGGCTTTGTTCCCAAGTTGGTGTATGGGGAATTTTGAGCAGGTTTAGGTCTTCAGTGTGCTGACGCTCCTGAGCTGCTTCCTCTGTAACTTGGAGCTGTTAGTGAATCTGGCAGATGACTGTGAATCCTGCAGACAGAGGAACTGATGCCTCCCTAACCCACTGTCTTTCAGCACCACACCACTGGCATTAATTGTGAGAGGTGCATCCCTGGATACTATCGATCCCCTGACCACCCCATCGACTCTCCATACATCTGCTACCGTGAGTGTGAACTCCTCTGCAGCCACATCCTGCTGCACTTGCTGGCGCTGGGGAGGGCGCTCTGGAGGGTCGGGCTGGGAGGTTTTCCTGCTGTAGGGAGTCTGAGGCCTCAGGCAGTGACACTGCTGCTGGCTTGTCCCTCTCTGCAGGCTGTAACTGTGAGTCTGATTTCACTGATGGCACCTGCGAGGACCTCACCGGGCGCTGCTACTGCAAACCCAACTACACCGGGGAGCGCTGCGACGCCTGTGCCGAGGGCTACCTCAACTTCCCCCACTGCTACCGTAAGTGGGGGGTTCACATCTGGGAGCCCACAGCCCCAGCTGCTGTGGGAAGGGCCAGCAGCTTCAGCTATGGCTCTTGAGATGTCCATTCCCCATGCCACGTGGCATTCCTGTCCCAGGAGTTCTTTTGGGTGGGCACAGGTCCACGTTTGGCTTGGGTGGAAGCTGCACCAGAGCTGAGCTGCTCTGAACACAGAGTTGGCAGGAGCTTCCTGTTTGGCTGGAGTTTCATCTCTCACTTTCTTATGAAAGACAGTCTAAAAAGGGCTGTAATGGATTGTTGTTTAGTGGGACATCTGTGCTTTGGTCCATGTTCCACATTTTTATTCAGCCTGTTCAGCTTTGGGGCTGTCAAGTCCCTGATATTCCATCAGGATTTCTCTGAGTGTGTGTGATGACCTGTGCAATGTGTCTTTCTCTGCACAGCTGTTCCAGCCTTCTCTCACAATGATACTGGAGAGCAAGTGCTTCCTGCAGGACAGATAATAAGTAAGCAGTGCAATTTTCCTTGATGCTTTGGCAATGCTGTCATTTCTGTTATACCTCCCATCCAATGCAAGATCAGGTCTTCAGCTTACTGGGCATGTATGTTGTATGAGGCAGCCCTGAGTGGTTTTAAAAGAGTACAACCAGCAGCTGAGTTGGGGGTAAAGGAAGTTTTATGATCCTTTTTTTATAGATGTGGAAACTCTAGCCTAGAGTGACAGTGTGATTTTTTTCTGGGGTCCAGGCCGTGTAGGGATGTCCCTTCTGCTCTCCCTGTGAGGAGCCTCCCCCAGACGTCAAGTAGGGCCTGTGGCTGAGCTGGGAGCTCTGCTGTGGGTGCCTCTGAAGGGTCGTGCACAGGCAGCCACTCGCTCTGTGTTGCTTCCTCTGTTGTTTAGAAAGCTCATCCATGCTCTCATCCCTGCTCCTCTCCACCTCCCTCCTCTCTCATGCTCACTCCTCTTGGTTCATCTACTCCCTTGTGCTTTATTCTGTCTCTTTTCCCACTGAATCCTCCCCTGTCTCATGCTCCCCAGCACGCTCCAGATAACCTTTTCCTTCCTTCTGATATTTTGAAGTCTGTATCTTCCAAACAGGTTTTTTCTTTCCTGAGCTGGAATTTCTCACTTCCCTTCTCATTTCCCCACCTCCCCCTCCATCTGGCTTTTGGATGATGTCTGTCCTTCCCTCTCCCAGCCCAGCACCCCACACCACTGCAGTTGGTGACAGCAGGGCTGGCTCAGAGCCTCAGCACTGCCTGCCTGGATCACCCTGCCCTGGAAGTGGGAAGGTGTCGGGTGCAGCTGAGCATGGAGTGACCAGAGAGAAAGCCCAAAGTTCACCCTGGTTAGCTGAAGTCTCTGATTATTCCCACACGGCACTGAATCAGCTCTGCCTGGGCTTGTGGAAGCAGCATTTGCCTGCCCTGTGCGTTGCCCTGCTGCCCACCCTGCACCTTCACACCAGCGTGGTGCTGAGGCCCCTGAGCCACCCCGCCAGCCAGGCGTGGAGTGCTTAAAACATTTTCATCTGATAGGAAGGTTATGGAAGCGAATTCTTGAGCATTTGAGTTGCCTCATGGCAGCTCCTGCCCTGTCCTTGTGGGACCTCAGAGCTGGACTGACGGCCATGTGTGGTGTCACCTGTTGTGTCCCCATCCAGACTGCGATTGCTACGCGGGCGGGACAGAAGGCAACGCCTGTCGGAAGGACCCTCGGGTGGGGATGTGCGTGTGCAAACCCAACTTCCAGGGAACACACTGCGACCAGTGTGCCCCAGGCCACTACGGACCCAGCTGCCAGCGTGAGTACCCGGCAGGCAGCGTCCCCAGGCTCGCCCTGTCAGGCTTCTCCTTGTTCTCCACCCATGCTGGAGAGGAGGGATTCCACAGCTCCACTTCCAAGTGATAAATTCCCATGACTTCTGCGCTTTTGCTGTTGTTTTCCACCCAGCCCTGACCCTCCAGCATCCTTCCAAGCTGTGGGGGGCTCTTGAGGAGTTCTCTATGGACATGAGCTATGGGCCAGGCATGCTTTCTGTCAGCTGTGTTCCCCATGCTTTCTCCAGCAACTGCTCTTCTACCCCAGAGCAACAGATGCTCTGGTTCCTTTCCTGGGAGGGCTAAAGACAAAAAAACCTGCTTATTTACTAATGCCCTTGTTGTTTTGCAGCCTGCCAGTGCTCTGGCCCTGGTCAGTACGATGGCACCTGTGACAGCGAGACAGGGCAGTGTCTGTGCCGGACAGGATTTGAAGGGCACTCATGTGACCAGTGTGCTCCAGGCTACTTCAACTACCCTCTGTGCCAGTGTGAGTATCTGTCCTTCACGGGCCTGGGTGGTGACACACAGCCAGAGTCCTCTGGCAGAGGACTGAAGGACTGGAAAGTGGTTTTGTGGGTGTTTTGGAGAACACGTGCATGGGCAGAGACTGATGGTTTGACGCTTAGAGCAGCAGCCTATGCCTATCTGAGAACCCCAGGAGGAGGACAGTTTTGCCATGAGCTGTGCCCCGTGCTCCCAGCTCAGGGTGGGTGGTGTCTGTGTGTTGCAGTGTGCGGCTGCAGCGCGGTCGGGACGCTGCCGGGAGGCTGCGACTCCGCCGGGAATTGTTTCTGCAGAGCCGAGTTTGCTGGGCCACGGTGTGAGCAGTGCAGCCCTGGGTACCACTCCTACCCCCACTGCTACGGTAAGCACCTGAGCCTTCAGCTGCTCTAAAAAACATACCTGTTCTTGCAAGATTTTGGTGTTTCTCAGTATCAAGCCCATGTGGTTTGCACTGTGAATTTGGCAGGCTTGTTTTGGAGGTCATGGATCATAGCAAAGCCTGGAAGACAGAGTAGTTTTTATCAGTCACACTTCCTCATCACAACCTTGCTGTGACCTGGTGTCTCAGTTTATGCCTTTTTTGTGTGTCATTTTAGTGTATTAACCTATTAAACTGCTGGGGAACGTTGAATGGGCTGTAAAGGCCCCTCAATGGCATTTTCCTGGTGTGGCTGTGAAAACTGTATGACTTGCCAAGGGATTAAGAAATTAATTTTTTTTGATGGAAGTGGCTAATTCCTGGGGGGCTGAATGCTGGTTCAGACCAGCAGTGCTTGGCCACAGATCACGGGGATCATCAGAGTCCTGCTCTTACAGCTTGCTCCTGCGATTCCCGGGGTGCCGTGGACAACAACTGCAGCCCAGCAGGGCAGTGCCGATGCCACGGGAATTTTGCAGGACACACCTGCAACCAGTGTGCCCTGGGCTTCTATGGATACCCCAGCTGCACACGTGAGTCACACCTTACTGCTCTCTACAACCACCTGGGAGGCGGGTGTAGCCAGACCGAGGTCAGTCTCTTCTACCAAGTAACAAGACAAGAGGACATGGCCCCAAGTTGCACCCTGGGAGGTTTGGGTTGGGTATTAGGAAAAATTTCTTCACCAAAACAGTTGTCAAGCATCGGCACAAGCTGCCCAGGGCAGTGGTGGAGTCACCATCACTGGAGGATTTAAAAACTGTGTAGATGTGGCACCTGGGGACATGGTTTAGTGGTGGGCTTGGAAGTGCTGGGGGAACAGTTGGATGATGATCTTAAGAGGTCTTTTCCAACTATAATGATTCTCTGATCCTATCCATTTCCCTGGGCACTGCATCACTCCTGGACTATTGCTGCTGGTGGCAGGACTGGGCGATGCCTGTGGCAGGTGCTTGCAGCCCCAAATCCTCTGACCAGCCCTCCCCAGCTCTGGGCAGAGCGTCCCCATCTCCCTCCCTGTCAGCAGTCCCGACTGGAAGCCAGATGTACTCTTACGTCTCCCAGCAAGAATTTACTGCTCATTAAAAAGTAATCCGTGATACAATTTCCCTGAAGCAACAAAAGAGCATCATCACCCTCTTGTACAGTACTAAATGTGGGCTCCTGAGCCATGCCAGCTGGCAGAACACTTCTCCCAAATGCTGATGCCGGCAATATGCCTTTGAAGAGGCTGGAGGCAGAGATGAAATGGTCTCACAGGGGTTCAGTAGTCACTTTTTTTTTGGTCTCATAATGCCACAGCTACATTGCAGAGCTGTAGAGGACCCACAGCAAGGAAAGAAAAAAAACCACCTGATTTTTATATTGTTTTAAATTTTGCTGTTTCCTGAGCAGTCTTCTGCTGTTAGCCAGTGTGGGGGTGTCAGTCTAGAATGTCTCCTTTGGCAGGGATTTGAGGTGTGCTGGCTAGACAGGGAAGGCACAGGCAGCTCCCTGGCAGCTTGCTGACCTTTCCTGTGATAGGGCAGCCGGATCTCTGTACATTCATGGGCAGCAGGTCGTCCAGAAGCTGTGGAACCATTGCCCTGCCCTCACCCCACTGCCCACATCCAACATCCACAGGGCAGACCCTGATGGCCAAATGCTGCTCTTGAGTGCTTGGGATTTTGTAGGGCCTGATACATCACTGGCAACTGACTTTTGGGGAATGAGATCAGATCCCTTCTCCTCAACCAAAACTCTTCCCTGCCTCTGAAATATACAAACATGTATGTGAATGGGTGTAATAAACATTGAGACTTCTGTTGTTTTTCTTAAAAGGTGGGGTGGTTTTAACCAAAAGCAAAGAACGAGAATTTTATTTATAATCTACGTCTGGTTGCTTTTGGTGAAGGTCAGGCAGACAAAAGAGGCCGTTGCTGGGAAGCCCTGAATGCCACTCCAGCAGTTCTCTCCCCTCTCTTGCAGCTTGCCAGTGCTCCCGGGAGGGCTCCCTGCATGGCACGTGTGACCAGGACACGGGGCAGTGCAGCTGCCGGCCCAAGGTGACGGGACTGCGCTGTGACAGCTGCGTGCCCGGCGCCTACGGCTTCCCCCACTGTGAAGGTAGCCCCTTTTCCCTGATCTCTTGGGACACTCCAGTCTCTTGGGTGCTGGTGAATGCATTTATCATCCCCCAAAAGCTTTGCAAAGGGAGAAGTAACCCCAGTTAGTGACAGCCAAGGGCTGAGCTAACGCTATAAATCCGTTCTTTTACCCCTCTTTTCTAGTGGGCTCCTGTAACCCAGCAGGGTTGGAGACTGCAGATCCCTCTCTGGCCTCAGTAAGTATCAAATGAACCTACCACAACCCCTGCAGGTCATTTTGTATGATCTCTTTTATCCACTTTATCTCTTTTTTGGACCAAGTCCTTCCTTAAGCTCAGCTAGAGCAGCAGTCCCCACGTTCAACTACTGTGCTTCAAATTCTCACCTGCTCTCTTCTTCCCCTGCCTTTCCCCAGGGCTCCTGTGCATGTCGGGCATACGTTGAAGGCCCAGCCTGTGACAGATGCAAGCCTGGATACTGGAACCTGACTCCAGAGAATCCCTATGGCTGCCTGAGTAAGGAAATTACATTTGCACAGCCCACAAAAGCCCCCTCCATGGTGGAAGAGCCAAACCCAAGCCAGTGAGCACCATCACTGGAGGACTGGAAGGGATGGCCTTCCTTTCATCTTCACCCAGAAGTGATGTGTCAAAGCTGGAGTCCTCTGGGTAACCCTCACGTGGAAAGGGGAAGGGCCAGAGCCTGGAGCTTTTTGCTTGGGATGAAACAGAGGGTTCATGCAATGAATTATGCCATTCTCAGCCCTCCCTGAAGACACTTAATTTTTCATGGCCAAATATGCAGAAAAAGCAAATGTCTTTGGTAGCTGTGTCCTCAACAGTAGCTGTCCAAAATGAAATCTGAGCCCTTGTGCAGGGCTACCTTCTACTTGAGCAGTTCCTGGCTCCTCTTACCCCAACCAGTGTCCTCTGGTATGGTGGGTGCTGACCCCATCAGGCTTCTTCTCAGGGGCTGATTGACTTTCTGGCTTTCTTGTTCATCTCCCTCTCCTCAGGCTGCAAGTGTGACACCAAGGGCACCATCAGCGGAATCGCAGAGTGCCGGCAGGTGGGTTTGTTCCTGTGCTTCCACTCCTCTGTGTCGGGAGTGTTCAGCCCTGTCTTCCCAGCAGCTGCTGGACAGGCCCCAGCACTGAGCTCTCAGCGCTTGCACCACAATCTGGGCTTGCATGGGAATGGGGGATTAAGACCTGTCATAAATTAGGCACCTAAATATTTCTGGGTCTGTCCCAGGATGCCTGGATTTTTGTTTGCCTGCATTGTTGGGTAATTTAAGTTATCTGGCCCTTATCTGGCCCACCCACGCGCAGGAAGCCGTGTGGAGCATGAATCCCAAACTGCTGCTTCTGCAGTGTCTCAGACCAGAACCCAGATAACTGAGGAACAGCTTAGCCATGACAAGCAACAGGAGGGAATGAGTTTCCATCCCTGCTTCTCTCCCAGGGCGACGGGCAGTGCTTCTGCAAAGCCAATGTGTGTGGGCAGTTCTGCTCGGCCTGCAGGGATGGCTACTTCAACATGGAGAATGCAAATTACTTTGGCTGCCAAGGTGAGCCCCTTCTGTGATGTGTTTGGTGAGTGAGGAGGGCCACAAGAACTGACCCCACTGCACAGACTGACTGGTTGGTGACCTTGGGGCAAGAGATGTCCCACCTTTTGTTCTGGGTCATCATTTTTTGGGTGATGTGGTTCAGTACTTTAAGGGTTAGAGTGGTAGTGCTGGGTTGATGGTTGGAATTCGATGATCTTAAAAGTCTCTTCCAACCTTGGTTCTACGATTATGTACCACAGCCCAGAGCATGGGCCTAGAGACCTGAGGTCATGCCTTTCCACTATTGGACATAGGTCTGTCAGACTGGGGAGCAAGCAGCCAGGTAAGGTACCCCTTTGGGTACCAGAAGCAGGTGTGTTTGAACCACTGGTCACATCCTCACAGCAATGCGCCTTCCTCTTGCTGGGAGAGGGTGGGCATGGTGACGTGGGGTTGGCCACTCTCCACCGTGTCCGTGGGAAGAGGGTAAAGGAGGAGATGCGGCTGCTCTGAGCCATCCCACGCAGTGCTGGCAGGGCTGGTGGCAGGGCTGCAGCGCGCGGCCGTGAGGGTTTGCAGACCTTGTTCCATCAGCCGCCTGGAAATAGCTCAGCGCTGAGGTGGAAGACGAGTCGGTCCAAGTGGGGCCGGGGCCAAATACGAAAACGGATACAATGGAATAAAAATAGTGGCCCCAGGCTCCCCGCCCGCTGGGATGTGCCTTTGATTAGCGACCAGGAGCTCGTTAGCGCGGCGGGAATGTAAACAGGCGCTTCCTGCCCGCAGGCTGCCGGTGCGACGTCGGCGGGGCGCTGGGGCCGTCCTGCGAGGAGCGCAGCGGAGCCTGTCGCTGCCGGCAGAGCACACGGGGTCCCACCTGCACCCAGTAAGCCGCGCCTCGGCGTGCTCTGCCTCCCACGGTGTCCTCTGCCACCACGGGGATGGCGACCTGATGGTCCAGGCTGCTGTCACATCAGCCTGGCCGAGGTGTCCTCTTGGCAGCAGGTAACGGTGCTCTCTCTGTTCCCCAGACCAGCACGCGACCATTATTTCCCTGACCTTCACCACTTGAAATTCGAGCTGGAGGAGGGCACCACGCCGGCCGGCCGGGCCGTGCGCTTTGGCTACAACCCCTTGGAGTTCGAGGGCTTCAGCTGGCGAGGATATGCACAGATGTCCTCCATCCAGGTACGCCTGGTGGCTGCAGCCCAGCACGGCTCCTGTGGGGGGACGTGGCTGGTGGAGGACTGACGTGCTTTTGGCACACATCTTTCACCCCAAGTGCTCCTGAAACCCCCAAAGTCACAGGATGGCCAACATAAACAGCAGAGTGTATATATAGCCTGTTTGTGCAGATATTTCCTGTAGTGCTGGGGGTGGTATAGACTGATGAGGGGAAAGATCCTAAACTGGGAATCCCGTGATATCCTAATCCGTTTAGACGAAGGTGGTAGCATGGTGATTACTTACAGGGATGTCTATAAACACTGTCTCAGTTTCCTTGTTCCTCTTTCAACTGACTCTGCTCTTTCCCATAACTCTGCATAACCTTTTCTCCCTTTTCCAAAAATAAATATCTCCTCCTCAGCTGCCATGTTCAGCTTGGACCTCTTGTTACCCTTCAGCCTTTGCCCTTGCTGTTAGCTGGTTTGCTGTAACAATGGTTTATGCTAACCTGGAGTTGTGTAAGTCCTAGAAGTGAAGCTTCTTTCTTCTCTTGACTCTTTTTCTCTCCTTGGTGGTTTCTTCTGCATGGCCTCTGCGGAAGTGTGTGCGTGTTTGGGGATGGAGTACAGAGCAGTGATTCTCTGACAGTCTTGTCCCATGTAAGATGCTCCTTACTCTGGTGCATGCACTTTCAGTGTTCTTCACATTTTTATGCTTAGGTGAAATAATGGAGGGGCTGTTTCCCACTGAATTTTAGGTAGGAGCTGAGCAGTGAACCCCTGCGGGCTCCCTTGAGAAAATCCCAGCCTTAAAGCTTAAGGATGGAGCTCATGCTCAAGCTCACAGCTCCAGTGTTGTGTACAGTATTGGTGTTGGAGCTAGAAATAGACCTTGATAGAAGGGCTGACACATGGCTTTCTGCTGGCAGGTCTTACTGTAGTTTGTTATCATCAAAACCCTTCCAGCTTGCTCTCCAGTGGGAAGATGGTGTATAACTGGATCTTTGGAGAACACAGCCCTCAGTAGAAGTCTCCCTGGGCAGGAGCTTCTTTAAGCCTAGGATCTCTTTGAAATGGGTCAAACTTAAGCATCTCCTTCACTGGGGTCTTGCCAAGCAGTGTCCAGGCAGGTGGAGGGCAGATGTGCCATCAGTTGTATAGTCCATTAGCCCTGCTGGTCCTTAGGACTGCACATTTCTGAGGACGAGGCACCAGCTCAATTCCCAGCCTCTTCTATGGGCAGCTGGGCAGAGCTCCATAAATACAAGGGCAGGAATTTGGTACCTGGTGGCTGGTTGCAGCACACTAAACCCAAAAGCAGCGTGCTGATAACAAAAGCAACAGCTTCCTATAACCTTTCCTGTGTAATGGTGCGTGCCCCAGGAGAGCTGAGCCACCCTGCTGTGCCACAGCATCTTCCAGATGTGATCACAGCCTTCCCAGCCCCTTCCACAGGCAGGCTGTTCCCTCGGTGGCTGGCCCCAGGTGTCCCCCCAAGGTGGGGGACAGTGTCCCAGGGTGCTGTGAGCAGTAGGGTCCGTGTGCTTGTCTCCTTCTCGCACTGTGGCATGTCGCTTTGGGAGCAGTGAGCCGAGCGGCTGCGCTTGGGCTGGCAGCGTGGGTGGTGGAGGTAATTGAAGGTGTGCTCTGCTTCTCTCCCCTTTCTCTCTCCCACCAGCCCAAGGTAGTGGTGACTGTCAATGTGACCTCCCCCGACCTCTTCCGCCTCGTCTTCCGCTACGTCAGCCGGGGGCCCGCCAGTGTGGAAGGGAGGGTCTCGGTCGTTGAGGAAGGAAAGTTTAATGTTTGTGGCAACTGTAAGTGCATTTTTCACTTCTAGACTAACTCAGAGCATCCCAGGCTGCGACACTGCTCCTCTGCCCCTTCTCCTGGCCCAAGGTGTGTCCATCCCAAGTGTGCCCGTGTCAGGTGGCCAGAGCCGTGCCGTGGGCTGGCGAGGGAGGGGGAAGAGAAGCAGGCAGGCAGGCAGGTAGGGCAGGCGGGTCAGGCCCTCCCCAGAGTGGGTGGGCGCTCAGGAGCTGCCCCCCCAGTGATGTGTGCCCCGTGTGCTCTTTTGCTTTTTGCAGAATAAAATCAGAGTCACTGTAGACGTGAAGGAGGCAGAGCTCTATCTGTTCCATGTCATCCTGAGGTATATTAATTCAGGAGGGGCCACTGTGTATGGCAAAATTACAGCTTATCAGCCACGAAGGAGAGGTAAGGATCCCAGACTGCTCTGCTTCCCTGTGCCATCGCCACCTCCTCCCCATCCCAGGCAACCTTCTGCATCATCCTTTCCAGAAGACGCTCCCATATGGCTTTACCCATTAGTCCTGCTCTCCCAGTTGAAAGGCTGATTTGAGTTTGCAGCCCCCTTTATTTACCAAAGCAGCAGCAAGGTGGGCCCAGCCCTGGAGCCGCACACTGAGGACTGATACCAGCCAGGCTGGTGGGAGATAAAGCTGTTGTACAATTCCATACAACCTTTCCAGCACAGGATGAGATCACCCCAGTGCCCCAGGCAAAACTGAGCTGACTTTCCACAAAACCGGAGTGGACCAAGAGCTGAGAAGTGGATCCAAACTTGGCAGCTGGATGTGGTTTTATTTACCAGATGCCCTGATGTGGCAGGCCTGCTTTTCCTGTGTGCTTCTCTCAAACCAGGCTGCTGGGTTCACACGTGGTGTTGGGCTTGAAAGTGCCCTGGAATTACACATCTAACACAGGCATTGCACTCTGGTGCAATGTCCTCTCATCAAGCCATGAGCTGGAGAAGAGCCACCAAAAGATGTCTGAACAAGCCTAGAAATCTGGACAGCAAATATTCTGGGAAACAATCTGAGCGAGACTACGTGGGAACACACCTGAGGCTGTGGTGGGTGGTTGGCTGGTTGATTTTACCCCTTTGGATGCCACAGCCACCCTGTCCTGCTGAAGCTCTTCTTTCAGACCACACATACACAGCACAAGGCTGTCAACACTACCTAATTTGTCAGCGTGTGAAGTTCTCTGTCTTGAGTTGACATAGGTTCTGCCTTTGATGTGATATGCAATGTTTGAAATGCCCAAATCTATTTTTCTGCCTTCTTTTTTTCTTCTTTTTGAGAGGAAAAATGGCTTAGTTTTATGTCCAGTTGTATTACACAGCAGAAGAAGAAGAAGAGCAAGAGGAGTGGTCATGCTTTAGGATCCCACCAAAGATCAGGAAGTATTTAATCTGTCCTATCCAAGCAGCAGAGCTCATTTGCCTTAAAAAGTGCTTCACTTCTTGTGTAGAAGCAACATGATTTTTCTGGTGCTGAGGGCAAGCAGCCAAACTGTTGCACCACCAACAACAGGACCCAGCAGGGCAACATCCTTGGGAGGCTTCAGGAGTGCTGAGCCACTTCGTGTCTGGGTGGAAAGGGCTTCACATGGCAAAGGACAACCAGCCTGGAAAGAAGTTGGAAGATGTGGCTTGCAAAAGTGGAAGCCTTTTGCAAGTGTGGGATTTTCAGCCTGGTTTCTTCCATGCCTCTTCCAGAAGCCATCTCAGGAGGAGCTCTGTATTGCCTCAAAGGGATGTAAAACTCCAACCTGTCAGTAAATCTACAATGTTGCCAGTTCAGGGAAATCTCTTCACTCACCTCTGCTTCCCATCTGGAAAAGTGAGGTCCCAGCCTTGGCAGATGGCAGGCGTGTCACCGAGCTACCACACATGGGAAGGGGTTGTTAACCATCCTGGCAGTAGCACAAGCCCTTGCTTTAGCGTCTGGCCCTGTGTGTTGTGCCTTGATGTCCATGGACCACACCAGGACAGGCTGTGTGCCACATTCTCCACTTCCTTCTTCATTTCATCTGCTGGCCATGCAGCCATTCCTGGTGAATCCCTCTCACCTGTGCTCTTCAAAAGCTCCTGAGACTTCTGCTGGCCAGGCACACAGGCTGCTTCTAGGTTCTGTATTGTGATTGCATCCATTAATGAAGAGGTTATGGGACTGTCAGATGAGCCAAGGAGCTGTTCAGCAGCAGCAGGATCAGGCCTTGCACCCATTCTGTCCTGTCAGCTTAAAATAATGTCTAAATCTTGAGTGGAGAGTCTGTGGTTGGCAGGAAGAAAGGCAGGAGCACACCTTGGGGGCCTGAGAGTTTGCCAGAAGACAGGTATCTTGCCTGTGGAGCTGGGGTCAGAATTTCCCTGAGGAAAAATGTATCTGGGCAGTTCTTTTTGTCTGTCTCACAATTAACTCTTCACAGATGAGTTCTTTCCTTTTCTAGCTGGCAAAACGCTCCTTGGCTTGCAACACTCTGTGCTTTGCAGTCTGGGGATGGAGAGCACAGTGTGAGAGCTCTGGATCTGCATTAAGGATTGCAGTGATTTATATTTATTTCTCCCATTAGGCTGTTGAGCAGATTGAGAGTGGATGTCTCTGTTCCAGTACAGTGTGGGATTGTGGTGCACCGAGAGAGTGGGAACCTGTCACTCCCCACTGCACCACAAAGCTGCTTCCCTGAGCATAGCCTCCCATGTCCAGCCCCAGGTTCTCCATTCCAGTCCCTTCACAGCCTCTCATCCCTCCCATTCCAGGTACAGAGCAGACCAAGCAGATTGTCTTTGCTCCCAGCACGGAGCCAGCCTTTGTCACTGTCCCTCAGAACAGCTTCGGGGAGCCCTTCGTGCTCAACCCCAACACCTGGTCTCTGGTTGTTGAAGCAGAGGGTGTGCTGCTGGTAAGGCCCTGTGCTCCACCCACCGTGGGGGCTTCAGCAGCTCCCTGGGGACAAGTGTCCCAAGCATAACACCTCTCCCATCTCTCCTCCTAGGATTATCTGGTTTTGCTGCCCAGCTCATACTACGAAGCACCAATCCTGCAGCTGAAGGTCACAGAGCCTTGTGTCTACCAGCCAGCTCCTGAACAAGCCACCCAGAAGTAAGGATCTGCACATCTTTGTGCTGTGTGGGGCTTGCTCAGCTCCTCTTGGCCAGGGGTTAAGGAATATACACAGTCTGCACTCTGTGATGCAGTAAAACTGCTTCATATAGCACTTTGCTGTGGCTGATAAAGCTTGTGGAAGCTGTGCTGGCCCAGAAAGCCAACCCATAGGTCTCCTCATCCGTGACACAGCCAGTCTGTGTTTTCTCATGGACCCTGGAGGGCCAGCTCACCCAGTGACACCATAGCCCACCTCTGCTAGGCTGGGTTCCCAGTGCCAGGCTGCGTGTATGTCCTCAAAAATGGCTGCCATGAGTTTGTTTTGCTGGACTGTTTAAAATGAACTGAGTCTGGTGCTGTTTGGAGCATCTCAGTACATCTGCTTGCCCAGAACCTCTCTGTCCATGTTGGCAAGAAGGCTGGCTGGGCACTGGACACTGGTTGTCCCATCCACCATAGTAGTGGTTGCCAGGATAAAACCCATTGCAAGGGTTGTGTTTTGTTGTTACTGCTCTCCCTGGTCCTGCAATGCCCAGTCTCTTCCTCCCCACTGACCAGAGCTGCTCCTTGGCCCTCCTGATAGACCAAAGCCTTTTACAAACTTGGCTGGGCCCAGGCTGTGTGGGTGCTCTCAACTTCTATAATCATGATGTACCTTTTGTACTTCACTTTTTTTTTTTTCTCTGTGTTTCCAGCTGCCTCTTGTACAAGTACCTGTCTGTGGAGGGCTTCCCTGCCGTGCCAGGGGTGGATGCAGTGTGCAGGCTGGACAACCGGCTCCCCAGGCTGTGTCCCACAGAGCAGCTCACCCCCTCCCACCCCTGGATGGCCACCTGCAGTGGCAGTGACGTGAGTGGCACTTCTGTTTTGCCCCTCTCCGGCCACTGCAGCGCTCACCACCCTGCCCCTGCTGTCTGGGGCTTTACCTACACCTGAGCAGCTGACCAGAAAGGCTTTACACCCTTGCAGCTGTGTGCTTGTGTGTCCTGTCCAAGGCACCCAAACCCAGAGCCTCACATGTAAAGGCTTGCAAGGATTTGGTGAGGTTTGTTGCGTTGTCCCCTGAGCTGCAGAGGAGGCTGGTTTGCAGCATGGGCATCCTGCACACAGTCCCTCAGTCATCCCTCTGTCCTCCAGGTGGAAGTGCAGCTGTCCCTGCCCGTGGCCCAGCCTGGGAAGTACGTGCTGCTGGTGGAATATGCCAACACCAATGCCCTGCAGACCGTGGGCATCGCCGTGAGCTCGCCGCACTCGGCCACGCAGCAGGGCACGTTCACCTTCTACCCCTGTGTCTACAGGTATGGGCACCTCGAGGGAGAAAGGGTCCAGTTCTCTGCCATGGCAAGGACAGCCTCCCCTCCAGTTGAACTTTCTCACGTAAACAAAGCAAGCTTCAGCTTAGATGTTGATCATCTTAGCTCTGTGTGTCCACACTCATTCTAGCTGGACACAGATTTTAGTGGCTGGCCATGCCGTCTCAGGGAAGTATATACCTGCCTCTGCCAGGAGATGATCTTTTTGCATCTGTTTACAGCTGGATGTGTTGGTGTCTTGGCTTTAAACTGTGTTCAAGGTAGGGACCTTGACTTAGGGAATGACCTACAGGCAGGTTTATTGGAGACAGGTCAAACCCTGTCTGACTTCAGATTGCAACCTTTGCAGTAGGAAACAAATGTTTGGGGTGTCCTTGGAAAACTTTGCTCTTGTCAGCAGCCAGAAAAAACATCAAAAGGTTTCCAGGGACTTTGTGTAAATCCCCTCAGGACATAGAGCTGGCAGGACAAGAAATGGGTCATGACCCTGTGCAAGGCTGGCCTCAAAATGTGTGTTTCTCTTACAGTTTCCTTTGTCGAGGGATTGCTGTGGATTCCCAGAGTCGAATGGCAACTTTTGAACTCACCTCAGAGGCCACTGTTCGTTTCACCTCTGATCTGGCTGATTTCTTCCTGGTAAGGCTCTCTCTGAGGGCAGCTCTGTCAACAGGTCACAGGGAGGAAAGGCTGGGCTGGGACCCAGCCTGTGGAAGGGTTTTCTGGTCCTGTTTGGGCTGGATACTGGATGTTAGTCTGGGTTTTCTAGTCCTGTTTGGGCTGGATACTGGATGTTAGTCTGTGTCATGACCTGTCCAAGTGCACAATGTGGTCAGTGGAGTGTTTTGAAGTAGATCATGGGACTGGGAGTGGGGAGAAGCAGCTGCTCTTGCAGAGGGAGCTCTGTAGCAGTGGGGCAGTTCCTTTTTTGTCTTGAAGACATTCCTTGTTTAGCCAAGGATAGAAGAATCCCCTCAATATGTGGAGCTTCTAAATGCCATAAGGCTTGTGCCAAGGAATAGGGGGCAGTAAGCAGAGGTGTGGCTGCCATGCATTAGCTGAAGTGTGCCTGATGGCTGGTGGGCACAGGGACTGCTGTGGCTCCAGTGGCAGAGGCTGTCACATAACCAGGTGTCTCTCTCCCATGTGGCAGCACAAAGTGTACCTGATCCCTGCTGCAGAGTTCACCGTGGAGCTCATCGAGCCAAAGGTGCACTGCATCAGTGTCCATGGCACCTTCTCATCCAACAGGTGAGAGTCTCAGGTCCCCCTTAGCTTTAGCGTGAATGGGACTATTTCCAAAAACATTTGCTTGTCCTGCTTCCCTAAGGCTCAGAGACTTTTCAGTTCTTGATGAAGAAATCTCTAGCTGAGGTGAAGCTCCTTGCTTCAGACTGGGATTCAGACTGATGGTCCTGTACCTGAGCCCCCCTCTGCCTCCTGGGGCAGACACTCAAGTGTCATCCTAAATAGGCATTCCTGTGCTTGCTCACCTACAGCAAGACACTTGCTGTATCCAAATTTTTGACACTGCTTCAAATAAATATTTGCAGAGGAATTAGCCTGTGCCAGGCCCCTGTTCCTCCTGCTGAGCCCATATCCCAGGGGTGCTGGTAGTGAGCTCTCCCTCAGCAGGCACACATTGTAATCCACCAGGAGTTACGGGGTGTGTTTCCCTGACAGGACCCCAGAGCCTCTCTTTCTTTCTGGAGATACTCACATCCTGTTTACTCCTTGTTTTTCAGCAGCTCCTGTGTCCCCTCAAGGTTCCTGAAGCTTTCTCAGTCAATCATTTTGGAGGGGGCCCAGGCTCTGCCCATCGCCCCAGAGGTGCCCCTGGCTCAGGCTGTCCATGTGGCTCCAGCTGGGGTGCCAGTGGAGCCTGCTCCTCGTCCTCCCACAGCGATGGACCCCACTGCAGAGCTCATCCTCCTGCAGTCCCCACAGGTGGGGGCACAGGCATGGGTTGGGCTGGTTTGCTGGTGCTGTGACTCTGGGCCACTGGAGCAGGGAGAAATTTTCCTTACCTCTTGATAAATGCTTTATCAATTAGCATTTTCAGAATTTAATTGGAGCTTTAAACTTCTCCCTGAACCTGTAATTCTTGTGGACTCACCTGTCTTGGCTTTATCCAACCTTGTTTGGTTCTCTGGGATCCCAGGAAAAACTTTACAGGTGGCAGCATTAGAGGGGAGAGAGTGTGGAGGCGTGGGGGGCTTGATTCACTGAATTCTCAAGACCTGGCACTTGTGCCATAAGAGCCCAAATCTGTGCAATAATTAAAAACCACCCCAGCTGTGGGTGCAGGGGTCAGACATGGATTTTTGTCTGTGTTCTCCCGTTTTGGGGCAGGCTGCCGTGGTGTTTAACAGCCGGATCCAGACCCTGGGACGCTACGCCTTCATCCTGCACTTGTACCAGCCCAACCACCCCACCTTCCCCGTGGAAGTGCTGATCAATGGTGGGCGCATCTGGCAAGGTGAGAGGAGCAGGGACCTGGGGAAGCTGCTGGTTGGCAGAAGCCCTGGAAGTTTTCCATGCCAGAGGATGACTGTGGGTTCTTTAGGGATTGCAAAAACAAAGCAAGACTGACTTAGCCCTTCCAGACTGGGAGGATGTGGTGGGGACTCAAGGGACACGTGAGACCAACACATTTGTTGTCTTTTCAGGTCAGACCAATGCGAATTTCTGCCCACATGGCTACGGTTGCCGGAGCCTGGTGGTTTCTGAGGACCAAATCATCCTGGATGTTACTGATAATGATCTGACTGTGGTTGTTCGAGTGCCAGAGGGCAAGCAGCTGTGGCTGGTGAGCCTCTCTCCAGGAAGCTCCCAGAGCATCATCAGAGCATGAAAAGCAGCAGAGGGCTGTTCATTGGATTTTTGTCACTGTGTGACCACAGGAATATTTTCCACCGTCACTCAGGCTTTGAACTACCCTAGAAAGTTGCAGTCTCCAACCTTAGTGGTGTGGAATTGAGGGCAGAATTTACAGGGCAGCTTCTGTATATGACAGTGTCTTTCCTTGTCTGGTTTTGATATCAAAACCAGGCAGAAATTGAAGCTGTTACTTTGCATACATAGTTTGTGATAATCCAGAATAAGCCTTATTCCTGTTCTAGCAATATTTTAAACCTGCCTAATATTGTTTGTTCAGGCAGACCTCATCATGAGAGTTGGTAGCCCTTGTTATTCTCAGGATTGACCAAAATTTTGATAAATGGCTGAAAGACAGAATTGGAGCCCAGATGCCTTCATGTGTAGAAATTTCAGATGATAAAGACTGCCTCCCTGCTGAGTCACAGCCAGTGCTGTGCTCTGGGGATATTCTGCCTGGTTTTAGTCCAGTGGATTTGTGCTGTTCCTCATGTGGAACTTCAGGTTAGATGGGCCCTGATGGACAGACCTCAAAGGAGAGGTGACTCCTGGTCTGTCTTTGCAGTACTTGGTGTGTTATGTTCTGTCCCAGCAAGGCATGGAAGGTTAAAGATGCATTTGGACTTTGGAGTCATTTTGGATGGTGTTTGACAAACCAGGGAGCCCGGCTCACCCAGCTCACCCTTGCTTTGCAGGATTACATCCTTGTGGTGCCTGAGGACAGCTACACCTCCCAGTACCTGCAGGAGGAACCCCTGGACAAGTCCTATGATTTCATCAGCAGCTGCGGCATCAACAGCTTCTACATCAAGTGAGATGTTTGGCTCTGGGTGCCCGCTCTGCTGTCCACAAGCTGCACACTCCTCAGGGAGCAGCACCCCTTCCCTTCATGTGTGGCAGGGAGGGGGCTGGCTGAGCTTTTCCTTCTGTTGACCAAACGTGGGTGTTTGGGAGCTCTCAGTGCCACAGGGCTCTCCCTCCCACTAACTACCCCTCGCTGCAGGAGATGCTGGATTTGGGGAGCTGGGGAGGCTGCGGGGATGTGCAGCACTGACTCCTCCCGCCTTCCCCTGCAGCCCCAGCACGTCCTCGAGGTTCTGCCGTGACTCTGCCATCTCGCTGTCCCTCTTCTACAACAACGGGGCGCAGCCGTGCCGCTGCCACGAGGCCGGGGCGCGGGGCAGCCAGTGCCAGCCCTTCGGGGGACAGTGTCCCTGCAGGTCCAACGTCATCGGCCGCGAGTGCTCCCGCTGTGCCACCGGCTACTGGGGCTTCCCCAACTGCAGGCGTGAGTTTTCCCGTCTCCCAAGTTCTTCCCAGCGCTTGCTCTGTATCCAGTCCCCGCGCTGGCCTTGGGTTCCTGGGTCTGGCTCGCCCAAGCCCAGCCTTTTTGTGCCCCTTGCAGCCTGCGACTGCGGGACACGTCTCTGTGACGAGGTGACAGGGCAGTGCATCTGCCCTCCCCACACGCTGAAGCCGGAGTGTGTTGTCTGTGAGCCCCAAACCTTCGGCTGCCACCCCCTCATCGGCTGTGAGGACTGCAACTGCTCCCGGCCCGGCGTGCAGGAGCTGGCAGAGCCAGGCTGTGACATGGACAGTGGGCAGTGCAGGTGAGGGAGCCTTGTCCTGGTGCTGGGGACATCTGGCAGCATCCCTGGGCCCTGCTGGAGCGATGGGACAACTTGGCAAGCTGAAGGGAGGGAATGTGCAGAATGGGGGTGAGGAAAGCTCTGAAGGCTCTTCTGGCTCTTGTGTCCACCCAGGTGCAAGCCCAACATCATCGGGCGACGGTGTGACCTCTGTGCCCCTGGCTACTACCACTACCCCGACTGCCGGCCGTGTGACTGCCACCAGGCTGGCACTGAAGCGAGCGTGTGTGACCCGGTCACGGGGCAGTGTCACTGCAAGGTCAGTCCCCTGATGCCTCAGTTTGGTGCCTTTCTCTTGGCTCAACTCTTCTGCTCTGGCAGGGGATGGCAGGGGCTGTGTGTGCCCAGCGTGCCAGAGGGAACAGGGCTGGACAAGGAGAGTGTCTGAGCTGCAGCCAGCCTGCCCCATGGGATGGTGGGTTCAGAGCACTCTGAAAAACTTTTTTCTCCTCATCTTTCCTGGCCATGAAAGTTCACTGCTTGGGCTGTCACTGAGGGAGATGGCCAGTCTGAGTCCAGCCCTGCGTCAGAGCTTGTTGCAGGTGGAGCTGTCAGCCCTGTTGGCTCTTGGCTCCATGGCAGCAGAGTCACTCAAACAGCTTCTGAGCTGCCTGCTCCAGCCTCTTTAGGGCTTACAAGTGCTTTCTCTAGGTGAATTTAATGTTTGGTGGGTGCTGTACAAGCAAACCTGTTTGGGGGACAGCTTTAGCATCTTCCAGCAGCACAGCATTGTGCTTTGATCACTCAGACAGCCATCCCTGTCCTCCACTGAGGCTTGTGAGAAGCTGCTGACACCGCTGAGCTTTGCTTGTCCTTCAGGAAAATGTGGAGGGCCTGAGGTGTGACCAGTGCCGCCTGGGGACATTTTCTTTGGATGCCACCAACCCCAAGGGCTGCACCAAGTGTTTCTGCTTCGGTGCCACCGATCGCTGCCGCAGCGCCGAGAAGCACCGAGCTGAGGTGAGAGGGGCTGGGGGCCACCAGAGCCTGCAGGTCAGCTGTGTTCTCATCCACCTGGCTCCCTGCTGCCCTTGGGTCTCTGTCCTGCATTAATCCTGCTGAAGATACACTGTCATGAGGGTTGTCTTTGATTCCCTGTGCCCATCTCCTGCTTTCAGCCCCTTTTCCTGGTCTCTGGGGTCTCATGTGCTGGGCGGGGGTGATGATCAGCTTTCCTGTGGCTTCATCAGGATGCATGTGAGGTGTGAGCCTGTTATTCCCCTTTCTGCTGCTCTGGGACCTGTTCTTCTGGAGCATCAACACCCAAATACTTTCTGTAACTCCACTAGAAGACCCACAGTTGCTCTTCCCCTCCAGTTTGTCGACATGAACGGGTGGCTCCTGCTGAGCAGCGACCGCCATGAAGTGCCAACAGCTCTGAGCCCACGGGAGCAGCTCGTCACTGCTGACCTCAAAAACCTCCCAGATGCCTACCAGGAGCTCTACTGGGTTGCACCCAGCTCTTACCTTGGGGACCAGGTAAGAGAATGGGGAACCACCCTGATCTCACCAGCAGCCTGACATGCAGGCACTGCTGATACTCCAGCTGAACACGGCCATCTCGGTCTTGTCTCAGTGGGGTGGACTCGCAGCAACGTCTGGGGTTTGTCTCTCCCTCAGGTTTCCTCCTATGGAGGGCACCTTCGCTATGAGCTGCACTCCAACCCTCGCAGGGGTGACGTGTTCATTCCCATGGAGTCCCGGCCGGACGTCATCTTGAAGGTGGAGCCCAAGAAATTCCCGGTGCCCCCTGCTAATGCAGGAGCAGGGTGAGGTGATGACTGACGCCTTCCTTGCTTTTCCCAGGGAAATCAGATGAGCATCATGTTTCTGGAAGGCGCCTACCCATCCCCAGGGGAGGCACATGAAGGCCGGCTGCAGCTGGTGGAGGTGAGTTTGCACACACAAGTGAAGTGCTCAGATAATGCAGGAGAGGGCAAGACCTCATGCAGACAAGAGGGACAGTTGCTTTGACCTCATCATTTTAGGTGCTGTAGGGCTCTTTCACCCATGCAAAGGGGAAAGATTCCAGCAGCAGAGATGTGGAGGCTGGGCTGGATGTTCAGATGCCTGTGCTTCCTGCCAGTAATGTCAGGTTTCCTCCCACCAGGGTAACTTTAGGCACACAGAGACTCACAACCCTGTGTCCAGAGAGGAGCTCATGATGGTGCTGGCAAACCTGGAGCAGCTGCAGATCCGGGCACTCTTCTCCCAGCTCTCTTCCTCTGTGTCCCTGCGCCGCGTGGTGCTGGAGATGGCATCGGACACAGCCACGGGCATCCGTGCCAGCAACGTGGAGCTGTGCTTCTGCCCAGCTAACTACCAGGGAGACTCCTGCCAGGTAAGGGGGAAGTGGACATGCTGCTCCAGTCAGAGGGCTCAGATAGTCATGCTTTGGGTACCAGCTGCCTCCAAGCTCTCTCTTGAGGGCTTCAGTTGAAATGACAGCTCGGCTTGTTCCAAAGGAAGGAACGCTTCCCCACCACAACATCGGGCACTCGGGAGAGGTACAAAAGTTTCATCTGCCTTCTTGGAAGGGACATGACAGGGAATCATTCAGGTGTTGCAGTGCCTTGGAATGGGTCCTTCTCTCTGGCCAATTCTCTCCTGGTTAAAAGGAGCAGGAAGGAGCTGCACTGAGAAATCTTCATCGTTGCTTGTAATCTCTTCTACATCAGTACAACCCAGTGGGAATTCTGTCATGCAAACTAATTTAGTTTCTTTGCTTTTCCCAAAAGTATCAGGCTGTTTTTCTGATCTCTGCCTTTTTCTGTCTCCTCAGGAATGTGCTCCAGGTTACTACAGGGACACCAAGGGGCTGTTTCTGGGAAAATGCATCCCCTGCCATTGCAATGGCCACTCAGATCAGTGCCTGCCAGGCTCTGGGATATGTCTTGTAAGTAAACAGTGAAGCAGTGTGATATCTTGGAGTTAGGAGGTCTGTAGCATGTGATTCAAAGGCTCTTTACATCCCAGCTGGGCTGGCAGAACTATGCCTGAGTCGGAGCATTGGCTTCACTGTTTCAGTGGTGACTGCTCAGGGTCAGCTTAGGGTGCAGGGTAGTTCTGGGAGAGAGGAAGGACTGAGGCATCCTGATGGGGAGTTTTCAGTGCATCCACCGTTTCTTCTTGTTAGTGCTGAGCCCAGGGCTTGCCTTTTCCTTGCAGAACTGCCAGCACAACACAGAAGGAGACCATTGTGAGCGATGCAAGGACGGCTACATGGGCAGCCCCTCTGCCCAAGAACCCCTGCAGTGTGTTGGGTGCCCGTGCCCTCTTTCAGTTGCTTCCAACAAGTAAGCATCCCAGGATGGGATTGCCTTTTTGGCCTCACTGTTTAACCACTGGAACCACTCTGTGCCCCACCAGATGTCCCAATGCTAACCTTGTCCTAGTCCTCAAACCACATTCACAGCCTCTTACTCGAGGCCCCAACAGCCCACAATGAGTGATCAGCTCCCCTGGCACCACATCAGGAATAACTACTCCTCCCTGTGTCCCCGTTCTCATTCCAGTTTTGCTGTTGGCTGTGTCCACAAGGGTTCCAACATGCAGTGCCTCTGCAAACCAGGCTACGCTGGACCAAACTGTGAGCGGTAAGGGGGGTGGCACCCGTGTTTGGGGGGGCCTCAGACACTAACCCTGTGCAGCCACTGCTGTGGCAGAGAAGTTGTCCCTGTAAGGACTGCAACAGAAACGGTTGGCTCTGCCCCTGTGTGCTTCGTTCTGGCAGCATTTCCTTCAGTCCTTTTCAGCCTGCAAATGCCCAACCGCTGAAATTCTGTTCCTGTGGGTGTATGACTTACGTGTGCTGTGCCTTGACTTGCAGCCTGTGGTAAAGGCACCTTTCTGAGGTACCACGAGGAAAAACACAAAGTGCTTTGAGATCCCTGAGGGTTGCAGCAGTTGCGAGTGTTGGATCTCACACTGTTCCAGCTGTGCGACTCCGGTGCAGGGTGCAGGCACGAGCTGCAGGATCCTCACTCATTGTAACCTGTGTTTCTCCAGGTGTGCCCCGGGATACTACGGCAACCCCATGGTGATTGGCAGCTCGTGCCAGCCCTGTGACTGCAGCGGGAACACGGATCCCAACATGCTGTTCAGCAGCTGTGACTCCCTGACGGGCGCCTGCTCGGGCTGCATGCACCACACGGCCGGCGCGCGCTGCGAGCTCTGCGCGCCCGGCTACTACGGGGACGCTGTGGTAGCCAAGAACTGCACACGTGAGTGGGGCAGGCAGCCAGCCCAGGGGCAAGGGGAGCGTGCCCATTCCCAGCACTGCTCCTCCCTCTCTGAGGAACAGCAGCCCAAATGCAGCTTGCATAAGGGCTCATGGGAATAAGTTGTTGTGAGAAGCAAATCCAAGTGGAGAGAGGCTCTGTCTTTGATAGATAAGGGGGAAAGAGGCTTCCCTGTTAGCAGTAAATGTTGTGAGTGGCTGGCAGGCTCTTCAGTGTAATATTTAGTGTATTTTTTCTCTGGCAGAGTGCAACTGTTCACCTTGTGGGACTGACTCCTGCCATCCACAAACTGGCCAGTGCTTCTGCAAGACTGGAGTGACAGGCCAGCACTGTGACCGCTGCGAGGTGAGAGTCACCTGGGGTGGTGCCTGTCCTTGTCATGGGGATGAGGGGCAGCCCTGGTGTGTCATCCCCCAGGCCTGTGACCTGAGCAGGGCTGGCTGCCAGCTGGGGAAGGCTGCATTTGCACGAGCTGTGCTGTACATGGCAAAAGCCTATTAAAGATCTGGCAGCAAGCAGTGGAGGCAGCATTCCAGTAAAGTGGCACCCTTTGGGAAACTGCAGGAAACCCCATTTTCCTAAGTGCATCCAGCTTGGGCAAGGGCAGGTTCACAGGGCAGTGCTGTGGTGTGTCTGTGTTCTCACTGCAGCTCCACACCTTTACCATGTTGCTTTGAGTTTTGGGGTGCTCAGAACACACCTAGAAAGGAAAGCCAGGGTCCCCCATCACTGACCCGGGAGAGAGGCACACTCGCTGACCAGAGCATCCATGTCCTGCTTTTCCCTAGGAAGGATACTACGGCTTTGAGGGATGCTCGGGCTGCCGGAGGTGTGACTGCGACGTCGGCGCCGTGGGGAGCAGCTGCCACCTGCAGAGTGGCCAGTGCAGCTGCCTGCCCGGCGTCAGCGGCTCGCGCTGCCACCAGTGCGCCCCGGGCTACTGGGGCTTCGGCCAGGGCGGCTGCACAAGTGAGTGTGGGCATCCAGCCAGGGGCACTGGGACAGGGCTGTGCTGCTGATCCAGCTGTTGAAGGTGGAAAACAGCTGGCAGCTCTCTGAGGGCCTGTGCACCCCGGCAGTGGCGCGTGGATGAGCGCAGCTGGAATGAAACCGCTCCTTCCCCTCTCTCCAGAGTGGTGGAAGCACAAAATGATTCTCTGTTACTCGACCCTGCAGAGTGTGAGTGCAGAGGGGGCTCCTGTGACCCTCGCACTGGGGAATGCACGTGCCCCAGCGGGCTCACGGGGAAGCAGTGTGACGTCTGCCTGCGCGAGCACGAGATCCTGGTGGCAAACGGCCCCGACAGCATGAAGTGTGAAGGTCTGTGTCCCATTGTCCTGAGGAAAGAGGGGAGGGAAGCCCGGGAGAGGGCCTGTGCTGAGTGCTGTGTTTCCCTGCAGTGTGTGACAGCTGCGTCCTGCTCCTGCTGGAGGACCTGCAGAGCATTGAGATGTCCTTCCCATCCATCCGTGGCCAGCTGGTCACCCTCAACGCCAGCTCCATCGCCTGGGCTCGCCTGCACGGCCTCAACGGCACCATCATAGCCACTGCTGTACGTGGAAGGTTTCACATCACCTGCTCATGTTTCCTGGCCTGTTGGCCTCATTTAGCCTCTTTTTTTTTTTCCCTAGAACCAGCTCCGTGAGTACCACAGAGCCATGAGCAGGGTCAGGCAAAGGGCTGATGAGCTGGAGGACGAGAACATGGATCTCACACAGGACCTGAACGCGCTGCAGCACAAAGTAGGGCATTTCTCCATCTTTCTTTGCCAGAGCACAAGTCTCCCTTTTACCAAAATGAGGGCTTTGAAGGCTGTGAGGAGCCTAGTTCAGACAGGTTGGGTCCTCTGCTCAACCAGAACTGAATTGCAGTGTTACGTGCTCAAGCTGGATTACCTGCTTTTCTCCCTTGGAGAGCTGTTAAACATCTCTTGATATAGGTAGTTTTTGATTTTCTGCTTGCTTTTGAGGAGTTTCCAACATAAAGCAGTAAAAATAAATTCAGTCAAATATCATTTATAGAAGGGGCTTACAAGTAAGGAACATAAAACATCTGGGTCTGTCATGGATGGAATCTACATCCAGTCTAAAACCCAGAAGTTGTGTCTACAGAGAACTTACAAATTGAGCAAGATTTGATATAATTTGATTTCTAAACTGCCTAAATGCTCCTAATCTCAGGGAGAGGGAAAAATCTCTGCTTGATGACATACCTCCCCAGAGAGCTGCAAAGACAGACTGTCCCTGTGTGTATCAAACAGCCAGACTGCAGCCCCCTGTCTGTTGATCAGGACCCAGGTGTGCCTGGCTTCAGGCTTTGGGACTTTTCCTGTGTTAAGAACACAGAACAGTGCTGAACTCTGTGACGTTGGGATTGTTCCAGGATCCAGAGCCTGTTGCACTGGAGCTGTATTTAATGCTTGTGCTTTTCTGAAGGTGCTAAATAAGATCATCCTTCAGTGCATTGTAGGACAGCAGCACGGGGCAGGCTCGTTCAAGGACCTCACAAGCTACACATTCCCAGGCCTTGTGTGCCTTTTGGGAGCAACAGTCCCACTGACAAATCACATAAAATACCATCTCATACTTGAACTAAGCCAGTGTTTTTGTGGTAGATGACCATGACTCACCGAGAAGCGATTCGCGTTGAACAGCACACGAGGGACATGTACCAGAGGGGGGAGCAGCTCCTGCTGCACATCCAGAGCATCCAGAGGGGCATTGCAGGTAAGTCAAGAAAGGTCTTCTCGTCAGGGTTTTTTCCCTGTGATGTGCCATGCTCTTGGTTTCAACCACTGCCAAGTACTGCATTGCTTAGAAAAAGCCATGGAGAGAACAAGGGAAAATACAAATTAAGGTCCCTGCAGAATCCCAGCTTTTACTCTGACCAGGCTTATTGCAAGTCTCAGTTTCTTGGCTAAACACAAGTCTGGGGAAAAAACACATTAAACTTCCACAAATGTTGCTCAAATGCATAAAACAGGCAATCTGCACTGCAGCTTCAGGAGAGATTGAGGAAAACAGAGTGGCTGGATCTTGGACAGGACGTAAAGCCACAGAAAGATGCTCAGGATGTAGCGTGTGTTACTGGTAGTGGCCAAGGAGGCAGAAACATGGGGCAGTGCCTCTGGGTGATCTCAAGCAATTTGTTGTCTGAGTGCTGCCTGGAGGCTGTCAGTGGTTTGTGAGGAGAAGAACCTCAGGGAATTAGGAGGGACCTGGTTTGGTCAGTCCAACGGGGGGTGTGGTTTCTCTGCAGACCTGGTGCGGCAGATGGCCAGGCTTGGGGCAGCGAACGCCAGCACCGCGACTGGCGAGGAGTTCCGGCAGAAGGTGGCCGAGGTGGAAAGGATGCTGAGGGAGATGAAGGAGAGGAGCCTGGGAGCCCAGGAGGAGCTGGCAAGGCGTGAGCACGAGGAGGCTCAGAAGTGTAAGTCTGGCTTGGTGGCACAGGGCTGCCCAGATCCTTCTGGGTCTGGCTTGGAGCCCACGCAGACACTGCACATCAAGGTCATGTTTAGGGTGCTGGTGTTAAGAACCAGGTGCTCCCAGCAATTTTTATACGAGTTTCACAGTCCCCTTTGACACTCCAACAGGATAATTTGTGGTTCCTTTTCCCCTAAGGCAAATTTCAGGGCAGAACTAACTGGGTAGTTCCATTTGATGAACAAAAATGACAACACTTAGACGCAGGAATCACCATTATTATGTGATGTATTCACATCACACGTGGATGTGAATAAGTCACACCATGTTTCTTCCTATTTGCTGTCCCCATAGTAACAACCAACAGCCAGCACCCACAGTAGTTCTGCTGTCCTGAGGGCATCCTTGCAGGAGTGAGAGCAGTGAGCCCAACCAGGGACACTGGCACTGCAGGAAGAGAGCACTTCTGATTAACGGGCTTTGGCAAAACATAGCTCAGCAGCTGAAAGCTGGAATTACAAACTGGCTGTTGTTGGAAATAAGTAATTTTTCACAGTGGAAATAAGTAATTTTTCACAGTGGAAGTTATCAAGGCCCCAGGCGGGGTTTCTCCATCATCTGGAACTTTTCAGGCATGGCTGTATGTCTTTGAAAGAGATCCCATCTCTCACCAGCACTGAGGGTTTGGAGATAATCATGGACAAGATCCTTGCTATCTAGGCTGAAAAGGAGAGAGGGAGGGATGGAAGATGGTCACTTCTGGCCTTGATATCTGCCAAGACCAGACGCAGTCTTTAAGGCAGCCAGGCACAGAAAGAGTCTGTTTAACACAGGAAGAGGAATTAGCAACAGTTCTCATTCCCCCTCCCCAGTGCTGCATCGGGTGAAGAGCGAGCTGCACGCCCGCTGGCAGTCCAACCAGGACCTGGTGAGCAGCATCCAGGAGCGGCTGGCCCAGCACAGCTCCCAGCTCATGGATCTGCGCGATGCCCTCAACGAGGCCGTGAACAAAACCAGGCAGACAGAGGACTTGAACAGCCTGAACCGAAACAACCTGGAGGAGAGTCAGGTAGACCTTCCCCACGGTCCTGGCCGTGCAGTGAGGGGTGGCTGTCCCAGCCCTGCTGGTCCCTAACGCTGGGTCTTTGTGTCCAGCAAAAGAGCCAGGAACTCCAAAAGCAGCACACACTGGTGCAGGAGACCCTGCAGATGGCCAAGGACGCNCAGTGGAACAGCGGGGTATCACCTCCAAAGTTTTATACTGGAGCACACATTGTGTTGAGGAGCCAAAGGGGTTTGCCTGTGAGGGCATGGGCAGGAGCCTGAGTGTTGTCCATGGACTTGATGGCTTCGTCTTCCAACACAGCATTATCCAGGACACAAACCAGGATGGCTTTATCCAGCGGGCGGTCGATGCCTCCAATGCCTATGCCAGCATCATTGAAGCTGTGAGGAAAGCAGAGCAAGCAGCCCATGATGCTGATGAGGCAGCCAGTGAGGCCCTGATGGTACGTGCTGTGGGCAGCCCTGTAAAGACAGGCAAAAAACAAACTCCTTTCCCTCTGACACGTGGGCACTATGCTCTGTGCCTGAGAGCAGAGTCTGCCACAGCTGGGGCCAGACTCAGTGTTTGGGTCTCCCTGTCACACCCCACTGCAGTTGTCTGAAGGAGCATTTTTGTGTGCAGTCAGGGCCAGAGACTTGAACTGCTCTTCAGAGTCTCGTGTTTGTTTCACAGAATGTCATATCAGAAAACCTCGGGGCCACCTCTAGAATCCTGAAGAGGAACAGTAGCAGCCTGGAGGAGGCTGCGAGGAGACAGCAGAGCAAACTCAATGGGGGTGAGAGAGGCTCCTTGCAGGATCTGATGTCCTTTGGGCTGGACTGAGCTCTAGCAAACAGCATGTGCGTTTCTTTAATTGCAGCTATTAAAGGCACTCTGCAGACTGCAAAGGACAAGCTGGCTGACCTCCGTGTGAGGAAAGAGCAGCTCCTGACCCAGCTCCAATCTGTGCAGGACATGCTGGGCAGGGAGCAAGGTTTGTTCTGGGGTAGCTGGACTGATTCTCTCGGCTTCCTTCTTTGTGCACTGACTGTGACCCAAGGGTGCTTCCTCCCTGCTCCTGGACACCTCAGAGATACTTCTTTCTTTGCAGAGGACACAAAGGACACAATCCAGAATGCCAAAGCAGCTGCTGCTGAGGCCAACGAAACAGCTGCAAGGGTGGAGGATACCCTGAGCACCATGAAGAAGAACCTGGATGAGTGGAAAGACCAGTATGGAGGCCTCCGAAATGAAGACCTGAACCAGGCAGTGCAGGATGCCAGGAAATCTGGTGAGTGCTGAGCCTGGTGTGCTACCAGAGTGAGTCTGATGTGAGCCCCTGCATGCAGAGATACCCCCAGAGTATTTTTGAAAGCGGTGCTTTGCAGCTCCAGGTCAAGAGCAGAGGGAGATAGCTAATACTGGATGCTTTAAGTCCTGGCCCTTTCTTTTTTTTTCCTCTCCTACAATGTCTGTATCACCTCTAGTTTTACTGCAGGAGGTTGCATGCACCGGAGCCTTTTCACACCCCCCTCAAGGCTGAGGGATTTAGGGGGATCTCTCTGTGACTGCTCCCAGCTACTGCTGCTTTGACTTGCATTTCTCAAACTGCCTGAACTTTGCATTTCCTTTCCTCACTAACCTCCAAAAACTCCTGGGTCCCCTTCAACCCCAGTGTCCAGCCTGGAAAGCACCATTCCCCTGCTGCTGGAGAAGCTGAGCAGCTTGGAGAACAGGAGGAACAAAAACGCCACCGTGTCGGAGAACATCATGAGGATCCGGGAGCTCATCACACAGGCGAGGAATGCTGCCAGCAAGGTGAGCTCAGGGGAGGGTGAGGGCAGGGCACGGTGTGCTGGGGGCCTGGGGTGGAGGAGGCCTTACCTGAGGGTAGCATGCAAAGGGAAGGTGTTTGGGGTCCCTTTCTTGAGGGATTTGGTAGCACTGGCAGTGACCAGACAGGTGGCAGTGGGTTCAGTGCCACAGGGCTGGATTTCTGTCCCCACAGGTGAAAGTGCCCATGAAGTTCAATGGCAGCTCAGGGGTGCAGGTCCGGATGCCCAGCAATCTGCAGGATTTAGCAGCTTACACCTCCCTCAAATTCTACATCCAAAACCCCGAGCCCAGGAGCCGGCAGGACGGGGCAGAGCAGGGGCGGTTCGTGTTGTACCTGGGCAGCCAAGAGGTGAGATGGGGCCAGAGGGTGGAGTGAGCCCTTGTTGCATCAGTGATGTCCATGCCTGGACATCAGCCCCTCCTCACCTGATCCCTGAATATCTTTGTGGGGAACACAAAGCCTGTGGATGCAGCCGTCAGCCTGGATGGGAATAGGGGCTGTTTGTCCAGTGCAGCCCTGGGAACATCAGGGAGAGCTCCTGCCTGTCCCAAATGCCAACACGTGGCTCTGTCTCTCCCTGAGTTCAGGCCACAGGAGACTACCTGGGCATCGTGCTCAAGGACCACAGAGTGCATTGGATCTACAAACTGGGAGATGAGGAACCAACCTCCCTGAGTGTCGACGAGGATATTGGAGAGCAGTTTGTCACCATCAGCATCAACAGGTAGGGCCTTTGCTCAGGGAGGGCAGAGTGTGCTCCTTTGGGGGTCTCCCCTGGTCTTGACCATCCCTCCCTGCTGCAGGATCCTGCAGTACGGGCACATGTCGGTGATCGTGGAGAGGCAGAGGGTGCACGAGATCAAGGGAGACAGCGTGGCCAAGGGAGAGCAGGGGCTGCTCAACCTGGACCCACGCAACGTGGTCTTCTACGTGGGGGGCTACCCCTCCAGCTTCACGGTGAGGCAGGCAGCAGGGAGCGGGGAGCGGGTTCTAGGAGGTATCAGCAATGCCTTTGGGGGTTCATACAGGAGGGAAAACCTGTTTAACTGTTGGGTTTCATTCCCAGCCTCCTCCTGCTTTGCGCTATCCCAACTACCGTGGGTGCCTGGAGCTGGACACGCTGAACGAGGAGGTGGTGAGCCTGTACAACTTCCAGCACACCTTCGAGCTGGACACCGCTGCCGAGAAACCCTGCGCGAGGTGGGCCCTGCTCCACGGCACTTACCTCAGCTCTGCTTGCTGCAGGCCACAGCAAATGGCTTGGGGTTGATGCCTCCTGTGTGTCTCAGGTCCAAGTCCACAGGAGACCCCTGGCTGACTGACGGCTCCTACTTCGATGGCACCGGGTACGCGGAGATCAAGTTTGAGAGCCAGTTCGGCACAACCAAGCGCTTCGAGCAGGAGATCCGCCTGGTCTCCTACAACGGCATCATCTTCTTCCTGGAGAACCAGGCAGGTGCTTGCTCCCCTGGGGAGCCTTCATCCCTCAGTGGGTGGGCTGGGACAATCCCAGGCCTGCTTGTGGGCATTCCCAGTTCAGGACAGTGGGGAGAGGAGAGCTTTGGAGATCTCAGGGCTGCTTGGAGCAGGATTTCAGCACTGTTGTTAAAAGCCATGAGAGGGCTGAACCCAAACCTCACAGCAGGCACTTGGCAGGTGCTGGAGGGGCTCCCCAGAACTTGGAGACCCTCCAAGTTGGGCCAGGGTTCACTGGGACAGGCAGTGCTGCAAGGAGCATTTCCAGCTTGCAGTGTTATCCCTGTGCCCCAGCAGAGGGCTGCTGTTGGAAGATAAATCCCAAATAACTGTGACCAGGGCACTGGAAATGGGACCTGCTCCCACCAGTGCTAAAGGGCAGGTGGGCTCGGTGCCACAGCTGCATCCTGGACACCTGCTGAATGTCCATCCTGCTTCCTCCAGGGTCAATTCCTGTGTCTGGCCATCCGGGATGGGAAGCTGGCTCTTTACTATGATTTCAGTTCTGGCCTGGAGATGGCAAAACCGAGCAACTCCTCCTCCCTGACCATCAGCAGCACCACAAACAAAGCGGTAAGAGGAACGGGGCTCTCGTGGAGGGAGGGCTCCTCATCCAGGGTGGGGAGGCACATGGACCCTTGTTTTTGAGGGGGGAAGAGCTGCAAGAAGTTTTTTGACTTGAGCCATTAACTTGCCCTTTGCCTTGCCCTCTGTGATGGACCCAACTGCCCCAGACTGATGGATCATTTCTCTGTTCTGCCTCCAGATCCAAATTTTCCTCCTCAAAATGAATAACAAGAAGCGCATCCTGGTGCGGGTGGAGCGCCTCACCATCTTTGTGGTGGAGCAGGAGAACTCCCTGGAGAACGCTGTCTCCTACTACCTGGGGGGTGTGCCCCCAGCTGTGCTGCCCCCCAGGTGGGTCCAGCCTGCAATGGGGTGGGACAGTCAGCATGTTCCCCTCGAGTCCCTGGTGGTGGTCCTGCCCCGTTCTCAGCCACATCCAGGGCTGTTGGAACCCTGTTGAAACTGTGGGGGAAGTTTTCTTCTCCCTGTCCATCATCCTGAGCTTTTAAGGATGGTAACTTTTCCCTCTCTGGTGAGGGAGGAGGTGCTGGTAGGTGTCACCGAGCCCTCCTTCGTCGTGCTGTATGCTTTGGAGCAGTCTCAACACTGGAGATACTTGAGACCATCGCAATTCATTCCCAGGCATTTTGCCTGAAGAGCTGCGGGGCCAGATCCTGCCCCGGGCTGTGTCCTGCCTGGGACTGTCCTTATTAACACTGTCTGCTTCTCCTGCAGTTTGAAAGCTCTCTTCCCCACGGGTGGACCCATCCGGGGCTGCATGAAGGGCTTGAAGGCTCTTGGCAAATACGTTGACCTGAAACGCATGAGCACCGTGGGCGTCAGCTACGGGTGCACCTCGGACCTCCTGGTGAGCACCAAGCCCTGGCAGCCCGGCCAGCGTGCTGGGGGAAGGGTCTGTCAGGGAAAGGGAGCACAGGGCCCCCAGGACAGGCCTCATCTCCCCTCATTCACACAGAAACAAGCATAAACCTCCCAAGTCCTCAGTGCAGAGGAGTTCGTGGTGAGGTGCTTGCTCCACATGGTCAGCCATAGCAACAGCCAGACCCAGCAAAGAACCAGAGCTCCTTACCCATCTCCCAGCATCCCAACAAGGCCAGGGCCAGGCTCCCACCTTGCCTCTGTGCTGTCTCTCACAGATTGCCCGCTCTGTCAGTCTCCATGGCCACGGCTACCTGACCCTGGCTCTGACAGATGTGCCGGGGCTGCGGGACTTCTACAGTGGCTTCAGCTTCCAGACAAGCCAGCATGAGGGGCTGCTGTACCACCACTCCACCCAGGTGGGCACCTGCAGGCCCCCGGATATCCCAGCAGTGGGGCTGCTGGGGGAGGTTGCTGCTTCGCCTTGGGAAAGGGGATTTTGGTGGGGCCAGGATGTGAGTCTGCAGTGAGATCTGCACCCTGGAGAGGTGGGCAGAGGGTGGGAGCTCCTGGAGGGCAGTGGGGAAGTGGGCTCTTCCTTCGAGTTCAGCTGCTGAGCTGCTGAGCGATGCTTTCTGCAGGAGGGGACGTGCCAGGTGTCCCTCCAGAGGGGCCAGCTGGCCTTGAACCTGCTGGGAAGCGAGGTCACCACTGACAGTGCCTATGCAGATGGCAGGGCCCACTACGTGGCCTTCTACAGCGATGCCCATGGGTACGTGTCCTGCTGTGGGTGCTGCTGGGGGGCCGGGGTGCCCAGAGCCACAGGGTCCTGCTGAGCCCCTGCTGCCACCCCCAGGGTCCGGCTGTACGTGGACGACGAGCTGCAGGACACCAGGACAGGCCCCGGGCCCAGCCGGCGGCAGCGGCGCCAGGACGGCCGTCGGCTCTTCCAGCTCGGGGGCTCACCAGATCCCGGTGCCCTCGCCAACCTCACCGGCTGCATCGGGAATGTCTTCGTCAAGCGGTGAGCGACTCCGCGCCGCTTCCACACAGCAGGGCTCAGCCCCTTCCCACCTCCCAGCTGGTGTGACAAGGACCTTTTCTCCCCGTGTGTAGGCTGTCAGAGCCGCAGATGGTGGTGGACCTGCAGCAGAATGTGGAGAGCATCAACGTCACCATGAGCTGTCCCTTGGGCGAGCAGTCGCAGCAGCTCAGAGTCACTCCGAAGAAGGACAGGCGGAAACCCAAGGTACCAGCTGCTACCCACAACTCCCCACATCCCCTTCAGGTGCCCCTGCACAGCTCTGCTGGCACGTGCAGGGATGCTCCCCTCACTCCATTCCCTGGTGCACATGGTGTAGGTGCCGGGCAGGCCTGCGCCGAAGGGCCGCCGCCACGACCAGGACGGGCCGTGCCAGCTGCACCCCCAGCCCCGCGCAGCCAGGGGCACCTTCCGCTTCGGGGGGACCCCGAGCAGCCGCTGGGAGTTTGATGAGATTCCAGCCTCCTTTGGGTGGAGGTGAGCCTCGCCCTGTGCCCGCCCTGTGCCCGCCCCATGCAAAGCTGGCCCTGGGATCATGGCCTGGAAGCACATGGAAGCAGTTGCAGGAGAGCTGGGTGCTCCCATCACTCCCTGTCCCTGCAGGTCCCATTTCTCTCTGGAGGTGAAGCTGAACTCCTCCAGTGGGCTGCTCTTCTACGTGGCGGGCGAGCGGGGCTCCTCCATGGCTCTCTTCATCTCCAACGGGCGCTTTGTCTTCCTGGTGGACGTCGGCAGGCGCCGGCTGCGCATCCGCAGCAAGGACAAGTACCGTGACCGGCGGTGGCACACGGTGAGCGGGGCACAGGGCTCAGCAGGACCTCCCTGAACCACAGCAGTGCCCCTGCAGGGGTTGGCTCAGTGCAGCCCTGCTCTGGGCATTGCTTCTCGATTGCACGTGGGACACAGCAGTCCCAGGGGTGCAAAGGGGACAGCAAAATCGCAGCCGGGGCTGGCTGAACCTCTCAGCTGAGGCCTCCCTTCACTGGGCACAGCCAGTGGCTCCTCCCAGTGTGGGAAGCCCCCAGTGTTGGCACTGACCTTTGCTCCTTGCAGGTCTTCTTCAGCAGAGACCAGAGCCGGGCTCAGCTTGTCATCGATGGCCTGCGAGCCCAGGGTGCTGCGGTGGCCACCACAGGGCTCTTTGTGGCCCAGACCCCCTTGTATGTTGGGGGGCTTCCAGCTGGAAAAGCCAAGGCTCACATACCGGTAAGGGCTTGGTGGCCCCAGGGCACCACTCTCTCTCAGCCTGTTCCCAGTCCCATGGCATCACCTCTTGCCTCCCAGTTTTTGCCCTCTCTGTGCTCAGTGGCCTCTCTCCACAGGCTGCATCAGCCTCCAGCTTTGATGGCTGCCTGAGGAACCCACAGCTGGACGGGAGGCCTCTGGGTCCCCCCTCACGCACCTTTGGGGTGACGCCGTGCTATGAGGGCGCATTGGAGAACGGCGTCTTCTTCACCGCGGATGGCGGCTCCATCGCCTTAGGTACCTCGCTGCTGCCTGGGACTAGGATCACATTCCATGGGAATCCCCTTGGTCCTCTCCTCATCAGTGGCATTTCTCTTCCAGCTGATGCAGTGATGACTGAGCAGGACTTGGAGGTGACACTGGAGGTCCGTCCCCGCAGTGCCTCTGGCCTCATCTTCCACATCGGCACGAGGAGGAGCCACCACCTCCTGCTCTACATGGAGGAGACCAAGGTACTGGGAGGGTGGCTTCCCCACAGGTTTTCAGAGGGAGTGGGTGTCTGCTGCCTGTCCCTCTCAGCTCTCCAGCTCTGATGGGTTTGTCTCACTCCAGGTCACTGTGAGAGCGGGTGCTGGGGTTGATGAGTTCTCAGCGTCGGTGACATGCCCAGCTCTCTGCGACGGGCAGTGGCACACCATTGCAGGTGAGGTGACAGCTCCCTTGGTTCTGTGCCTCTGCTCCAGCCCTGCTCAGCCCACATCTCCCAGGGGAGCTCAGGACAAGCCCAGGCTTGGCAATTTATACCCTATTCCCCTGCTGTGTGCACTTAATTGGGGAGTTTGTACATGCTATGAGGTCAGTTTCCTAATTAACAAGAATTCTTGCCTGATCTTAGCACTGTCAGCTCTGGTAGGCAGGAGAGACAGGTGGTTTTTCCACTTCATGGAGCTGCTGGGAAGACCAAGGGTGTGCCACAGGACTTGATCCATCCTGGACTGTGTCCAGCTTAAACGGAAAGCCCAATTTGCTTTGGTGTCGAGTGTATCCAAAGGGCTCCAAGCCCACAGCTGGGAGCAGGGATTGCAGGATTCATTTCTGTACAGGAAACTCAGCCTTTAATGTAGCTGCCATTGAGCAAGTGCTGTTTTGCATCAAGCCCTTTTTGAGGGGCACTGCAGCTCCATCTCAGCACAGCTCTATTTTAAACCTGCATCTTGTTCAAACCCCAGTGAGGTTTTGGGGGAAGTTGTCCAGACTCTGGGTATTTCCCAGGAGCCAGACCAGGCCCTTTGACCCTCCCAGTAGTGTTGCTCTTGCTCCAGCACTGGTCTAGGCTGGAGAGCAGAGGTGGGCTTGCTCCATGGGTAAGGAAGAAGCACTGACTGTTGTTTTCTTTTGAAGTTACCAAATGGAAAAACGTAATCCAGGTGGATGTGGACACAGAAGGCAACCACACAGTGGGACCCAGCCATTCTCCTTCACCGAGCACAAGGGCAACCTTCTCCCTGGGAGGGCTGCCAGGTGAGTTGGGAAAGCTGTGCTCCAGGATGAAATACCCCAAGGACAAGGGAGATACTATTCCTGGTGCGAGGAAGAGGTTTTTAAGCCTTTGCCTGACTAATGCCTGCTTTTCCTTGTTTCTTCTGCAGAGACAGACAAGGCCAGCACAGGGCTGCTGTTACCTCCCCTCCCTCACTACGTGGGCTGTGTCAGGAACCTGCTGATTAACCGGAGGCACATGGACCTGCCTCAGGCTGGGACTGCCCGGGGCTCTGTCGGCCTGAAGGGCTGCCCTGTGCTCTAAGTGCCACATCCACGGACAGCCTGAGGGACACAACGCTGCTCCGGCCCCGGCGTCACCACTCAGAGCACTGGCCGCGCTCAGACACACTTATCTCCAGTGACTGCGGGCACAAGTCTGGGCCAAAGAGGGGCCACAAATCCCAGGGGAAGGAGGGCAGGGGAGGACGGTTGTGGGGAGAAGAGGGCACTTTGGGGATGTTTCACAAATAGAACCAAAAAGTTGGAGCGGGATGTGGCAACAGGTGAGTCCTTCCTGGGTGGTCAAGGATCTGCAGCAGGGCTCGTGCTGCCGTGTGGCTAGTGGTGGGAGCGTGGGCTGGAGCAGAGAGCAGCCCTGCAGCACGTCCTGAATCCTGTTCCCTTCACCCCACACATGCAACGCACATAGATTTAGTTCAGTGAACACTTGAGGCTGTTAATAAATGTCACAGACTCTCTGCTGATAAAGGCTGCAGGCAGTTTCTGTAAATGTAATTAGGACAAACTGGATTAATTCTGTCAGTTTGGGGGTTTTATAAGCAAGGGCACATTTAACCTCCCCCCAAGGGCAGTCTCAGCTCACCTGCTACACAAAGAGCTCTGCAAGGGGGAACTTGGACAAAATTCTGTTTGCAGAATTAGCATCTTCTTACCAGAGTAATTTATAAGACTCATAAAAAGAACAGAATAGGCTGGGAGAACTGCTGAGGGAAAGCAGAAAGGCACAACCACCACTGGCTCTGCACTTGCATTCTGCACTGGTAGTACACTGACAAAAGTCCTGTTGTGTGAAGCAAGAAACCATTGCTTGAAAGGGAAGAAAGGTTATCTCCACATCTGGCCAGGTGTGTGGGGTGGCACCTGGCCCTGGCCCACCCTGGCTCCTGCTCAGCCTCCCTCTGCCCTGGTGTAGTGCAGTCTCCACTTGAAGCAGCTTTTTTCCTCCCAAGACACCCAGTTCACTCGTGCACTTACACGTCATATATATATTTGTGTGTGTATATATATATCTCTGGGGACAAAATCTTGCTTCTGAAATGGACTTGTAACTTATATCATTATATTGTGGGGTTTTTTTATGAGGGGTAAATATTGTAAAATGGGTTTTTAACATGTCCATCTTAAATGTAATTATGACCTGTTTTTAAAGTTGTAGTATTAAAGGTGGTCTTTGTAAATCACTGGTACATACTTTGGAGTCAAATAAAGTTTTGTGTTACTCTCTTTCACTTTACCTGGGGAGAGTAAGCATCAGGCTGATGAGCTGGAAGAGAGATCATGAGCACTGGAGGGGTACTGTACAGACTGGAAGGAACAGTATGGCAGATAAAGAAAATTCCTTTATTTGTAGATTTATATAAGCATAATATGAAGTTAGTAATCCTACTGCAGTTGCTTAAGTTAGTATCTAGGAATATCTGTAAGGAACAGCAAATAACTTAATCTAAACTCATATCTTCCTCTTCATCTTTCTTGTCCTTAGAGTCTCCTTCCTTTTGGTCTGACTTGACACTGTTCTGCATGGCTTTGGCAAAGGCTTCTACATCTAGAAGTTAAACACACAAGTTACTGCATTTCCTGGGCTGGAACTCATCCACACGAGGTTAAAGTTTCATTACTTAAAAAGCAAACAGTTACTTTAGTATGAATTAGCAGGGAGGAAAATTTTAAACAATAGTAACACACATCCAGATATCTCTGACACAGCATTTTATGCACTTTAATTGTGCATGGGCATCCTAAGACCAGCGTTCTTGCAGTAATGGGAGGGATGCTAAAAGCTCATTAGGGAAAAGGGATACCACCAGAGCTGACTGTGTTCACCAATTTCAGATGAATCATTAAAGACTCCCACATGAAAGGCATTCCTGAACAAGGTGACTGTGACACCTCCAGAGTCTTTTGCATTTCTAGCAAGAAAACAAAGCCAACGCATCTCTCCAGAACCCCAGTTTCTCTCACTGCACATCACACCTCACTCTGTCTGCTGGGAACACCTGTCCTACCTGCCTGTTCCTTGTAAACATCAGTGCAAGAGTCAGCATGCAGACTCAAGACTCCCAGTGAGGGAGAGCTGGAGAGAAGCTGATCCTTACACCCCATTCAGTGGTCGTGTACAGTGCCAACATCCCCAAGAACCCCCTCTCTCCTGCTCCCACTAGCACTCACCGCCTTTATTTGCTGCATCTACTGCCTCTGCAGGTAGCCCAAACTGGCTCATGAGTGGGCCCAGCTGTCCTGAAGCTAAGGCAGCACTGAACATGCTCAAAGCCTGTGGATTGGAGTCAACAACATCAAAGTTTGCATCACATTCCTGCAGCAGTAACCCCAGGAGGAGAGTAGTCCTGTCCAGGCAGGGCTTGAGAACAGCTATGCAATAAAATAATCACCAAGTCCATGTCCCCCACTTCCTTTTGTCTGCAAGGAAGTTGCTACAGTTTAATCTAAAACAGTCATTTAAGCTACTGAAATTTTGCAAGTCGACAAATTGCAATCAATTGGTGTAAATTACTAGTTCAGATTTGTCTGTACGACACCAGCTTTTATCACACACAGTGTCCTGCAATTAAGGACTGGTGTTTCAAGGGATGTAGTGTAGTAACCATGAGCATCTCCTCCCTTCATTCACCTGAAATCACCTTTAAGGAGCTATTTGGTGAAAGGGAATAATGAATTTGCTATTACTCCTGTCATTTGCCAGAGAGCACTTACAGTAAAGAGAAAGGTAAAGCCCAACACCAAAAGAAAAAGTAAAAACCATTCCCATCTGCCCTTGAGTGACTGCAGGAAGAACTAGCGCTCCATTAAACCATGTCCCTCCTCCTTTCCACTTCTACTGAGCAATTTCCCACTCTGAACACTGCCAGGAACCTGGAAAAGCAGGGCAAGGTGAATCAGGAGGATGGGAAAGGGGGAAGGAGAAGTGCACTTCCCCCCAGAGCCAGCATCTACCTGCTGGAACTGAGGAGACGTCAGGGTGTTCTGGATCTCTTCCGCAGTCTGTGGCAGGGATTCCCCTGAGGGAAGGTAAGGCATCAATCGCTCCTGAACTTCAGCATTGGCCAGGATGGGAGCCATGATCTCGGGAGTCAGAACAGCTGCCAGGTCCACTAGGAGAAAACAAAGGGTTGGCCATTAGACTACACCCAAAACCCCGTGTTTTTGTCATGTAAATCAAATGATCTAGTCAGGGTCTGAGTATTAAAATTTATTAGCACACTGCCACCATCTTTTCTTCCTCTCAGTTTTGGAGTGAGAATAAGCCTCCTGAAGCAGTCAAAAACAGTACTGAAATAAAAGAAGAAAAAACACCAAAAAACGGGAACAAAAAAATTAAGAGACTTTTCAAACCAATGTGGAACAGGACAGGAGAGTAAAACAGCTCCAAAGGACTCCTGGATCCAGCAGCTGCCTGGTCAGAGCACTGTTACCTTGCTGTCCTCCTGCTCCAGATGGCACATTCATAGTAGCTAAAATGTTCTGAAGGTCACTCAATTGAATGGGCTGGGTTGGGCTTGTGGCTGAGCTGGTTCCATTACCCGAACTGGGAACGGGGCTGGGACTGGTCACAGAGGCAGCCGCAGGAACGGACGGGGCAGGCGTTACACGGGTGGAAGAAGTCGTGGAAGATGGAGTCACTGCAGCCGACTGGCTGCGAGAGCTGGGCAAGAGAATGAGGATAATTAATTCCCTGCAAAAACCTCTTGTATTCTGAAAAGCTTCTTTTCAAACCCTTACAGTATTAAAAACTCCTACCTCATTTTAGAGAGGTAATAAGCAGCCTTGATTCCCACCATATTCCCCATTCAGTAAGCCACGATTCCTCCCATAGCAGAGGTAAGTTCACATTACAAGAGCCCTGCAGGCCCCAGGCAGACCAGGCCTCCTACCTTGATGATGAACTGCTGGTTGGGGGTCCCCCACTCCCGAGCAGACTGGCCAGCCCAGGCCCCGTCAGTGCACCCAGCCCACCTTCCATAAACATAAAAGAAGAACAGGTTTAGACATTTATTCCTTCAGGTTTTCTGCACCTCTCTTCTCTGGAGAGGCTGCTCTTGTACCTGAAAGGTTTTATTTGCTAAAATAGAGGAGGGGGTGGAAGAGCCCAACCCACCCTCCCATCCCCTTCCGTAAATAGACAGAATCTTCTTTTCTGATCTTGCATCCCCATTAGAGAGCTGAACATCTCAGAAATTACTCAATTTCTAGGTGTACACAAGGATGAAGTTACTCCGGTTTGTGCCATACATACATTGTAATACAGCCCTCTCCTCTTATCTGCTACACCAAAAATCCAACTTTTCTATGAACTTTAAAACCAAGGCCCTCAGCAGAAGATTCCAGAGGCGTCTTTGAGTCACCACCATTCTCTCCTCATACACCAGAGGTTTGCAGCTTTGAATGTAAAGTAGAGATGTGCAACAGAATCAGCCAAGCTCTTAAACACTTCACAGGCAAAGGAAGGAGCTCCACACACCAAGTGCTCTCAGGGGAGCAGCAGGCAGGAAATCAACATCCCTATGCCAAAGAAACCAGAATCAGCCTCCTCCATCACACATCCCAACTACCAAGGACTTAGTGCAGGTTCAAGAACCTCAGCTGGGAAAAGGCCTGGCTGCTGGCCTCCCTGGAGTTGTCAGGAACTCAATTGTTCCCCTACAACTCCTTTGAGCCATATCAGCCAAACACTCCATTTCCCATCAGCAGCTCCTTGCACCACATCTGATTCTACACACAAAGCACCTGCACTTCTCACCCACCTCTGGGAGTACATGGGAACAGAGGACAGAACAACAGCGCCCAGTGAGCAAAGCCATGGCCAGCTGCATGTCAGAGTGAGCCTCTGACTCTGCGGGTCAGAGCGAGCCCCTGCCAGTCCCTGCTTGTACAGGAAGAATCCCATGGAACCAACGCTTCCTGTCACTCATGCCAGAGCTTTCCCAGCAGCAGGCACGGCAGGTGAAGCTCACCTGGCTGCACCACACACTGCTCTGCTCCATTTCACGGTAAAGGTGACCCAGGAGCAAGAGAGCTCCTTTGGAGCTCTGCAGAGCCCCAAGAGATGCAAACCAGATGTGAAGAAGATGACACTCCCAGGGGAAATGATTCCCAGGGATTCACAACCACTGTTTGCAGCAGCAAGCAGATGGTTCTCTTTCTGTTACATGTCAATCTGGCTTACGGTTGGATGTAAAGGCAAGGAAAGATGAATTGCTGAGGAAAAGTGCTGAGAAAAGGAGGACAGTCACAGGATTATCTGAAGCTTCAAGAGGAAGATCTTTTCCAAACACATCCTAAAAGGCCAGATTCTTCCAACACTAACACGAGATTTGCATCTGAACATTCCACCAGTATGAGATTTGCATCTGAAGCTAAAAAGATACCAGCCAGATCCACAAAAATGGACTTCTGAGCTTAAGCACAGAACCTTTGTCACTGCCATCTGTGTTCCTTTGCCTATTTGCACTCGAGGGTCTGACCTGTCAGAAAATGCTCCTGGAGCATGGACAGCATTGAGAACAGACCACAGCAGGGACTCCAACACAGCCCTCAGCCCCTTCAGAAACCAGATTCCAGCTCTCCCCAGGGCCGCCCAGGAGAGAAAGCCTTGCCCTGTGCCTTGCCCCTCTGACTGGGGAGTGCTGTGGGGTAGGACCACTCCGACCTTCCTCTTGAACTCTTTCCACTTTGCACACAAATATTCACTGAATCAGAGACAACAAAAGCTATTCCACAGCTTGGTAACCAGCACATTCACCAGGAACAAATCACTGCTTTTCAGCCCCTGCTCCAGTGAATATTTAGGAAGAAGAAGAAGGAGTAGGAAAAAAAAACAAGGGAAAAAAAAAGGCAGAAGATTCAGTGCAGTAAGGAGCAGAACCACGGTTCCTTGCAGATCAAGCCCTGAGACGAGTGCTGTGTAGAATACGGTAACCTTTTTCTGTCCCTGAGCTCATCTCTGAGGCAGGGCCTTGCCTTCTCATGTGAAAGAAGTGCTACTGAAATCAATAGCACTACTTGAATATATTGTCAGGTAAGATGTAACCTGGCAGGAGAAAATACCATTTTGGCATAAAGATATTAAAGCATTTTACCAAGTCCTCCTAAGCCCGTTGGTCCGATCAGCTGCATGAGCTGGTTATGGCTCATGTTTCCAAGAAGGCTTTGCAAGCCACCCTCACCTAAAAACAAAAACATTCTGAAACACAACATATTCACATAGGTTTTTTTCACAGCACTCCAGCTCAAACAGCAGGAGATTAATTGGCATCACATTGTGTATGGAAAAACAGTTTCAAGTGTTTACTGATTCATAATCTTCATAAAAGATAAATGTAACTTGGCTTCATAAAGAGGTAAGACTCCAGAGAATCTACTGGAAACAAAGAGATTTCTCCTGGCAGCCTTAACTTTCAGCCTACACCTATTTTAACAGCACAGTTTATTCTGCTAAAAGCACGTTTCTGCTTCTGGTATTAACATTGTCCCCAGCTCACCCTCCACAGCCATCAGTGATTTCTTCCTAAGGAACTCTAGGGGCTTAGTCTAGACATAAATTAAAAAAAAAAAAAAAAAAAAGCCTCTGACATGAAGGAGCAGAGAATGGACTGTACCTCCTAGTGCTGAGAGCTCGTGGCCTCCGCTGGCATTCCCACCCAATGCCCCTGGCATGGGGGGATTGTTGAGATATTCATTCACCTTACGGCAGTGTTCCTCATCCTTGTCTGTCTTCGGCTCCTGCAAGAGAATTGCTCTTGGTACGAGTCATACTGGGCGTATTTTGATCCAAAACCTTTGTCATTGTCTTCCCACAAACCTGCATCCAGAAGAAGAGTCGTTTTGATCCTGCCTTGAACTTCAATACATACACACGGCCTGTGGTGCACTGTGGGACTCTCTTGAACTCACAGTCATCAGGAAAAATAATCAAATCCTGGAAAGTGTGTCAGGAGAAACAAATGTTTGAGAAAATACATCAGCATTCCTTTTCACCTCCCAAATCCTTCTGCCCTCCTCCACAAACTTTCTTCCATCTGCTCCTCAGAGCAGAGAGGATGTGGGAGTGCAGGTCTGCCAGTGACATTCTCACCCTGATTTGTCCTGGAGGAGCTCTTTCCGCAGTGCAAGCAGATTAGAACATGACATAACACCTCAGCACTGGAACACAAGCTCATACTCACATCTTCCACGTTGCCCGAAGTCCTGTCCTTCCAACAGAAGTGAATGAGGGAATCATCGGTTTGCTGGATGTAAACAAGACCTTTTCTCTTGTCTGGAGTTACAGTGCTGCCTTTCAGGGACATCTTCCCTGCCCGAAATTCCACCAGGTATTTGCTCGAGGAGCCACGAGAGCCTGGCACCAGGCTTGGAAATAACGCACCTGAAGACATCCTGGAAAGAGACAGAGCAGCAGGTGTGATAAGAAACCTTCCCAATATCAAATTTCAACCTTTACCAGGTGGCTTCACAAAAGCAATCTGTCCTGCAGCCTGCAGAATTCCAGAGTGATTCAACTAAGCTAAAGCAGAACCCTGGATGAAGACAGGAGGCTCCACAGCACTCCACCAATAAAGGACAGCCTGTGTGCTGAGGCACTTGAAAATTAAGCCACCGTCCCTCGGCGCTTCCTCTTCAGTTCGAACCATGGTTCAAAGCAGGAAGCCCTGCTGAAGCTTCAGACTGCGGCTCCAGCACCCCCGCAGAGCCCCACAGCCTGCCCCGTGCTCCAGTGACCCTCACGGTGACCCCTCACGGCGACCCCCCGACCGCCCTCCCGCACAGATCAACCCGCGGGCCTGGCGGCGATGCCGGGCCCGGCCGGCCCTCCGGGACTGTGCGGCTGTTCCCGGGGTCGTGCTACGCTCACAGCCCGGCCAGCCCCGGTCCCGGCGCTGGGGAACAGTCGGAGCCGAGCCGGGACGGGAGGGTTCGCGGCCTGGCCCGGGCACCCCCCCGCCCGCTCAGCGGCCGCGATCTTCTGCCGGGCCCCAGAGGCCGCCGTGCCGCCTTTCTCCCGGCTCCCCCGACAGGAGACCCCCGGCCCGGCCGCCGCTGGGCGCGCAGTCCCAGGGCTGCCGCGGCAGGTCCCGGCCGGTACCTTCAGCCTCCTCCTCCTCCTCCGCCGCCGCCGCAGCTCTTCCTGCCCCGCGCGCCGGAACCCCGCCCCGCGCGGGGCGCGCGCCGCCGCGGCTCCGCGCTATTGGCTGGTGTGGCTGTCAATCAAAGGGGGCGGTGCGAGGCGCCCCTGCTGTGTCACGGAACATGGCGGCACTGCCCCCTCACCCCCCCCCAAACCCTCATCCCCTCACCCCCATCCCATCCCTCAGCCAAGCACAGCCCAGGGCCAGCGCGTCTCCAACACCTTTATTCCCGGCACAGGCAGGGAATGGTTACAAAAACTAAATCCTTCCACGGAAGACACGCCGGGCCCACGGCCAAAGCCCGGGTTGCCTCACAGTATTTCAGTATTGCTTCCTTGACCCAAATCGCAGGTGTTTTCTAAGAGCCGGTGGTGTGCGGTGCGGGGCCTGGCCAACACAGGCGTGTTTCCAACAGCAGCGCTGGGTGAAGAGCCTTGGGCTTGTTTGTTGAAAGTGGTTTGGGCGAAAAATTTACTGGCAAATTGTTTTTAATTATTAAACAAGAAAAAATAAGTAGTTCTCATTAGCTTTCTTCTCTCTGTGTGATCTACAATAGATGGTTCCTGTCCCCGTTAATCCAGGTGACAAGTTCTATAAATGCTGGATGTGTGAAAAGCTGCTCCCCATTTACAGCAGGGTGTCACCTCCAAAACACAAATGCTGTACAGCAACTACCAAGTTACCTTTCACATTTGTAACTTTTTTTTCCAGCAGTCCACTCTCCCCCCAGCTCCAGCTCACACCTGGCCTCTCCATCATCACACCACACTCAGTCTGGGAGCGCTCCCAAGGCTCTTCCCACTGCCAGTTGCGGGCCGCTGCAGGTTTTGGATCCGGCACCACACAGCCCTCGCTGTCCTGCACGCCCATCACCCACAGACTGCAGGGCAAAGGTGCTGAGGAACAGAGCCCACCACGGCTGGACGCCTCCACCCAGGGCTGCAGGTGTCCAAAGCTCCAATTTAAATCATCTCTGTCCCGTGAACATCACAATGAAATCAAGGTAGAGCCCCAGAGCTGGCTGAGCAAAGCCAGAGTCCTCCTGCCCCATCCACCAACTCCTCTGTAGAGGTCTCACAAAAATCTCTGTCACCATCCAGAGGCCCAAAGGGTATTTATTAAGTATTTATTATAATTTCTTTCTAGCTGGTTTCTCTATGTAGCTGTATTAACATATACTAACACAGTTATCTTATATACAGTGTTTAATCAAGTTATAAAAGTGACATTCTTCCAAAAGGTGCAAAGTTATTAATGTTTTGACACGTAAACTACTGAGGCGAGATCTGCATCGAAAGTAAAAACTTTTGGACTTTGAGAGCATTAGGAATGCCAGGGCTGGCCAAGCAGAGCCGTGTTGGCAGCGCGGGGAAAGGGTTCTGAAAATGTTGCCAATGAAGAACAATAAATTAGACTAAATTAATCTGAAATTTTAGTGAAATTTCAGACTAAAGGAAGGTGAGACAAGGGTGAAGATGTAACTAATGAAGTGCTCTTACACTGGAAATGTTCCCAGTTTCTTTTTATATCCCATGAAGATTCTATACTGAAGTTTAGATTAAACACGTTGGTACAATTGCTTAATTCTTTCACATAATGACAAGGCTTTAGGTCTTTGAATTTTAAATCCTGGCTTAGACAAAAGGGATGCTAACCTGTACACCTCCTCTTAGAAGCAGAACATCTGTACAGTTTTTTTCCATTCAGGAAATTTCTATCTATATGCATTGTTTTAAAAACATCACTCCAGCACTGAACTACTATGTAGTTAAAGAAAGTTTTAAACACCCACTGGTCTAATATGTGACTCCTTTCAATCCTTACCTAACAAAAAATTCCCTATGGCATGTACAGCGAGTTTGGAAAGGGGTTAACAGTGCCTGACACTGTTGTTAAAGCTCAGGTTTTTATCAAAACTATTTTTAATGCTGTTCCATTCCACTGCTGTGGATCAGCAGTGTCTTTTCAGAAGTGTCTGTGCCCATAGTAGGAACAAACACAACCTCACTGTGCCACTAAGTCCAGCTCAAGTTCTAAGGACCTCCATCAACACAAAGTACAAATTTTGGCAAAAGAATCAAATTGCCATGAACAAGATTTAGATTGTGCCTTCCCTTACTGCCTTGAAGTTTTACAGCTTCTCTTATTTTTCCAGTGAAGACAATTAAATTTCCCTCAAATTTAATCTAATTGTTGTACACATGATTTGATAGAACTTCTCTATGAATATGTTAATTTTCTTTTGCTTTTTAATCCTGTGGCTGAGAGAGAAACACTTAAAAAATCTACTTTCTGGATGAAATCACAGATGTTTTGGACACAAATCAGACTAGTTCTTTCTTGAACTCTTCATGTTGTTGGCAGTTAACATCAACAATTTCTAAATAACTGTAAACTTCACAGCAGCATAGCCGCTCTCCATTTTCATCTGGTTACTCAATTAAAAACTTTCATAAAAGAAGCAGCAACATTAGGATTAGTTTTTTAATTACTGGACCTAATTTTTCAAGCCTCTCTCCCCACCCTGGCCCCTGAAGTGTACCACTTGAAAGAAAATGAATGCATCAGTTCATTAATTGATTATTTCCAGTATTACATGGCGTCAATGGTTTGATATGGAATAAAAAAAAAATATCCCACTTTTTGACATCACGTGCTCACAGGAAACTTGTAATAGGTATAACTCTGCCAAAGCTTTAAATTGATTCTGCTTTTTCACAACATACAAAACAGACATGACCTAATAATGAGAAACATGCAAACCAAAACTTCCCCAAAACATGAATCTGTGTGGATCCACAGACAGAAGTGCTTCCAAAGGAAAGTTTAGTCTAGAAGCATACACAGTGCCAAAGCTGCCAAAGGTAGTGCAGAAGAGTTAAGCCTCCAAGTGGTAGCAAGCAATATATTGTACATTGGAACCACCTCGACATTCCTGCTATTGCTTCCAAAGCTTCTCCTATGGTAATAAGAACAGCATTTGACCTCAGGAAAAGCACATTTTTGGGTGTGCCCTTCCCTTCTCCTAACGTATGCTCTATGGGATTGATCACAGGTATACAGTTTAATGCTCACAGTGTCCCAAAGTTGTGAAGACTCTGTAACAGACAACTACAGTGCGAGAGGCTCGGGCTGGGTTTTGTGTCCTGAGTCTCTCAGTTATGGAATTGTTGAGAGGGGGCCGGGAGCTCCCGTCCCCGGGGAATGCTACATACAGTACGGGGAGTGTGACAGGACTGGGTTGGATCCTGTTGGTGCCATGTTGGCCATTCATCCCTGCTCCGAGTGCCAAAAACTTCAGCTTCTTCACTATTGTACTAAGTAACAAGGATATAATCTCTATTTGATTTAAGTTAAGTAGTTCTCAAGGATGTTATGTGCTCTACGGATACAGCGTATCCTCCTGCCAGCCAAACTACGGGAGGAAATGGAGAACCAAAGGTCCCTCTGAAAATTAGTGAAAACTTGATGATTTCAGGTGCAGTTTTATGGAATGAGCGCAACCGTATTTAAATATTTGGCAATCCAACATTAGTGATAATTAAATCATTGATTGTTGACTGATAGAATTTCTGTTAAAATTTACTTAGAAAAGCTGGTTTTTGCTATCAACAAAACCAGAGTAACTGGCTTGGAATGAAATCTAGTAACTAGATGTCCGGATGAGATGAGCAATTGGTTCTGGAATTTCAGTATATGTCTGGACAGTCTGAGAAATTTCTATCAAAATAGCCACCTGAGTACAGCCAATCTGGAGTCCCAGTGTATGGGTTAGTGCCTTGATGAAACCATCTGTAACACAAAAAAGGAGAGAAACAATAAAAGAAAAAAGCAAACAGAATGAACAGTTATTAACAGGGAAAAAAAGTCCCCAGTGTTTCTTCTTTCACAAAACATTCTAAAAATACACTGGTATTTCTTATAAAAATAATTCTCAGGAAATATTCTGAACATGAAAATCATTGAACTTCCTACACAATTATCACCACCTTGCAGAGCACCTTTTATTTTAGCATGAAGTTAAGGAGTATGAAATGGATTTTAAAATTGCTGTCCTATTCCAAGTAAAAATAACGTTGATTATATATATTAATTTTTACTTTAAAAGAAGGCCAAATCAGTTACACAATCATTTTTGGAAATTTGTCCCAAGAGGAAACAGTTTCTGTTCTATGGAGCTGTGCCCTGCACAGAATATCAACAGCTGCTGACTTTTTAGCCATGTTAACAAAAAACAATTTTTTATTCTCTGGAAGAGATTTTTCAAGGCATTAACTGGAATTAATCTGTAGCTACTCCTCCAGGCTTTCGGAAAAGAGTGTTTTCTGTTCTGAATTTCAGAAAATCATGGAGCATCCGAAAGTTCTTGCCTTTGAAGGAAGCAACTGGCCATGAGTACACACTTGACTGCACAGCACTGGCAGCTGTGAAAAGCACACTGTGGGAGCAGCAACGAAATCACACATTGCTCCCTGATGCACTCTGTGACTCAGAAATCACTTGAATATGCAATCAAAAAAGCCATTTCTGAAGTATCCAAGCCAAGAAATCCAAAGACTGTGAAAATTAAAGGCCCTAGAGGGCCACAATGTCTTGCTCAACCAGCAAAAGCTGGACAGGAATTGGTTAAAGGAGAGATGACACTTAACACTTTACTATCCATTCAAACAAAAACATGATCTTGGTAGGATTTAAAAAAAAAAAAAAAATCCAGCATTACCACAATAGTTAATTATGACAGGTTTCAGCATTTATTATTAATTTGTCCAGGACAGACTTATCAGCAATTCTGGCTTCCAGCTACATACTTAATTGTTGACTCAGCAATGCTTTAAGTGACACTACAAATTGTTCTGTCATGGAAGCAATCAGACGTGTGCTGTCCTGAATAAAAACAATTCAAGCAGTGCACCCAACTATTCCAAGCTTAAACAAATTCCTCCTTCCTTGCCCCTTACCGTGTGTGCCACTCCACCTCGTCTTTCGCACGCTCCTTGCGAGCAGCTCTTTGTTTCTCTTCTAGTCTCTCCTTCTCTCTGCTTGCCACATCTAGCCAATGTTTCAAGAGAAATTGGTAATTTAGCAAAAAGAAACAAAAAATGCAGAAAACACAAGAAAGACCAGAGAGAAGAAATAGAACTCATTTAAGCACGAAAAAGCATTTGCTGTACACCGTCTTTAGCAACAAAAACCTAAAACTCATTTCAGCAAAGTTGCTGCTACAAACACAGAGCTGAAACTGAAATGTTGGTGTTTTATCTCTCAGAAGCACTGCACTGAGGCAGCAGGGAAGAATTCTGATTAGGCATAAGAGAGTGATTTTTTTCACTATTTGGCTGTGTGTTTCCTCTGACAAACACCAGAGCAGCAGAGCACGTCTGCTCACCACATCTCTCCAGACAAACTCCAGAGCAAGTGGAGCATGTCTGCAGCTCCTCCCAAGCTAACAAACATGCAAACACATCATAACACAGGATAGCAGCCCTGGGATCCACCTGGGATGCATCTGCTCTCCCAGGCTTTTCTGGGAGAAAACAGACATCATACACTGTTCAAAAGTATGTTCGGTGCACAGGAGAAAAAAAGAGTTAAGGGTGCGCTGGGAATGAGAAACTGAAGACTGTTTCCTGCATCAACCTCCCTTCAGCCATCCCTCCCAAAACTTACTCATGTGCAAGTATTTCCTGCAGCAAACACATACCCATGTTCCCGTTCTCCATGTTCCTGATATCCGGACGTAGCCGGCAGTCTGTGGGAGCCAATATCGCTTCCATGCCCTTTTCCAGCTCATTGAGGCTCACAGCAAAACTGGTGAAATTGTACATCTGAAAAGCAAGTTAAAGAGAACACGTAAGTTATTCCAACAAAGCAGTGCTGGCTTCCATACAATGAATGGATACAACAACACTTCCAAGAGAAATTGCTGAGTCAAACCCTTACTGGCTGCCCTGAAAGCAAGGATAGGTTCATACAACAGCAGCTGAATGTTTTGTTGGAGGAGAATAACAAGAAAGGGCAGATGGGGATAGAAATCACAGCTTTCAGTTTTTAAGCAGTCTTTGCTTGTGAGGATTAGGACAGATTTTCTACGATAATGATATTTAACATCACCATTTTTAGGAAAAAGCAAAACAAAACAAAACCACCCACACCTAAAAGACCAAAAAGTCTTGCTGAAACTATGGAAATTAATATCCAGCTGTCCAGTTACTGCACCCTGTGGCAGCTTGTCTTGGAACAGCAGGGCCAGCAGAATCGAATGTGTATCCGTATTTTAGCCACTCAATGCAAAGAACTCCCAGACAGGTTAACCTACGTCCCCAGATTCCCAGCTGCACTCAGAGCATGCATTCCTTGTGCCAGGTGAGACACAGCAGGGCTGCTTTCAGCACAGGACCGAAGCAGAGCTTGCTGGAGTGTAATTTCAATGCAGCAAGAACTGCCAGAGCCTGGTCCTGTGCCAAGGAGTGACACTGCAACAAGGTTCCCTGGACCATTACTCGTGTTCCCCTGGATAAGTCACCAGCAAGAGCAAGGCACAGACTAATTGGAACAGCTACCTGTGATGAGTTTGGTGGCCTAGAGTTTATTCTCCAAAGCAATTTACTGCCTGGTACGAACTGCACTGTGTCTTGAACTTCTGGCATATCATCAGCCTCATCATTTTCAGATTTAGTATCTTCTTCACTCTGAAACAGAGATAACATTTGGCAGAGGAACAAAGGAACATTGGATGGTTTCATCTAGGATTCTGAAGAACTTGTTCACATCTGAGATACTGAATACTCCTGTACTTCTGCCTCATTCCTCCTGTTTGCTTTTCCTCACTCTGTATACAGTCCCTCTCATTTTTATAATGGCTTGCTCCTGACATCCCTAAATAGTCTCCCAACACTTAAATAAAACTTGAATATCTGTTTAAAAAAATCAGTGATAGTAATAATAGTAAATTAATGTCTTTCAGAAGTGTTTTCTCCAGCTTCCCTTCTATCGTATGCCATAGCTTTATTTCACCTCACATGACCATTATTTCTTCAGCTGCAAATGAGCCAAAATTGAAATTTAAACTAGTTCTCAAGTTAGTTCTTACATCATAAGTAGGGCACACCTGTTTTTGGATATTGCTTCACCACTTGCAAAACATTCAGATGTGTGGTTAAGACAAGACAGGCCTTCGTTTCAGTCTGATCCAGACTCCAATCACAATTATCACTGCCAGTTTTCTCACTGTGAAGACTGTGTCCTTAGGTTTATGAATACAGCGACTTTCCTTCAAAGTTCCTTTGTTACCAGCTGCACTGCTGTGCTGCACACAGAAAACTCCAATGGTTCAGGAGGCTCCTCTCAGAATCTGAGAGAATCTAACTGCTGCAGGACACAGACAGCAGCATTGTGGAATTTTAGAGGATTTCACCATGAGAATCGACTGAAAACCAAAACAACCAGAAGGGAACTTTGAGGCAATAACATCCTGGACGGACAGTAACAGTTTTTCTTACTCCCACCCCCTTTCTATTTTCTTTCTGCCCTCTCTGACATGGCTCATTTGTTTCAATCAAAAATACCCTACTAGGTTAAACAGGGCCTGTTTTATACACTAGAAAACAGCTCCATATGGTTAAGAGTCTAATTTCAATCATTTGGTTTGAGCATTCATTATTTAAAAAGACACTTCTAGGCTACTTTCCATGTCAACATCTGGTTTACTGTTAGAAAGTTCCCCATCTAAATATAGTCTCAACGGAAGGAAGGAAGGAAAGAAAGAGTTGATTTTCTTAAGATGAACAGAACCTTATTATTTTTTTAAAAAGAGTCAAAATATAAGCCTGTACCATGATGGAATCCAGAGCCAAAAGCAAGGCCTGTTGTTGCTCTAGATTCTTCTGATGTGAATACTTTTAAAGTTTGAGCCTCTTAACATCAAGAGAGATTAGCTTCTGTTTAACTTTTCATTTTCAGTGGGTAACTGTTGATATAAGGAAACCCAAAGTCCTCTGCTGCACCATACAATATTTCCTATTTTCCATGTGACACTGAGGTTTTGGCAGCAACTTACCTGACACTGCTTACACATGAAGTAAAAACCCTGCATGTTTCCAGATCTCTTTGTTGTAAAGATTTTCTACATCCTAAGTTCTGAACATCTGCATCACCAAAAAGCATATCTGACTTAAACAAAATTGCTACTGTTTTTACTGCCCAAATCCTAGTATTTTTACTGCTGGAGTTGGGAGTAGAGCCACTTTCCTCATTCAAGGGCTGGACAACATCACCTTGGGGGTTGATATGTGATGATTTCTCTTTGACCAATCTCTAGCAGACACCATTCCTACAGGATCCCTTCCATGCCAGCAGCTCACACTACAGCCTGCAAAGCTCAAAGTGCCAAGTGCCTTCTCACTGCCCCGTCCAACTCCTACCAAATGACAGTTTTAACCCTTCATTCACCTAAGTAAGATGCTTTGATTTCATTCCTGACATTTCAGAATCTTTTCTCCCTCAAGAATCCTTCATCTTACCGACTTCTTCTTCTGCTCACCACCTCTCTTCTCACTCTTTTTGTAGGTCTCGTACGTGGTGGGATCAGTGCACCACAAACATTCTGTCCACTTGCCATAGATCACACACAGCTTCTTCCTCCTGCAGAGAAAGCAAAGGACACTGAGCTCTTCCTTCAGACTGAGCCTGCTAAGCCAAGCCTGGCAGCTTCTGATCTATATTAAATACTCAGCTTCCTACTTCACTGCATTTTATGCTTCTATTTGCAGATTTCACAGAATCACAGAATGGGTGATTCTTAGAAAACACAGATGTTTGATAGGCAAAGTTAAGGTTTCAGCTCATTCCTGCTCTCCAGAACAGATTCTCATGACAGTCACATGCTTCTGCCACTGTTAAATGAATGTGGGTATACCAAAGCCAATTACAATACAGATACTCAGAGTCACAAAACAGGTTTGGGTTAATTGAAAACTTCTAACAACCACATTCTTGTTATTTTAAACTGAAGACTGGAATTATGACCTTACTGTAGCAATTCATTTGCACCTACTCTGCAGTTTCCCTTTATTTCCAAAACCTGGACTGGAGAGTTTTTCTAATAATGCTTTTAAAGGATCATCTTGGAATCAGGGGGTTTAATATTGACACAGAGAGCAAAAATGTGTTACAAACTACATTACTAGCAACTTTAAAGTCACATCATTGTGGTCACTATGCCAGCAAAAGAAATGTCCCAGTGTTCAAAAACAGAGAGACCAAGAGGCTTTTATCACTTACTGCTTGTCCTGGATGTATCCCTCTACTCTGTGAAGCTCCTTCCCAAACAGTCCACACGGTTTAAAATTAAGGACACATTTATCTCCAGTACTGTGGAGAAAATAAGTACATGCTTAGAGAAGCAAGCCCCTAAATACATCAGAATTTTCTCTCTAACTTC
>WAAE01017719.1:94224-127745 GCA_013400495.1 Nicator chloris | reverse complement strand
AAAAAGTTATGTTATCATTCAAGAATCATTTATTTGAAAAAGAAAAATAAAAAACAGGCCACATGACTCAAGGCAGCAGAGAATAAAAACACATTGTTTCCAGACAAATCCCCATCAAAGACATATGACTCGGGACTCTGAAGTCAGAATAACTTCATATTTTAAATTTCCATGAGCACTTTCAAGAAAAACTGGAGTTCTGCTAAAGGATTTGCTACACACTTTTCACTACTGATTGATAGCAAGAAGCAGCATTAGCAGTATTTTTCCCCCATCACTCCTCTGAAGCTAATGGAGTCGAGGATTCGTTACTTGATCTAATGGCAATAGCTTTCCGATAGACATGCACAGAATCATTGATTAGTTTGTCCTCCTCTTGTTTGCCTTGGAACACTGTTCAATTTACACCAATTAAAGAATGCTTGGTTTGTGTATTGAAGAATAATTAAGGGATGGAATTCCCTATAGGCTACTAAAAATGACATCTGACTAGAATGGTGATTACAGCATGAAGACAGCATTAGTATTTAAATAGTTTGACTGCTATATAAAATCATTACAGCACCTCACCATGAAAAAGAGCATTAGTTAATTTTTCCTATAACAAAATTAGTTGTATGTATTTGCCTGGTCACTTTAAGTAAATTTGACAAGGCTAATCATAAAGCAAGAGATCCAGGTTTGGTAGAAGGAGCCAATAGAGCACTGTTTAAAGCAATGATCTTGATAGATATGTGTATAATATTCAACCAAAATACAAATAGATAGAAATGAGTAACAACAACTTTGTCAGAGATGCTCAAATAAATGTAAACATTAAAAACACATTGGTTGCTAAAACTGAAAGTCCAAGGGTAACTGGCATGTTAATTATACAACAATCAAGTTTCACAAACAGTAAACACACAAGAAATCCTTATTTGTCTGCCACTGTGGTTGTCAAACCTTTGCTATCCTTTCTAGCACTGCATGGTACAAAGAATCGTGGGAAACAAACAGGTACCGTGGAAGGAGTCATCCTTACAAGAAGGACTTCCCTGTGAAATATCCCAAATGATTACAAAATATTGGAGTGGCCTAGCCCATCCATGGAATACCTCTTTAGACAAGCTTGGGGTTTTTTTTGGCTTACAAGGTGGAGGTGAGGTTCATTCTTGAAAATACTGTTGAGGAAACAGGGCTTTTTATCCTCGGTTTAAATTTCTCCATGCATATTAAATTTTATCTCCTAGCCTTAGATTATAGTATCTACAGTAATGACCCATCCAAAATGTGACAGCAACATTACTGTAACATAAACTGCTTGGGGCCAGTCCTGAAGCATATTTACATTTCCATAGCCTACTTAAATATAGTGTGTTTGTTTTACTAAACTTGGATACTGTAGTACATTTTATAAGGTCATCCGCCTGCCTCAAGACCTCATATTGCAGCTATCCTTTCAATGGGAATTTATGCAGTTTCAATTGAAGGTTGTCAACACCCTCTTTAATTCAGCAAAGGGTTCTCTGTGAAGGAACATAAGGCTTTTCCATTGAAGCCTCTAAGGGTATGTAGCCATGCTTATTAGCATGTGTATGTTGTGCAATTCACAACTGTGTCAAAGATGCCCAAGCTCCCAAGCCCAAGTTCCAAATGAGATGATACATCTGCACAGCACAATATACCTTAATTTGCATCATGGAGCACCTCTGGCCAATCTACAGAGTCTCTTTGCACATCAAATTAGTCTTTGGTGCCCTGCTGTTCTTGTGAACATGCCTGGTTCTACAGGTCACTAATGGATATCTTCACTGCACGGTATTCCAGCAGATGGATCTGCCCTAGAATTAAGTTTGGGACAGTACACTTCATCACATAGTATATCCACTGACTTTCCATGGGGTTTTGTTCCAACATTTAAAAGGTCTTCTGTTCTGGCTTTTGTTTTCAAGTTGGACAGGTAGTTCTCACTTCTGTACCAGACCTCCTGTGGGGATCTCCCAGTACAATCTGCCTGACTAGACCTTGGGCTTTCAGGAATGAGGCTAACACTTTTTTTCAATGAATAATATTATTTTGCAACAGGGCTGATATAAGAGTGTATTCTTCCTTCCACCCACGAGAAGAAAGTCCATTAATTTCAATAGAAACTCTCCATGCAGAAAAGGGAGAACTGTGCCCCAGGGAGCATTCACGGAAGATTAATGGCGAGGAGAGAAAAGTGATACAGTACAGGCAGAACAAAATCAGAACCCACCACACAAATAAAACTGGACAAGGGTTCATTTTTTAAAAGTCAGTCAGAAACGGCAGGAAGGCTTTGAAAAAAAAAAATCAGGGCTGTTTCAGTGCACTTTTGCATACATTGGCTTTCAGGAGACATGAATAGAAACCTAACAGTAACTCCTTTTTCGTACCTCCTTTCACAGGTCTCACTAGCAAAGAAGGATTTAGCACTTAATTCCTGTACTTTTATGTGGCAAATTAGGAATTTGCACCTTAAAAGGAAATTGCTTTTCAAACTACTATAAATTCTGGATTTTATTTTTTTAAATGGTGGAAAACATTCCCTACGTTCATCCCAACACATAATAAATAGCACTCTCCATTACTGCTCCTCAGAAAGGTGTAGGAAACTGGACCTGGCCAAAGAGAGGTGTTTATCATTCCTCCTGAGGAGATGCTAAGGGTCTGGACCCTGTCCTTAACTCTTTTGTCTCCTCCGTCATTTTTACTTTAGACTAGCACATTTGCTCTTTTTCTCAAAATCAAGTATCTGTTGAGGAAAGCATTTAACTTGAGACTTGGTTACTTGATGAAGTAGGGCCAGCTGGCACTGAATAGTCCAGACCAAAACTGGAATAAGAACAGAGTTACAATATGTTTTATTTTTCAGTTTACCATCATCGAAAAATAAAACCCCTACACCATTTTTTGTGTCATGTTAGATTACAACTGGTTGGTTTGCAACCGCACCAAAGCAGGAGGAAGATGGTGAAGGAGACTGACACAGCATGAGTACCTGCAGCAGACAGCAGTTGGTGACTCTCCGGCAGGAAGCACTGAAATGTGGATGGTAATGCTGACCCCAACACAAGGCCTCATGTCCGTGGGGCTTGAGACTGAGGTGGTGCCCACCAGAGTGGGACAAAGGACATGATCAGAGAACCTCTGAAGATCTTTTCTTCATGAGGGCAAGACAAGACTTAAAGACAAGGAAGTGGGGCCCAGTGAAGAAATGTTCTCTCACAATGTGGCACCGTGGCTGTCATCAAAGCACCTTCCATTCTGACTGTCGACACCAAAGTGAAGATAAGCTTTCAAAAATGTTGGTACACACCCTGACTTGCTTTATTTTTGAGTAATTTTTGAGTCATTTATGGCCTGGTTTCTTTGTCTCTGCACGGCCTAGCATGACAAAAGACATGGGGCAGGTGCTGGGATGGAATCGATTTTTCTCATTTAATCTGTGAGACACCATAAAAAACAATCAACATGGAGCATGGAGCATGGTCTGGATGTGTCTAAAAGTAAGTGGCTCAAATACTAACATGTGAATTTAGTAAAGTTAAACTCTGTGGAATGGAGATAAATGACAGCAGCAATTGAAGTTGAATGTGATATAGAAATCCAACTAACAGAAGACTGTCTGGAAACAATTATTCAGAAAGCTGCTGACCTTCTATTTCTTTAAAGAGTTAAACATTTGGATCGGTTAACTGGCAGCTGCAATAATAGGCATATGCTCTAATCTTTGATCCATATCTGAATTTGCAACTCTTTGTATGAGAAGCAGATCACATAGATTTGCATATTTTTAAGGATCTATAGGGAGAAAAAGAAGAACAAAACCTGCCTTTCCAAGATGCCACTTTGAGATCACACAGGGTGTCATGGGTCCTCCCAAGTACACTAATGTTCAGAGCCAGTCACAAGACTCACAAATTTTATAAATGGCCCTAAACTGTGACATTCACATCTGAAGATTAATCAAAATTCCTCCTAGAACAGACTCTTGTAAGCCAAGGTTGCATTGTAACTCTTCAGAGAGTTATGTACCTCGATCCTTATGATCCCATTTCTAAATCCAAATTTGTGTCAGAACTTTCCTAAAATCTTAAAGAGTGCAGAACTAATAGATAAATTTAAAAATGCTTTGTGACTAAATGAGAAACTGTTGACTAGACTCAAATGCATGAGCAAGTAAGAGATTTATGCCAAGGTCTTGACATTTTCTTAGATTTGGCAAAATTTTTCAGTGTTGATGAAAATTTGCAGAGAGAAGACAACCATGAACCACCCCATGAATAGAATGGATGTAATTAACCATATTTTTGCTTTTAAAGTTCATTTCTTGCTCATCTCTGTTTTCAGCACCAACAGAAAGATGTTTACTAATCACTCATTTTGGATCAACAGTCATACCTAAGGCACAGATTTCTTCCACTAGGTAGTATTTCATCAGGAAGTAGGTCCTATTGAGAGAAGTGAACAATATACCGAGTACTGTGAAGTGAAGTAATCATCCCTGCAAATGTGCTCAATTGTGTGGGATGTTTCAACACAGTCTTTACTCGATTCACACTTTACAATAGGCTTTCTCTCCTGGTTCACCCTCACAACAGTCTTTGACATCAACGAAGATGAAGAGAGCAGCTATTTGTTATTTGTCTGTGAATATTTCCTATCATCCCAAACAAAAGTGGAGACTACTGCATGGGACTATGCAGAGATGTGTAAGAAAGGAAATGCAAAGGGGTCATTCTCCAAAAAATATTCTGTGTAGCTTTCTTGTAGTTACCCACAGTAAGCCATATGGAGGCACGGAGGATTTTTAGAAGCCTGACTGACACAGGAGGCAGCACTTCCAGGCACTATCTGCCTTGTCCTCTCTGTCTTGTTAAGTCCTGGCAAAAATCCCATGAAGAGGAGAAGAAGGTATTGCACATTCCTGGGTAAGGTGTAGTAAGGAAGTGGGGCGATGCAATGGTGGGTGTGATCACTGGCAGGTGAACCTGAGCTTTGAACAATAGTTTCAGTATCTGAGAGAGGGAGAGAATAGAGAAAGATAATAGCATCTAAATTTTAATGAGCAAAATTGATGGCTGATGCAGAGGTTTTGAGAAGGGACCAGCCTGTGTCCTGACAGCGCATACGTTCCACACTGTAAACAGGCTCCAAAGTAACCCAAAAAACAAAGGTTTGCTGCCTTTTGTACCTTTCCAACAGCATTAGTTGGTACTCTTCTCTCACCAACATGGCCATGTAACAGGCTTTTCAAGTTCTGGAAGCATTATTAAAATAAAGGCCAAGACTTGCCTTGCTTCTTAATTAGGAAGAGCTATAGATCTCTATAGGACTATTCTTTATTGTTGTCTTCTGTACTTTGTATACCTTTAAGTGACTCTTCCCAATGGCCTCTGAAAGATTTTTGATCTCCTAGAACCTTATTTTTTAGGGCATTGTGTAACCTGCTTGTTTTGTGAGAAGGCAGAGTGCAAAAATGGAGAAATTGCCTTATGTGCTGTATAGTATGATTTCAATTACTTCACTTAGTTATTGCTAACCATAGTTTATAAATATCAACACATTATATTTATTCTGGCCATTGAAATTGTGCTTTCAAAGTAATTCAAATACGTATTCTGATATATTTTGTCAACATTACAATTGTACAGAAATGGTTATATCAGTTAGGAGAAACATCTTAAAAGTGCCTCCCTACAATTTATTCTCTGTATCTTAAATTTGTACAGTACTACAAGATCATTTTTTTTCTCATATGCTAAGTGGGATCCTAGTATATCACTACATTCAGTCAAAACATTGTAAGTTAAAATAAGAATACCTGTAGATTATGAAAATGAGACCAAGAAAATAGCATTTCTCATTACATAAAGCAAAAAAATACTGGAAATAATTTCAGTAAAAACAGATTAGAAAAGGGGTGTTTGGGAGGCATTGTCATTATTGTGGACTACAGTAGAAGAAAAACATACATCAAATCAGAATTACTTGCCTTAAATTAAACATGTTAATAAACCAAGACATTAACAAGCAGATAGTATCACCTTAGTGGTTTGGTCTAAGGCAATTGCCTACGCTCCCTCTGTAGCTGAGAGAGAAAGAGAGACTCCACCAGCAACAGAGACTTATTTTCACATGGCCATATGAGATACCATCCTGTAATGGCCATATGAGATGGTTGAACAGAGATCTGGAGGTGTCAACCGTGACAGACAGGGAAAGTTACCTGAGACTAGATAGCTAATTCTAAGACAGCCACAGCAATTTATGAAGCATACTGCTCTGTACATGAATTCCCAAAGTTTAGAAATTTAAAGGCCCAATTAATTTCTAGGTATCTTCATTTAGTATAAACAGATGTGCTAGGGATGAGCATGCCTGTTTGTATCTTGACATAGATTTCATAGGCTGGACTTCAACTGACAGCTCTGCAGTTAGGAATCTTGAGACATGTTCCACTTCCAATTTAGGAACTGCTAGGAAGCTGAGGGTCTTTATTCACAAAAGTCTATGAGAAATAAGAGCTGTCAGATTTTAATTCTTCATTTCAAAGAAGAAAGTTAGTGAAATAAGAATACCCACAGTAGGCTTTCTACAGCTTCTCCTTTCAGAAAGCTAGGACGAACTCAACAGCATAAATGCTTTTCTCTTTGATGGATGAAGTAATGGAACTGGTTTCTGAAATCATCTCCATACCTGGGCCTTAGGCAGCTGTAGTGAACACCAATCTCATATCCAATCTCATATCCATACCATATCAAAGTGATGTTTGTCTGTGTCTCAAATCAGACATATGTCTCTTTAGTGAATGCAGTACAAATTAAGCCAATTTCTTGGGTTTGACTCTATAAACCGACCAAATTATGGTCATCAAAGTTCATTGACATAAGTCACAAAGCTCAGTAGTGTTTGTGAGCATGTGTTTTCATAAAACTGACCTTCTTTTGAAATATCTGAAGGCCAATTTACACCAGCCAGAGAATAAAATGGGACATGGAGAGTATTTGCCCCATTTCTGATGCTCTAGTTCTGTCTTTCAAAATAATTAAAGACTGGATTTGCCATACGGCAGTTTCAGTCTTTCTCAAAACAGAAAGGGAGTGGGAAGAAACAGAAATAAAAATATATAAAAGAAAGACCAGAAAAGAGAAAGGATTGCTCCAGCCCTCCAACTTCCCTTTATGAAAGGCAGAAGACCAAAGGGTTTTCACTTGATTAGGGCCAGACCACAGGCTAGGATACAAACCCCACTCCTCTTGGGTTGTGATGCTGAGTACTCATCCTGCCCCTTTTCTGTGACTTTTCAGGGGGTGGATTGTGAAAGCACCATGGAAGGATCTCCTGCAGGACAAGCTCCTCCCTGCAACATCTCCCCAGGGACAGTACCAGTTTGCATCAGTGAGAATTTAACCCACCTGTGACAGATTTGTGCAGAGGAATGATACCGGGCTTAATAAACCAGTCAAATAAGATGTGCTGAGAGTGGCTGTAGTAACATACAGAAATATCCTTCAGTGGAACAGCAGGAGAATACCAGTTGAGAGACAGGCCTCACTTGTTGGTGAATATTATTCTTAGCCTGGACTTTGCACAAAAACATTGCAGAGATCCCCACAAATCCATATACGGTGGGTCAGAAGAGTGCAACAAGCGAGCAGAGGAGTTAAATTAATCTCTTGCATTGTGTCTGCTGCTGAGAGTGGTGCAGAAATTCCTGTGCCAAAGGCACTTTGAAAAGAAAATCAGAGTGTGGCCTTTATACAGATTGAAGTCTCTAAGGAGGAAGTTGTAGAGTAACTTGAGAAACTCAAGTGCAGTAAATCACCACAACCGGATGGTGTTCATCTGGGAGTTCTGAGGGGAAATAAAGTGAGAAAAAGCCAAGATACTGACAAGAGGATGCCTTCTTCCCTTGAAAAATGCAGCAGCACAAGAAGGCTGGGAAGCCCTATTATGTTGCCTGTCTTCAAAAAGAGATGAGGAAAATCCTGGGAATAAAAGAGCTTTGAAGTTTGCCACAGTTTTAGGGAGTCCAAAAAAAAAACCACCTCTGCATAACAGCTCAGGAGAGAGCTTGTTGGACAAGAACCCCCCATGAAGGTGTTCTTCAGTCTACCAAACCACTAAGGCAAGGGGGGAAGTGCACTTGGCTACTTTGAAAAACCAGTGGAACAACCTTCAGAGGAAAAGTGGGATGACAGGGTCTTCTCAGAGAATGGTGACCAAATGATCCAAAGATTCTAAAGGTTTTACAGAGGTCAGCTATAAGAAATTGTCATAGAGAATATTAAGAAACAATTGAGAATAATACTTGATGATGATTTCATCCTGGAATGAACTACAAATCAGTCTGGAAGAAGTGAATATGAGAAGCATTTCTCTTTCTATTGAGGCAGGGAAAGGTGAACGACCAGTAGTAGGTATCAGGACTAGGGTCATAACAAATAAATGAGTCTGAATCCCAAATCCTGATGCATGCAAGTTAGTGTATCCAGAATCCACCCAAGATCTGGATTCAAGTCACACATGTGGTTCCCATCTTAAAAGAGGACAAATCAATTCCTGGGTTGAAACTCCTGAGGTTTGTGCTCTGAGGTTTGAATACTCCATATTCAAAGACTTCAGCCTACACGACAGTTACGTATGAAATACGGGGGTGGGAGGAGCGCATGTGTACACATAGCATGCAAAGGAAGCAATTAAATGTAAACCCAAAACAATTTAAAAAGTGCTCTGATGCTGAGACTATATTTGTTCTTTACATTAGCTTGCTGCAGCTAGCTGAAAGGGTAGAAGATTGGAAATAATAGACAGTGGGAATTTTGCTGGGTTTGGTGAGCTCACTTACAATCAAACATTTAAATTATCTGGATTTACATGGCTTTGTACCCTTCTATTTTCTCTCCTAGTTGTTGGCTTGGGGTTTTTTTTTGGTTGTTGTTTTTTGTTTGTTTGTTTGTTGTTTTTTTTTTGTTCCTGTAGTCTAGGCCCAATGTACCGAAAGCAAAGCTTCTTCAGTTTTGACTTGCTTTGTCTCTCGAATTCATTAGATTTTGGAAGCTTTCAAAGGAAATCACAGGTAGGAATTAGAGAAAATAGAGAAAGTGGGACACTTCTGACTGGCTTGTATGTTTCCAGTGTCTAAAGAGAAAGCATTTTTTAAAGAAAACTGTAGGAGGTTTTGTAAAAATAGATATTTACATATACAAACTGGGACAAATCCTCAGCTGCCGTGGAGCAGTATTGCTCCATCTTCTTGAGCAGGGCTACCCCCTATTCAGCACAGCTGAGAACTTGCCTCTCACACACGCACATATATGTGTGGAATATGTCCAGGATTCTGTATTTCTCCAAATGTACAGAAAGCTGGTTCTGCCTCCAGGTGCCTTTGCCTGTGCACTAAGTTGTGGGAGTTACAGCTCCTCTTTTTTTAACTGAGGGTGGTGTCTTCAGGAAGGCAGGGTGCAAAGGAGGGTTGAAGTGTAAGGAGAGGGACGCGTGAACAAAGGAACTGGCATGAACATAGAAACCCAGAGAAGAAGGTGATGGAGATAAACAGGAAAGAAAACGGTATCCCACACAGCCATGCTGTTCCAAGCAATGTCTGCATTCACAGCAACAGGGAGTTAAACTGTGATTGTGTAGCAACCATGACTTTTGGAAAACACCTCAGGTGTTTCCATCTAGGTAACAGGAATAGCGGGAGACCTGCTACTGATAGCAACGTGGAGAAAAAGGAGCCCTGTGCTCAGCTGTTCTGTTGCAGGAGTCATGTAACACAGCACAGAGAGTAGGTGTCATATCAGATAGTGCTAATAGGTGCCAACAGTCACTTTCACCCCTTTCCCCTCAGTCTTTCCCTGTGTGAGAGTCAAGTGAATATCAATGTGAAACAACTCTGTATGACTGTGTGCTTCTGCCCACACAGTGGGACCCTGGTAGTGATTCAGACTGTACTGGACTCTGGACACATAATGTACACTGAATATCCATAATAAATAATAATTACCACAGTAGGGGGCAGCAGCCAGCTGTGGAGGAAGAGTAGGGCCAGCTGCTGGAAAAGATGTAGGCACTGGCTGAGCATGCAAGCTGGGCACTGGGGAGGGCGAGGGGGCCATGGCTGGGAGCCAGTGGCAGCTCACTGCCAAGAAGAGGGAGATAAAAGCACAAAAGAGTTTCACCAGAGGGAGCTGCTCCTGGCCACCCCTCAGCAATCGGTAGCGGCCCTGATCCAGGAGCGAAGGCTGATGGCAAACAGGAGCATCGCCAGCCTGTGAGCATGGCCAACACTGCTCACACGTACCATGCTGGAGCTAGCAGGATGGGTGTCTGTAAGACAAGCAAGCCTGCCACAGGGAAACAGCCCTGCACAGACCTCTGGCTTGCAGGAGACCCATACCTCCTCCAGAAATGAGGACAGACCCATCCTGTTCCCCTCAACATCTCCCCAGATGAACCTCCAGCTAAGGCAGCGTCAATACTCCAGAAACGAGTGCAGATGCAAAAGAGACTGATAGGCTCATGGTCAACGCTTTTCTGAACCCCTTGATGCTCAGGTCTCCTTGATTTGATCTACAGAGAAGTGTCCTGGCAGCATTGAAGATCCCCAAACAGCAGTGCTATTATTTGTCTGAATTCCTCAGAAGGCCTGACACTTAGTGATGTGTTCCCAGGTGGTACGGTAAACAAAAACTGCTTTTGAATACACTGCACACACTCAGCAGTCCAGTTATCCAGGACAACTAAAACTTATCATAGATTTAAAATATTTTTCTAACCCCTCTGAAAAGTAATTTCTAAGACCAAACCAGCTCACCAGTCTCATTTTCACAAGGCCATTCATGGCATGCTCCTCACACACCGGCTTCTAAACAAGAGTCAACAGCATCCCAGGGTCATCTCCTTTATTTGTCCCATAGGGAACACTCAACTCTTGCACCAGCATAGTGTAACAATTAATTAGTACATGTTCTCTGTAATAATTATAACAATGTGGCATATTTCCCTTGAATTTAGCATAGTGAAATTTATATTTACTTATATTTATGTCGTACCTTCAGCATGCTTTCTGTGCCTGGTTATTTTTCACTGAGTTCCATTGCAAATAGATAAAACCTGTTCACTTTTCTCTCCCAGGGAGGCACATGTGTATTTCCAGATTCTATTTGCAGCCACCCAGGTAAAGTAGTCACACCCAACAACTGAAGCTTAGTTGGGTTTTTTTTTGCTGTGTTCCTGGTTGGTTGAGCATAGGTGGTATAATATGGGTGATGTTAAAGTAAAGCTGCTTTTCCTCCCTTTCTCAACATAGCAGCTGACAGATTTTTTGGTGCCACTAAAAAGAGTTGTCCCCAGTCTCAGTTTATGTAGCCCACAAGACAATGAAGAAATTGATAGAGGACATCCCAGGCAAATAGGGTATGGTATCAGGGAGAAACATCCACCATTTTTGCCGGTAGTAGACAAGCATAATCCATGTGTGATCTCAAATGCAAATTCATGGGCAACAAAAAGCCTCTATGTTGAACATATATACAGTTCAAACATAAAGAACCAGATTCTTTCTGAATAACTTATATCTGAACATCTGACCTTAAGAACCAGCCTCAGTTAAGCGCTGGCAAACACCAAGACTTGGAAGGAAGTTAAGGGTGTTGCACTACTTTGAAAGCTCTGTTTTGAACCAGCTGTCATTACGAATGTCTGCTGGTACCCCGTCTTACCACACAGCCTGTCACGGGTGAGCATAATGAGAAAGAGCCAATGGAGTATATTGAGCTATGCTTTCTTGCATGTCCTTGTAGCTCAAATTATCCCTTCACACAGCCAAAACAGGTAAGCTCTGAATCTACTTATGCCACATTCTAATTGGTTCCATTTAATTTGTGTATATGTCTCGCTGTGTGTGTTTGTATATACATATATGCATATTTATATGCACATATGTATATTTGGACATCATTATTAAAAGTAAATATGCATATTGTCACAGGTTATTGCTATGATTATAAGAGATTCTTAGACTAGTTTGCTTTATTATACAATAAAACCATAGAAATTAATTGCCTTCTTTAGAATAAACAAGAAACACAGGACTCATTGTACCATATATGTTTAATAGTTTGGACATCTCAGTGCCCACATAAAAACAAGGAAACATATATTGCAATAGGCAGTATAATTATTTCAGCAAGGAACATCCATCCCACACTCTTAGAAATATGAGATTCAGCATCACGAGATTCTAGAATTATGTCATCAGCTGCACGAGTTTCACAGCTTATCTCTGTGATTTTATCTTACAGAAGTAAACTCCAACAAAAATGTATAACACTGCCAATTTAACTGCACATTCATGTTAATGCTAGCTGTAAAGATTTCAAAAAAGTGTATAGCATCAGCATTTTTATACGTGTGTGCACTTACACATGTATACACACACATGCACATATAAATGCACACATACATGTCTGTGCTATGTATATAACCTGTCTTTAGATATGCCATTATTTCATAAGGTTAATTCCAAGTACATTCAACTTGAAAACAATGTTCTATACAGTTGACCAATTTAAAGGAGTCTCTGCTGGTGCACAGAAGATGGAGCTATCTGAGATCATTAAGCATCATCAGATGAGGCTGCAGGTAGCTGAAACATTCCTTAATGAAAATTTAAAGAGAGCAGATTAAAATTGTATTCCTCCAATCCAACAGAACACAAAGGTAAAGACAGTCAATTACAACCAAGATCTCATCTAGCACAAAAGGAGTGTTATAGTTTGTAGATCAGAATTTTTGCCTGAAGTGAACAGCTAGGCTTGTGACTATGTATGTAATTACTTTCTACAATGTACACTCCTAGCACTCAGATGTAGTTTTGGAAGATGATGTCTTCCATAATTTTAGTCTGTTATGTTCATGAACAAGAGTTAGAAAATCTCAACAGCATCAAAGATTTTTTTATCTGTGCTATTCTGTATTTTTACATTATGAGAAATTAAAAACAAAATGCAAAATGCCATGTACTTGGTTTTTTTGAACTCCTAGGTTAGCCATTTTAATAGTGTTTTGTGGGTAAGTAAAGTGGCACCAAGGAAGTGGTTCAAGCAGGATACTCTACCTGTGTGCCTGTTCAGAATGCTTGCAGCTTTCCCCTGGACACATCAAGAGGGGCTTTTGGTGACGAGACACTAAGGGCACTCGGTTCTATATCACATCTGTTAGATCAGAGAAATGCATCACATCTTTAAAATCTCATAACTAAAAAAGATACTGACAGGCAGTTGTGTGACAGCAAGAAATGAAGAATAACAAGAAGGCTGAAAGGACTGCTACATTAGAGAAGATTAAGTGAGCTAAGTATCTATGAGTTGCCTTAATGCTAACTAAACACAACATCACACTAGTTAAAAGAGATCAAAGAAGGGAAAGAAGGAAATTTGCAAAGGGACATTAAAAGAAGAAATATGATGACGTTAAAAAAGGAAAAAAACTCGAGACAACAAGATACTCTAGGCAACACAACCTCTCCCTTGAGATATGGCGCCTCTAAGGAAATTTAATCTAGGCACAAAAAAACACAAAAATATGCCATAAGAAACAACTTCATTGTTTGAGGAAGATGTACTGGATGACCCAAAAGACATGTTGCTAATTGGTGTGCACCTGTTATCTGTGATTTTCCTTGCTTGTATGGCCAACTCATCGTTACTTGTCTGTATTTGGTTTCTCTGGGTCCTATCCAACTCATGCTGCAGTCAACAGAAGTTTCCGACAGGAGCAATAGGACCTCAATGTCTGCTCCAAGTCTTTGCTGTTCTAAAATGAAGAGGGGAAAAAAAGCCCACACTACTTTGTAAGAATTTAACACATCCGGTGTATGAATGTATATGAATCTAAACCCTTAAAATTTTTGGATATTTAAACCTGTGTTTAGCCTTAGAGATATCTGAGGAAATGTGCATTTGCTTTCACTTGGTGCAGCCAAAATTTTTGCTAGGGAGGAAACTTACAGTTCATCTAAAAATAACTTCTAATGAAAAACGGCTTTGGTCATGGAAGAGTGAAGAAAATTCTCTACACCAAACTAAAAATAAATTCTATATATTACACAGAAATGGCAGAGATCTTTCTATTGCTAAAGCAGTAACGCAACCGATCAAAAAAAACTAACCATGAATTCTGAACTCAAAACCATAGTTTTCAAATACTTTTACCCAATCTCTTAGTATATATAATCAAATAGTACTTAAAATCCACTTGCTTGCAGGTAGGGAATCACTATTTTGTGGCAGCTCAGAGTTGGCCCCTTGAGAGACGCAAATTTCTGTGTAAGTGGGGCTGAATGTTCAGGGGTCAGGGCTGTGCGTCGGTGTTGTCCATATATCTAGCGGCTGGTATTGTAAATCTTTAGAGCAACGTTTCTTGAAAATACTAAACAGACATTTTGGTAGCCAGTATTGAGCCTGTGGCTATACTGCTTCAGGCTGTAATCTTGTCAGCTTTTACAAGATAAGTAGGGTCAGGAAGGGTCACCACTTGGATTGGTAATTCTAAGGAAAGGCAGGAGCTGCCGGAAGTGTCTCAGGCGATAGAATAGCTGTAACCGTTTTCCCTGAGCCTTTTCTAATATCCTGATGAAGGCATAATGCCAAGCTGTGACACAAGGGCAAGATCCTCACCCTCTGCAGCCATCAAGTGCATCATTTGCAAAGGGCCTGGCGTGGAAGTGTGAGGCACAGTGTGTGGGAAATTCAGGTGCTGCATGTACACTTTGTCCTGGATGAACAGTGTGGAAATGTGGGGCTCCAGCATGTTTCATCAGGAAAGGGCGTACAGGTGAATGCCCTTTCTATCATCTTTGGGAATGTTGGTAGCTCCAAATTAGATTTTGTCCATGTCTATAAAACAAAAGACAAGCCCAAGAGTGAAGATCTTGTACACTAACTTTCAGCCTTATACACTTCTACAGGAATTATAGAAGGGCTGATAATGAAATCCTTGCCCAATGGTCTACTTTGCCAAGAATTTTAAATTGTAAGTTAACGAAATTCAACTCTGAAGTTCAAACAATAAATAAAATTCTATGTGAAAAATGGAGCCTTTTATTCCTTTGTTAAAATCTGATCAGAGTAAACTACAGATGTTAAAAGGCACAGTAGTTCAAAGAATTAAAAGAATCTTACAGGGTTTGTACAAAGAAAAGGGTTTTAGAGAATAATACGCAAAATATTATAATGCTATTATATAAATCAGTGGCACATCTTCACTTTGAATACTGTCTTCAAATTTGGTCACCTCATCCCTGAAAAAGGAAAGCAGAAATAGAACAAGTCCAGAGAATGGTAATAAAAATTATAAAAGTCGAAAGGATGGGAAATTTCTTGAGAAAAGAGAAAGAACATAAGCAGCAGCTTGTCTCTCAGGAAAGATATATCCTCATGCGACATTCATAGATATGGCACTTAGGGACATAGTTTAGTGGTGGACTTGGCAGTGCTAGGTTAATGGTTGGACTTGATGATCTTAGAGGTCTTTAATGAATCTATGGTACAAATCATACGGAACGGAACAAACCCTCTCCATAAACTTAGAACACATGTTGTTGTCTCAGACAATATAGAAAACGTTCTTGGACCCCAGCAGTTTTGGAAAGCTTTGGGACCTTTCATGAATCAGATATTGCAGGCATTTTCCTCAGTGTACCCTTTTGTCTTGAAGAACTTTCAGCCACTGGAGGCCAATCTGACTAATGGACAGTGGACACGATACAGAGCTACATATTAGAAACACTTGTTTTGCTTTGTTAAATCATAGGATCATAGAGTGGTTAGGGTTGAAAGGGATCTTAAAGATCATCTAATTCCAATCCTATCACCATAAACAGGTACACCTTCCATCAGAGCAGGTTACTCAGAGTCCATATCACCTGGCTTTGAACATTTCTAAGGGTGGGGTGTCCCACATCTCTGGGCAATGTTCCAGTACCTTACCAGTGTTATAATAAAGAGTCTCATCCTAATATCTAATCTAAATCTATTCTTGTTCATCTTAAGGCCATTGCCCCTTGTCCTGTCACTGCATGCACTTGTGAAAGGTCCTTTTCCAGGAACTTGACTACACTCCTAACTTATTTCTTGGGTGTAACTTTTAGAAACTTCACTTTTCCCTACCTTGCTCTTCTGAAAGGCATAGGTGGTTGAGAGATACAAATCCTCTGACTTGACTGACAACTTTTTCAGTTAAATCACTCATCTTCCTTGAAAATATGTCATGTGTCTATTAAAACCGTCTCAGTCCCAAAGGACTAGCACAGTCTCCCTCACTTCGTGTGATGGGATCCCCAGGCTTCGTCAGAGTTCTACTTAAGCATGACTATAATATAAATAACATTTTGTTCTCAAGATCTTTGAACTTAATTGGCAGCAAAGGAAAAATTTTTTCCTATCCTGCAAGGTGAAGCAAAAAGGTATTGAATTTCAAATGGATGAAAGGAATTGCTTTTCCAAACAATATACAGCTAATTAATGGAACTTGCTATCACGTGGTTAGTACTGAGAGAAACAGCATCATATTTGTAAATGAGAAGTCATTTTCAGGCATAAAAGCAAATCTTCACACAAAGTTCAGGTTGGGTTAAATTCAGTAGAATGCATTATGCAGAAGATCAGATTAGATTGTAATAACGGTTACTGTTAGCCTTAAAAAAATCTCTGAGTTTTACTAGCTGCTACTACACAATGATGTCTAATCATCCCAGTGGTTCATGGCATGTGTCAATCAATAGGCAGTGTCAGGACAGCACCTTTACCCATGGTAAGCCATCACAGTGGGCCTTCGGAGGGTCAGGAAAGTCTAGGATGCTTTTCAAACCGGTGGCTGTCGCATCTCTTTCTAGAGTGGGACAAATGCTTTCTCCTCCAGCCCTATATGGGAACCCTGGAGGCATCAGTCATTTTCCTGCTAGCATGGTGTGTCTTCAGCTCTGTCTGCAGGTCTGCAGGAAAAAGCAGACTAAGTCCAATAAGGTCTTGGGTGAAAAAGTTTAGAGGAAGGTGAGGAAATTAAAAGGTCAATGGCTGCAATTAACTGTATAGTTTGATCTCTGTGACAGCACACACTAGAGTCCCAGTGCCCCATTACCCAGATCAGCATCCCTTCATCCCCATCTAAACCTAGAATCACCCACAGGAACCTGTGGAAGCATAAGGTCCATCCTCAGGCGCCCATGGTTGAGTTCTATAACTGAACCTTGGAAGCAAGACAACATTCCCCATGGACAAGTGTGTTCTATGATGTTTCTGGCAGTTTTTCTAGTTGAGACATCCTAAGGTGGGGGCAGAACCAGGAGATCTCATTTGTCCTTATTGCCTTATCTCATGTTACCTTACTGTGGTGGGGCATGATAGATACCTGATTCATCTCTGAACTGTTAAGGATATGTTAATCCTGACAAGGTCCCAAGACAATAGAGGCACTTTTTGCCATGATTGCACTTACCTACAACTTCGGTCATCTTACGGGCCCCCCAAGAAATCAAGGAGGATGTCTTCTAGTGAATAGCTGTGCTGGGGTCATTTCAGTTAAGGGAAGTTGTTTCAGCCTTGTGGTTTGAAAAAGTTATCTGCTGGAAGAAAAAGAAAACAAAAAAAAAATTAAAGGGGAAATCAGCTCCTTACACTAGTGGTTTTATACCACCAAGGTGTACTTTTATATAAAGGCACAGAATACACATAAAGTAAGCACAAAATGCTCACGCAGTTGCTATTCCAGGATGTTTGCAATAGCAAACTAGATTGTAAATTATTTCTTTGGAGGGCAGAAAGCACAGTGGAAATAATGTATATTATTCATAAAAATGATTGTCCTGTTCACTTGTATACCTCTGCAATTTATTCTGTAACAGCTTTTTACTTCCAAGAAATCACTAGCTAATGACATCTCAAACTTTAAAAAATCCACTTATTCACAACCCTGCCCCTGAGGGAATTCCTGCATGTTATCAGAAATTTTTCCAAAGATCATTAACAGATATTACAAACCAATTGAAACTGAGTATTTTCTTTGCAAATTACTTTTAACTTTAGAGCTATTGAAAAAAGACATTGAGTGATTTAATTTACTTAATCTGTCTACAGATTGCAGCTATGTGCATATTCTGTGATTGCATTTCCAACAAAAAGCATATATAACTATCCCTAATAGGGATATTTTTCTAAATTATCGTACAAGATCAGTAAGATCTCTGCAGATATTAATGTTTACTTTTTCATTTAGAAAATTGCACTCAAAAAAGAAATGGGCATCTTTATTCTGTTGTTATTTTAGAAATAATAGCACAATATAATGCTTATTTTACCTGCTATTTTAATTAAAACTCCAATAATCATCATATTCTTTAAGAACATGTTCTACTGATTTTTCTGAAAAATCACTGTATTTTCATTAGGCTGTGAAGACAAAATTTTAGAAACACCTTACACAGCAATGAGTACACCAAAAGAGATCCTTTATCTTGCACCAATCCAAAACAGCAAGCTAATTCAGCAGTGGAGGGCTGGAGATTGTATCTGATTCTGTACCTCATTGCCTTAAACTCCTCCCAGAGAACCTTACATGTGTCAGCACCACTTCTGCAGCAAGTATGAAAAATCTCTTCCCCGTGAATATTCAGCATGCAGCTTCCTACCTAAGGTTCCTGCTCTTTTTGCAGATAAGAGATAAGGGGCTTCAAAGCCCCTGAAGCCAAACTCCCCTTGGGTGGAGTTTGAAGTTATTGCCTTTGAATGACAGTGAACACAGCTGCTGTACTTAGTGTACTGCTCAGTCCTGATCACGTGCTCCATGTGCTTTACCAGGACACTCTTGGTAGACATATGGGTGAATAGCTTGAGGAGGTGAATCAGGATTAACTGCTGGGAAGTCCAGCATAGCTGAGCTGGTGGCCAACCAAGAGGCATGAACAGAAAAAAGGGTTTAGGTGTCTTAAGAACTTTCTTATCAAAAATGCAAGTGATGAAAAATGCAGGGGGTGTGTAGATTGGGAACCTGGACTTGGACATCTATATCCCACATGAGTCGCAGTCATCCCCTTTTGTCGCCTTGGGCCCAAAGATGGCTATTTAGAGAAGGACGCAGATTTTTCACTGCAAATAGGTGCATAAACATCTTTTCATATCTTGCTTTGAGTGGTGGGAGAAATGTGCAGGAAGGGTGACAGAGAATTTGCAGTTGGTAGTACCTTCCTTGGATAGTCTGCATCTTCCTATCAGCTGGGTCAGAGGTCCGCAACAAGTCTTAAAACGTCTCCATTCCCAGTACTATTGAACTCTCACTCTCTTGCTGTTTTCCTTTCCTAGGTTACAACAGAAAGATCTCACAATTAAAAGAATTTCTTTTTTTCACAGTGCATCAAAATACATAGGGTCAGTTAAGTTAAGCAAATTTCCAAAGTCCGTCAAGAGCTGAAAAAATTACTCCCTGAACTACCTGTAAATATTAAGAAACCATAAACCTTTACAAATGTCCCATGCCATTTGCTTGGCAACTTGCTCCTGCCACCACCCTGTGGAGGTAGATAGGCATGAGAAAGAAGAGGAACTGGCTGCTACTGAGCACTTAATATCTGGACAGGTTGTTGGCTTGGTTTTAACCCACACTGCACTCAGTGCACAGCACTCAGTGCAAAGGGAGGATAGCATGCCCTTTTTCCCTGATAAAATTGCAGCCTACCATTCCTGCTCTTCATTCACCCCCATGACCTGCTCAAGACACTTTTTTAGTCATGGTCCAAACCTCTAGTTTACAGCCATAATAGCACTGAGACTGTCAGTAGCTGTCTCTGTGAAATTCAACTGCTTTTCAGGATTCCCTGCTTTTAGATGTGTTTCCCTCACCCTTCTGCCACACACTTGCAACTAGCATTACAGTGTCAGATCAGATGGCACACATGGAAAGCCAGAACCCCAACACATTTGCTAGTGGCTTTTGTTTCTCTTAGCAGTGTCATGTCTTGTGCATATGCAGCTTCAGGGACAAGTCAGTTCAGTGCTCCATCCTCCCTGTCTTCCCTCCCTTCCTTCCCCCTCCCAGGAGTCTTGTGTTGTTTGTGCATTACTACAACCACCCGCCTGGTGCTCTGGGCTCCTTCTGCAGCTCCTTCTACTTGGAGACTGGTGACAAAAGCCACCAGCGTGCCTCCATCAGGGGTGAGCTGGACTTTCCACCTGCCAGCATCGGGCACTGTGCCATCAGCTGCCAAACCACCACAGCTCCACCGGCTGCAGCAGCTGAGCGTTTCTGTTGTCACTCAACCCAGGACATCTCCACGGAGTCTGATAACACATCTGCTAATTAATGCCAGTTGTGACCATTGGTCAGATCCTCAGCTGGGTTAAACTGAAATGGGTCCATTTAAGCCTGTGACAATTAGCAGCAGCTTAGAGCTGACACGACGATTTTCTCTATAATGTGAATATATGTCTTGTTCAAAGTGAGTTCAAAACCCACCAACAAATTGCATAAAAACTACCAAATTATCAGAAAATGGAATGATTGTTAGTAACTCCCAGCCCAGGCCAAATTACAGTGGTGGCAAAGAAGTGATAGCCCTAGCTATGTTAACGACTCTCTGAGCTATCCAAACTCCTTATAATAAAAATAAGTAATAATAATAAATGTGCTTCTGGACACATTTACCTTTCTGTAAAGAAAGCCTAATGGGTCTGTCTTTTAAAAAATTGATTATCAGAAAATTTAAATGTGATTCTATTAACCTGTAAGCATAGTGTTTTACATTTTAACAATAGAACAGATCAAATCTATTCTTGAATTCAGTTTTTAAGACTTGTAAAGCAACATTAGTAAGTGAAAAGGAACAGTTCAAGAATTTTCTTTGTATTTTGTTTCTGTCCTTTGTCAAAATTTTATTTCAGTTAATATATCCACCCTGTTAGGTTGTATCACCAGTTCTCTCAACCATAACAAGCAGAGTTGTAGAAGGTATTAAATCTTAAACAGAGGTAAGTAAAGAACTCCTGGAAAAAAAGCAAAAGTTTGATAGCTTGTGTCAGAGGGAACTGCAGTTATTATTATAATTTATTATTTGTTAAGCACTGACAATGTGCTCAGTTCTGCTGATTAAGTTTTTCTGAGCAAGTTTTACTGATTATCTTCTGAGGACAGCACACTGTACTACAAAGAAGATATGTGACAGCTATCAAGACTTTTGCTTTCAAGACTCACTTAGCAAAACAATTACATGCCAGTTATGAAGGTTTTATGAAAAAAAAAGAGAGAAAATGCATAAACTGAGTAAATATCATGACTTTTGTGTTCACTAATTTTCGTACTCCAGATCTCTCACTTCAGCACTGTCTGACAATCTCAAAGTTACAGTGAGATTTGAAGAAGATCTAAAGCCCCATCCCTGCTTATATTCAGTTATAAGCATCATGTTATATTAGAGGCAAGCACACAGGCTGTATTGTTAGAATCTGTCTTTGGATCTGGGACTCACTCCCCAGAAAGGGCAGAGATGGCTGAATGGGTCCAGCCTGAGAGACAAAAATCAGAACAACTCCAGACTCACACATACATTTCCTTCATGCCACAAAGCAGATCAGACAGAGCTAGCCCATGGTCTACCCATAGGTGGTGATCTGACCTTACAAAGACATTTGGGGTGCAGGTGCCTCAAGGGAGCCTTCCTATCCTTGCTGGGCTCTCAGGGCTGTTTCTCTAACAGCCCTATGGTTAAGTTTCTTCAGCCTGAGCTATAGGCACATTTTTGCAAGGCATGTTGGATTTCTGCTGGTCTGTAGGCACTGCAGATACTCTATTCCTGTGAACTTTGTGCCTGGTTTATATCTACTTTAGCATGTAAAGAAATCACAGTTTCTTCCTCCACCTTTACCCTCAGATCATTTATGTATAGTTTACCTCCAGGGTGGAAGATTCCCCAAAACATGCATTTGATGGCAAAATAATGTCCATGCATCTGTGTATGCACAGCAAGAGACATGGTTGAGGACTGCTCTAAGAATCTCTGGCCAAATTTGCGTGTCAGGAGGGTGCCAAACAGTCATTGTCCCTTGCCCCAGCCCAGCAACACCTAGGCTTTCAAACCACAGCACTGCCAGGATTCCAGCTGTGCAGATGTTCTTAGAAGAAAAACTCCTTTTTGTCTGCTTCTATCCTTTAGCCTGCACACTTCCCTAAATCCTGCCAGCATGCTTTTTTTTTTTTTTTTTTTTTTTTTTTTGGTGACTGACAGAGAGAAGTGAGTTCTTATATAAATCTTTTGTGTGAAGATCAAACTGCGCGCATGTAGAACTATTTCTTTTTTTAGGGGAAAATCTGCCCTAAAATAATCATTCCATGTTATCCTCACAGAGCGTCTGCACTGCCTTTTAAAATGCATCCAAGGCCACCCTCAAGACCAGACTCAATGCTGTCAGGTGGCGGGCTGCAGCTGAAGTCTCCCTGCATGCAGGGAGGGCAGAGCATGGGCAGCCCAGGGCAGGATTGGGGTCAGGGGCATTGCAGCTGGAAGGGACCGTAATCTGAGTTGCTCCTTGTAGACAATGTCAGCCTTTGTACTGATAGAATCTTGTGGGGCAACTCGGGAGCCGAGCTGGGTCATGTGAAAAAGGTGTTTCTTTACCCAGCCAGCTTGGACTCCTCAAGCGTCCAGCTGGCAGACCCTGAGGTTTCAGTCAAATCTTGTAAGTTAACATTAGTTTACTAATAGACCGAGGAGTAGAGGATTTGGTTGAGAAAACATAGCCTTTCATTCACAAACTCAGAAACCCTTGTAATGGAGAGGAGAATCAGCAAAAATGATCGACTGATAACAGTACTATTGGGAAATTCTTTTTCAAAAAAGAAAACACTAAAGAAGATAGCCCCAAATGGCAGTACAACAGCAGTTTTAGGGTCAATTTCAGTGCTGCTTTGTGTTTCACTATTTACAATTTAATCACCAGCTAGAAAAATGATCAGGTATTAGGCATAGTGAAGCCCCCATGTGTGACACCAAGCAGTAGTACAACACACTGTAGCAGCTTAACTTTGGGAAGCCTCTCTCTCTCCCTTTTTCACTATTTCTCTTCATCTTGCTTCCTTCTTATGCTCCCAACTTCCTTAAATAAAATATAGTCAGAGTTTTACATCCAGCTCTAATTTTCCCAGAGGGGGCAGCCCTTAAAAAACAGCACAGGGTCCTTTTACTCAGGACCATAAAAATGGACTTGTGCTCCAGTGCAGCCATCTAATAGACAGATGAACTAACTCCATTAATATAAAAATATTCTACCTGTGCCCATCCCCCAGCAAAACTTTTGCCAAAACTGGAACAAAACCCTAATCTAGCCTTTATTAAAGGAGAAAAATCAACTTCCTTTCAATCCTCCATTCATTTTCCACCACTGTGATTTTCTAAATTTCAGGCAGGCCTGTGACCAAGAGCTGCAGGGCCAAAAGTGGTTCGATGTGCCGTATTCCTGGCCCAAATGGAAGCAGGAAATACTAAACATCTTGCATGGAAGCCTGTTCTCATCAGGTTTATAGCCCATCTTTTTTCATCAAAAGCAGTGAGGATAGTACACAGTTCAGAAATGCATCCAAGCATATGGGAGTCTCTCTACACTAATCCTCCTTTTGAGCTTCATCCAGCACTAAATCAGAGCCACACCGGAGAGAGAAATAATGCAATAACTTGTGGAAAATACATGGCTCCTCTCCGTTAGGGTATGGAAAATCAAACATGACTCATTTTCCTTCTTAAAAATTGTTGGAGGAATATTAACAGCATAAAGCCTGACAGACTGGAAAAGAACAAAAGTCAGATACATTTTAAACTTGCCTGCCCTGGGACTGTACATCCCTATGCACCATAGGCTACATGTGCAGGGCAGTCTTTGCTGGGACAGCACCAACAACCTTGGAAGAGCAACACAACAATGACACAGGTGAAAAAACTCACCTGGGAGGCTAAGAAAACACCTTTTTGCAGAGTTAACCTGCACCATGCTCACAGCACTGCAACTGCAGCCACCACTTCGAGAGGTCCCCTGAGAGCATCACTGCTGGAATTCTGAGGAAGCGCTGCACAGTCTTATTTTCCCAGACAGAATACAGGGCTCTCTGTCTGAGGGAGAGAAAAGGCTTTGCTGAGATCATCCAAGGACAAGAGGGCCCTATGGCTGCACCAAGGCCCGAAGAATGTGCTGTCAGTGCTGCCCTGGATGTGGGAGCAGAACAGGCAGAGCGGTGACACCTCACTCTCCAGCACAGCCTCTGGTCTCACCTACTGAAAGCAAAAACAATAGAAAAAGCAGTAAGAGGAGATCTACACCAACTTCTCGAGATGCTGCAGCAGGGAAGCACAGGCTGACCAGGGCTTGAGCCCTTCTTTCCTTTTTCTGTATGTCAAAAGTAAAAACAAGTTCAAAGAAGTACAACCCTGATCCACAAGCTCCAAATGCCACTCTCTGGACCTCAGACAGCTGACAGAAAGAAAGGTTTTTAACAGAGCTTGCTTCAGGAGTGCTGATGTGTTAGGGAGCTGAAAAAGAGCTGTCAGCTGACAAAATGATGTAGGTAGTTAAGGACACAAGTTAGGAGAGGGATTGGCTATGTAATTAGCAACAGAAAAAATAAATGCAGCTCCAAGCACACAAGCAGGTACATGTGCAGAGTCAACACAGAACTCGTAAACAGCCCATTGTTTCCATACATAAACATCTTCGAACTAGAATTTTCATGATCACATTTATTGCCTTCTCCTGATTAAAACTGAGATAAATCCTTTTTTTTCTTTTTTTTTCTTTTTTTTTTTCTTTTTTTTTTTCTTTTTTTTTTTCTTTTTTTAATTTTCTATAAGAATTAAATCAGTATTTCACTGCCAGATCTTGAAAATAATTGACCAGAATCTTGTTTGGCGTAACTTCGCCTTGCTATGGTAGAATCATAGTTATCACAGAATCACAGAACTGTTTGGGTTGGAAGGGGCTTCAAAGACCATCTAATGCAACTCCTCTGCCATGCACAGGGACGCCTTCCACTAGACCAGGTTGCTCGAAGTCCCATCTAACTTGGCCTTAAACAATTCCAGGGATGAGGTATCCACAGCTTCTCTGGACAATCTGTTCCAGTGCCTCACCAGCTCCTTTGTGAAGGATTTCTTCCTAATATCTAATCTAAACATACCCTCTCTCAGTTTAAAACTAAATTGCCATCTACAAAGCAGAGCATCTTTACCGAAGCTTAAGATTTTCTCCCATATGCTGTGTCTTTAGAACAACTTGTCTTCCTCTTTTTCTTTTTTCTTTTTTTTTTTTTTCACAATATGCATCTGGTTTAAGGTGACTTTTCTTTCCCAGCATATGGAGCTGAATGATTATGATGATTTAGATTTATTTTAAATCACAGCCTATTAAATGGAAAAATAAATGCTAATATGTTGATATGGTTTACTTCTGAATGGAATTTGCTTCTATCAGAATTACTCTTCATTAAATAAATATTTTTGAATTAGAGATCCTTGATTAAGAAATCACATTTTTGTCAGAAAATTATTTCCCTGATGTTGTATAAGAAATACCTTACATTACTCTATGGATAAAAAAAAAAAAAGGCTGGTGAAATTATTCTATTTTTTATCTTTTCCTTTCCTCTGTGAATTTGGCAGGGCTTTGTGCATATTCCCTTTCACTGCTTCTCTCCTCTAATCAGTTAAGTGAGGCTCTTTCCCCTCTGTTGTTTGTGTGGATCTGTCACATAGCACCTAGAGACAGAAAAAAAACATTTTAAATAGGAAAATGCAAAACATAAAACTAAAGGATTGAGGATCAGATACCTGAAACTCCTCTCAACATTTTCTTTCAAGCTGAGCACGTTTCAGATTAATGGTGACTCTTTAACATAAATAATGATCTAATGAAATAAATATGAAATTGAAAGAATCATAAAAAGAATTTTACATTTAAGAATGCCATCTGTGTAACACTTAGCCTAACAATGAAATCATTTCAGTGCCAAAACAGCTCACTCCGCTTCCAGCACAAGTTACAGGAGAGGGTAATGGCTTTGCAAAATGGCATAAAAGTCTGAGTTCAATCACAGAAGAAACACCTGGGTTCAGATTCACTCTGCTTTACACAGACAATGGATCTCACACATGAGTTTTGGACTCACCCCTGCTTATGTTTCCACCTCGAGTCATCATGAATTTTTCACAAAGATGACGACTTTTATTACAAGGAAATTTAGATATCAGAGAAGAAGATTTTGTGGGTCAGTGTAAGAGGATCTTGCAACAGCTATTACACTGATTCTCTGCTTTCCAGCTGTGCAATCCAGAGACAGTATTGTCTGACTGAAGTGCACAGGACTCAGAAACAAGACCCTGTTTAAGTATGTCTGTAGCAAGAAAAATTCCCTCATAATGCACTCAGGACTTAACACCAGCCCAACTATCAGCTTTTAGGACCAGGGTCCTTAGCTATGGGTCTGTCTGGGCACACACTGGGAAGCTCTGTGTGCAGAATGGAGATGCTGTTTTTGTGAACAGGGAAGCCAAGCTCTTGCCATGTGCAAGGCAGCGCAGCAGAGCCATGCAGAACACAATGGAGATTGTTTGTTTACACCAGCTGAAGAGAAGGGAGCATATTTGTTTTGAGTGAGTTGTGTTAGAATACATATTGTTGTATATGCCCAGGACTCATTACACCATGCTAGTCTTCAATATGGATCAGATCCTAAAACTGCTTGACATACTGAAATAAATGTGAGTTCTACCCACAGAACATCTCCAGACTTAGGCCTCATGTCTGTCAATGTCATCTCAAAAAAACAAATGTTCAAAGAAGAAAAACAACAAAAGTATCTTAGAGACTGTGGAGGATGCTCACGTGTGGTAGATGCCATTCAAGGGTATGCTAGGGAATGACTCGGAAAGAGAGAAATCCACATACCAAGACTGGAGAAAAGAGCGGGCCTGAAAAATAGGAGAGAAAATTAAGTTTCATTGAAAGAAATATTTATTTGTATTTCAGAAGTTACTCTGAAAGCAAAAGGAAATTCTTCCTTCACATCAGCGATGAGGCCACACTAACATCTCCTCAGGCAAAGGTGGCCACAGCTCAAATTTTGCTTAAAGATATAATCGTGAGGGCATTCACAGAGGAAGAGTTAAAGTGCTGTTCAATAAACAACCTGAAGTGCTGTATGCTGTATTCATATAAGGAAAGGTATGAGCCAAGGGAGAGAGATGTTTAGCTACAATCAAAGAGGATCTAAGCCTAACTGAGAGCTCACATGACAGTTGGGATCATTTTGGATCCCTTCCAATGAAGATAAAATAGCATCAAAAGCAGAGAGGTTTTTTTCTTTCTTTTAAGGATGAAAACACAACATCATTAGTCAAATTTACTCTGAACTTCCACCTCCTCATGTTGATTTGTACTCAGGTTCAGTAAACATATCTTTCCATCAAGGTAAATAAATGTAAAAGCCCATCAGTAACTTAATTGCTTAACGATGGATGCAATGTGGGGTGTAACATTGTTTCTGACTATACCGTTGATGTTAACGACCTCTCAAAAACACCTATTATACAGCTTGGCAATAAAAAAAAATCTGTTCCTTCTTGAAAATCTGCTTATAAAAATTCAACCATTTTTTCCTGATGTTGGAGAGGGGGTGGAAACCTCTGAGGACAATTTTTCAGGTGGACTGATGTAAAATGGAGTTTATTCATTTGAGATGCCATCCTTTGTGGGCCTGCATGACCCAGGGAAATCAGGCTCGAGAGAAGTGGGGAGTCCACAGTGAGAGCAAAAAGCTACACAGCCCGGGGAAAACATCTCCAAATTAAAATGCCCATGGTCCTGAGTGGGACCGCTCACTGGGAGGGGTGGAGAGCTCAGTCCATAGATGTCAGGGAGGAGTCTGATCCTGCATGCATGGCACACACCTAGGGACATCTGGGAATGTGCCCTCCTCCTCTGCCCTTGCACACCTAGAGCCCTGGATTGAGGACCCATGGGAGAAAGCAGTTGTTCCCATTAAAACCAAGCCGTTTAATAGAGGTGAAGGCAAAATCAGCTCTCCAGTGAGAGAACAGTGAGGGAGGAGAGTATGCCAAGCATCTGAGAGTGAAATCTGGCTCACGGTGGGCAGGCAGGCACAGCGCAGAGGCACAGCTGCCAGCCTGACATGATGGATCAGAAAAGCTACTAAGGAGCTGTGAGAGTCCAGGCAATTGAAACAAAGCAAAACATGAAAAGGCAATAGGTCAGACCTTCTTTGCAATCTATCAATTAAACAAGCATGCACTTCCAAAGGAGTATGATGTCTTAAACAGTAGACATCCCAGCACGTGATTGCTACTGTGATGGAGGGACAGGCTTACCAAAAGGAATGAATAATAATAATTACTAGTAGTGCTAATAATTTACTTGAAGTTGTTCTTTAGTGAACCGCTCTGAGGAAATAACATGGTTGGGCATTTTGGCTTAATTCTATGGTCCCGTACCAGCTTTACTCAGCCTGTTGGAAAACAAAGGTGTGTTCAAATCTGTCCATTACATGGGAAGCTTGTGCCAAAATCTTGCCCTCCTTCCGTTAGGCAGCAGTGGTGAGTGCCACAGAGTTGGCTTCAGCTGCTTTCTCCAAAACCATGAAGCTTTCAGAAACATTCATTTCTGCTGGCATTACTCAACAGCTCATTGTTAGGATTTGTTCTCATTGGCATGCATGAACAGAGACTGATGTACGGGGTGATCCAGAGTGACAGCCTTCAGCCCCAAAAGTAGATACCTGCTTCCTTTAGAGTCCAGGGACTCACACTTGACTCAGAAGGATAAAAGCAAAAATTATATTTCCTCTCTCATTTGTGTGTGTTAAGGCTAAGTGTGTTCAGCCAAATTAGCAATCAGGCAAACTGTGCATGCAAAAATCTGCACTTGTACAAACTGTGCATTTTTTTTTTTTTGTAACATTCCAAGATTAAATATCTTGACAAAAGATGAAAAGCCTTTAACAAACCTGCCCCTAGAGAAAAGTAACATTTTTTTATTCCATTTACTGTCAAACGACATATAGTTGAACACAGTCCTATAGGTTGATTTGTTGCTTTAAATAATGTCACTAACATCCAGATATCAATGTGATGGTTCAGAAAAAAGAGTTCACATTGAGCTAGATTCAATTACAGACCTAGAAATTGAAATTAAGTCTGATGCTACATGCTTAATTCATGTTTGTGTGACTGAGAAAGGGAGTATCTGGTTTATCTTGAATTTCCTGCCTTAGTGTGGTGAAAACATGACCCATCGCATTAATTAAAAAATAGTTTTCAAATGTAACTTAAGTGGTATTGCACTGGCAGGAGGAGACAAACACCTTTTTGTCCTTGACATGTTATGTGATATAAAGGAAGCTGTTCAATAGCTTTTTCCTCGATTCCAAGGTAGGTCTTACAATTCTCACTGAAGAACAGGAAAAAAAGGTATGATGACATCTCACAATGTAAAGCCAAAGATCGTGCTTTACTTAGAAAAAAAATTTAAGCATTTATTCCTCAAAACCCATAACCTTCTTCTGATCACACTGTTTAAATAGGTGCCTATAGATAGCTATCACATATTTAATGCAGGTCTATATTTATCTAATTTGAGCATTATACCCGGGTAGGTATTTTCACGTTTAATACCCCAAAATACCATATCATAGCAATGGACTTTCAACCAGCACATATTTGACTACTGATTTCACATATGTGGCTGGGACTAACTTTTCTCCTAATATGGTGATGGCACAGGCACTATTTAAATGATTCCTGAGCCTTGTAAATATACACCAGATGTATCTTTTGTAAATGTTACATTTTTCAACATCTCAGCATTTGTGAATAGTTGAAAGCAGTGCCAGCCATGCTTTAATGGGGCACAGAAGCGTACTGCATTCAAAGAAATGGCACACCAATGCAACAGTTAAAATTACAAGTGCTGTCAAAAAGCTACATTTTTGCTTTATTGATTAGCACCAGGTAACACAGTGCTACACATGGTACCTTCATACCTGCCTCTTTCAGCTGACGATGTTTCCCTGCACAGGGGTAACACAGAGAGATGGGGAACTTCCGGGGCTGCACTGGGGAAGGAGAAGCACAGAGAGGCCTGGAGAGACGCATGCGTCCCCTCAGCCACTATGATGGCCAGAGGTGGAGGCAGAATGGCTGCCACTCCCCCAGCCACGGTCACGACCCATGTGCCCACCATCCCAGAGCTGGGGAGGGAACAAAGCTCACCTTTCCCACAGTTACTGATGCAGTTTGGAGCTACAATACATATTCCTGCAGCTCAGGCTGCTGCTGCTTGGTCCTCCCTTGCTGTAGAGGTAACTCAGCACCAGGGAGAGGTATCTCCCTTTAGGGACCTCTCCGTGAGCACAGGGTGAATTCAGGCGTACGAAGCAGCCACCTCCTGGGCTTTTCCAGACCTCTCTTTCTCCCTAAGTTTTCCTAGCTTTCCTGTGTCATTGTAGAAATCTCACAGAATACCCAGGAGCACCTGCGTAACAGGTTATGAGAAATGTGCGCTCTGCACCTTCTACCTCCTGGCACTTGCCCCACCCATCACCACCACATCCAGACTGCCCTCATGGTCTCCCTGTTAGCACCAGGCAGTAAAAGGAGCTGTCAGAAATCAGCCATCACATTTGCCTAAAAACGCACATTTTTGTAGGATTTGTCCCCCAACTCTCCCACAGTAAAGAGGAAAGACCTTTATAATACTGCACAATTACTCTTATTTGCAAGGCAGAATGCTTTTGCTCGGTGAATTTTGTGCTGGAATTGCACCATGCGACTCAGTTCAGCAAATCAGCTAAAATCAGAGCTAGGTGACACAGGACAATAAACTTAGAGGGAATGGACTAGACATAATGCCCCACTACAAGTATTATTTCCAAGTTCACAGGCTTGCAAATTAAAATGTCCCTGGATCACTGCCATAAAAAAGAACATTAAAAATCAGGGGAAGAGGTCTGGGCATCTGTTAGAAGAATCTAATATATACCAAATGTGTATGCTGAGCTTCTTAGATATATGCATTGCTGAAATATAGCCTACGATTAATGAAAAAAGCAGAAATATTTTAATTGTATTTTTCCATTTGATATTCAAATGAAAAAAATATATCTTATTAAACACAACACTTGGCTTTGCTATTTTAATAAAAAATAAGTTGTTGAGGAAAAGAAAAGCAAAACTACTGATTCCTTTCCTTATGATGATCAAATGAGCCTTTCATGTTTGTATCTTATACTTCACTTTTTAGCATTTTAAGGCAAATAGCAGATATCAAAACTTAGTAAATAATCAAAGACTTACTCAGTTTTCCAAACTGTCATGCTGCTTATCTTGTAATAACTGATCTCTTAGGTAGCATAAGCTATTTAATTGCTACTGAAGATTATTTGAATGAAAAAAGAGACGACATTCTCCCTTACCCCTCAAAAAGACAAAACTATATTCTTCAAAAAGACACATGCCGACAGATAGATTCTGATCTCTTCTACACATGCACAAGTGCAGTAGCTAATTTTACAAGATTTGATAGGAGCTGTGCATCTGAGATTACACCCTTTCCTCCAGACTGCACATTCCACATGGAAAATGACTTAATTTGGAAATAAATTTTGCTGCTGATAAATCCAGACTCTCAAGTCTCTGGGCATCCAAAGAACCAAACCTATTAAATTATTGTAAAAAACAGCTACCGCATTTTAAAGGGACTTTCTACAGTGTTGGCAAAGTGCGTATTCATGTATCCCCCCTGACATGATAGACTGTAATGGCTCCAGTCTGTCATGTCAACCATCTGCATATTAAACAGTCCCTAAGTACACATTGACACAGCAGACCCTAATAGCTCTGAAGCCGTAACAATCTATTGAGTCAATAATATGCATGTTAAAGAGCATCTCCTGTACTTCCATCAATATCTTTTATCTTTTCCTTAATTTGTATCTTCTTTTTATATGTATATTCAGAGTTAAAGTTTTAGGAACCTTTATCCTTTAATCTGCTGCCACAGATGTGAAACATGTGGCACAGAGAGGCACACGCAGTAGCAAAATCCTTCCCTAGTATTGGGGCCAGACCTTAAAAGAAGAACTGTAATATTTTTACACTGACAGCACACATTCTTCCAGACAAGGTGGAAATAGCCCCTCTCTTCTGCTGGGCTGGACCCAGTGACAGTGAAAAGCCCAGGAAAGGCTCCTGATGATTTCACGGGCTTTGGATGGAGCCCAGTGTGATGATACTCATTTCCTATTATGCATTTCCTTCTAATTAAATGAAATAGGTCACAGGGGGAAAATGAAACAAAAGACAAATGTATTTACTTACAGTAATATCAACCCCCCAAAAACGGCAATCAAAAACAAGAGAAAAGATAATACAAAACATACTGTCTCTTCATTAACTCGAAATTATATCTGTTACCACAGTCTTAATTCATTCCTGGGTGATCTTGTGATCTTTTATACCATGGAAGAGGGAGACTCTTATTTGAGCATAAGAAAATGGAGATTTTACTTCTTTTGTCTAAATAACAGGAGAGAAAAATTCTAATTTTCTTTTGCTCAGCTTCACATCACCATACCATGCTGCGATCCTGTCACTCCCTGATCACAGGACTTTCCCATCTTCTTCCAATCTTCTTGCTCTCTGCAAGTATCACAATTTGGCTTACACAAAGTGAAACCAAAGTGCAATTTGTGTTTCCAAAATGTAGACCCAAGGACAGGGAGGTCACTTGACCCTATCAGCAGATCTTAGCTGTCCTAAATTCCCTTCTCCTTTCCATTAATTTGATACCAATGTATCTTTGATGCACATAGGGATATATTCCAGCATATTCTTGATTAACTTTCACTCCAGTGAGGGCAGAAGCATGGTACTCTCCCTCTTGCTTTCCAGGAGTGTGCAGTTCATCCTACCCTGCCTTGCCCCATCCCATGTCCCCAAGGCACACCAGACCAGATCATCTACTTCCGTGCCTCATTCAACACAGCATCCTCTAACTGCATGAGAAGCTCTGAAAGCACCTGCCTTCTATTAAGTCCTTGGTAACATCTCATAGCCAGCAGGCTTTTCTTCCTAATGCAATGTCAGGGAAGTGGACCAGATGCCCCCATCCATCCCCAGGGATTTGCCCAGCCATGAGGCAGGTCCTTAAAACCTCAGACTAGTGCATAAACTTCATCTTATATGTGTTGTCTATCTACTGTGTCTCTCATCAGGAGAGGACTTTCTAAACTATGGATAACACAGTACTCACAAAGCCACAGTAGTCACCATTTGACCTTTTTTACTGAAGATCTAGCAAGCAGATTAAGTTTTGGGCAGGATATGTTTTTCTTCCTAAATGAAAAAAAAAGCTATTGAAAATAACCTAAGCAAATGAACAAAACCTAAAGAATGGAGGTCATTAACA
>WAAE01017719.1:71848-94206 GCA_013400495.1 Nicator chloris | reverse complement strand
AAAAAAAAAAAAAAAAAAAAAAAAAAAAAAAAAAAAAAAAAAAAAAAAAAAAAAACAAAAAAAAAAAAAAAAGGTCACTGAAAGGTCTGCTATGTTGTCTGTATTTCCTTTAGCTGAGGGAGGCAGCACCAGTGTAGCTCTGAAGTGCTTGTTCCTGACAGAAATGGTTCATTGTCAAGTCCTTTCTGTGATGCTGCAGTTCATCACCAAATTGCAGATGGAGCGCAGTCTTCTCTCTACAATATTATGGGTACGGCCATGTCCATCTGAGGAAAATAGGTCCTCTCTGGACCTCCTGCAGGAGCTCCCTTGCTATTCACTCTGATACTTGCTGTGTAGCAAACCCAAAAGCCCCAACCAGTCCAGCCCTGGTGAAGATAGGAACGTCACACAGCAACCACACAGCAAGTTCGGATCATTTATAAAATACATTGCTCCTCTAGCACTTCTGTTTGTGCCTGATGAGCCTTGTAGGCTTCCCAGAACTTAATTACCAGGCAATGGCAAAGAAGGCCAGGAGGAGGGCTGCTGGCCATACAGCCAGAGTCCTTTAACAAAAATCCTTTGCACCAAGGGTTACTGGTGGGTCACACTCACTCTGGATGGCCAGTGCTTCTGGGAATTGTTCCACTGAATTAAGTGGATAGGTCGCCCAGTCCAGCTTCATGGACTTAGAGCAACTGATACCTGCCACCAAGCGAAAGAAGAGCCACCAGCCTTGGTCCGTAAATGAGACAGGTAAGGGAGGTGAAGGAAGGGCAAGTGAAAGAAACATAATGCTGTAGGTGAAGTGCTCCATGTTCCCCCAGCAACCTTCTTGTCTGCGCTGCAAATGTAAGGTGGGTTTGCTTCCTGCTGCCTTGTCCCCCTCCTGCACAGCCTGTTCTATGCCTAGTTGCAGCTGAGACTACCCCAGGCTGGCCTGACCCTGAATGGAAAAATCCCAATTATTTCAGTGAAGAGGGCTCTGTATCCTCAGGAAAACGCGAGAGAGCAAAATTTGGGTAGGACTATGGTTTCACTGCCTGAGTGCATAGGATGTCTTCTTTCCTACACAGAGGAAAGCTGGCCACTCTTCCCACTTTTTTGGTTCTCAGTGTTCATCACTGCACCTGGAGTTATCTCCCATTTACCAAGGAGTTGATTTAAGTGTCTGACTCAGTCACATATGTTTGGCTCCCTTATTCAGAGTAAGATTTGGCCTACTAGCTGTGAAAACAGCTTATATCACATGTGCTGCAAAGCCTAGCCAGAACAGGCTGAATAAAGGATGAAGTTTAATCATGGAAATGTTGACCTACAAATAGAGAACAAAATGTTAAACCACATGGTATAGGGTGCTGCACGCCCCAAATATCAAGGAGAGGAAAGAAGAATTGAACACATTTGGAAAGTGAAGCTTACTGTTTGGGGTTTGGTTGTTTGTTTTTTTTTTACTTTTTCTTTCTGCATATTCAGAGAGTCAGACCCACATTGTTCCCGCTTGCAATGACACCCTGGCATCCGAAGAACAACATGACACCCACCACAAAATGCTGCTGTTGGCTGGCGCTGTCTAAAGCAGCAAGGTTTGGTGAGGGAGGTGAGACTGCCAAAGGCGGGCAAGTGGGGTTGTCACAGGGAGTGGGACCTGGACACCAGCGTGACTCCAGACTACAGGACCAGTACAAACCAGGGAGAGGTAAACATGACGAGGATTAAGACCCTTTTCATCCTGTGTCCTTGAAGACTAGTCCTGGGTTACCTCTTACAGCTGGGGGTGGGGGGATGTTGTAATTATTTACACGCCATCTTTCATCTGGGACATCCTCACCTTTGTGTGTTTCACACAAAGAAGAGCAGTGTTTTTGGCAGAGAGTCCATTTCCATTTTTAATCACAGCCGTCACACAAACAGTTCATCTCATAGGATGGGAAAACTTTCTCACAGGCTTTATTTAACAGAATTTTGGGTGCTGCAAAGGACAAAGATTAAATTTTTTATCAGTTATCTTGCTTTCAATAACTCGTCGGCTTTGTCTTTAGGTACACTATATTTTTCACAAACATAGTTAACAGCAGCCGGCCAGGCCTTACTGACTGACAACTGTTCTTTACAGGATTTCTATGTGCCAAGGAGCTGGACAGTAATATCCATTTGGTATTCATGGAAAGTACTTGCAGAACAATAATGACAATAATTGCTTCTGATTCTTGTGTTTACAACACTGCCAAAGTATCATTAGAGCCTTATTTATAGATAATAATGCTTATTAATCACACATATTTGAATTTTGGAATGTATTAGATTAATATTTTTTGTAACTTGGTTCTGTACTAATGCTATGAAAAGCACTTTCTGAATGCAGCCCACTGGGAAGTGCTTGCCTCGGTAACGTAAAAGCATCCAAGCCATCTGCAGGTGAGGGACAAAGGCCGTACCTCTTCCTCAGCAGGCAAACACCAAAGCCGGACACACCAGTTCCAAAAGCAGGTCGCTTGGATTAAAATCAGGGGCAGACGCCTGAAAAAAAATACCATGAAAGGTGTGATAGTAGTGTTGTTCTTGAGCTTGCTTTTTGATGCTCTATGAAAAGGTTTGTTTTCTACTGCTTTATAAAGAAACTGGGTTTGGAAGGTGAGGAATAGATCCATCTATCATCTCACCCTCTAAGAGCCCATTCTACCCCATGGGTGAGTCTAGCCTGGACCTCAGGATTCCCTATCAGTCAAGAGGTTGGCAATGAGAAATATACTAAAAAAACACTCCTAATTTTGGTTATTAAATAATTCCAGGTTTCTATATCAACATCTTCTACAATTCAATAGCATGAGAGAAGGAAAATAGATTTTTTAAAAATACATATACAACAAGTGAAAGTGCCATCCAAATCTAAATACCGACTGTCCTATATTCATATCCTCCTTTGTTTCCCCGTAGCGCATTACAGTGGTGAAAAATACACGAAAGCAACTGCAGTACCAAACTCTCCCATTTTTAGTATGTGATCAGCTCCATAAATTTTTGTTTAAATAAATAAACTCCATAGCAGTGTGGAATATTTTATTATTATTATTATGTTTTTTGAGATAATTCTTCAAGCAAATTTGCAGAGGCTCTGTCAGTTTAGAGGTGACATTTCCATCTGCTTGGTTGGGTTTTTTCCTTTTTACCCATTGCTGATGTAATGTAACTAACACCAGAAAGTAGAGAAACTGGGAAGCGGGGGAGAGGGAGTTGTATTTTATTCTGTGTGTCCACTCTGTGGTTTTTTATAGTGCTCCCTGCACAGTGAGGATAACCTGTTGCTAAGTGTCACAGCCCCATTGTCTCTAGGGATCTTTTACAGTGGCAGAAAAAAAAAAAAGAAATAATTAATATGCAGAAGCTTTAAATTGTGAAGAACCCTTGTGGCTTTACTGCAACTCCCCCAAGCTGCCCCTAGCTGATATGTTTAACAGACAAAATTACAAAGTGATGTTGCCCCTTTAAAATGTGTTTCACCTATTAATATCCCAGTGTGCCTTGCTTACTGTGTTTAGAAAATGCCAGTATTGAGGTTTCCCAGGAATTTCAAACCTATCAAGACAGCCAGTGCTCTGCACAGCCCAATCGTTTCTAAATGAAGTCAAGATTTAAAATTTAAAATCCTCAATAGAGAGATTAGAGATGAAATCAAAGCGCAAAGTTGGTGTCGGCATGCAGAGGGAAGCCCTGTCCTTATGGGTTGCACACAAAGTGGTGCACCTCTCCCATCCCAGAGACCACAGCTCCTGCTGGGGCACATGGGGCCAGCTTGTCCTGGGCATTGCTGCGGGGAGGCTCGTGGCTTCATCATGGCTTCAACCACCACTTGCAGACAAAGGAGTTATTCCCCGAGTGTGGGCACAGGGGGTGTACAGAGCTTTGGATTGGGCTCCTTTCCCGGTTGCAGCTCAATACCATCCAGCCAAAACTGATCCCCAAACTTGACAGTGCTGCACTGAGGGGACTTTGATCAATAACTAGCCACAGGTTTTGGTTCTTCTGCTAGTCATCTTCTGAAAAAAACCTGTAGCCACAGGTGCACACAACCTGCTACAGCACTCACTGGCATAGAAGCATGTACAGATACTCTCCTCTCCCCAGCCATGGGTGGCTCCTTGAAAAGTTTGCTATATTTTCCTTAGGTTTCAATGTGTTGCAGTGCAAAAAGCTGTCCCTCTAACAGGTGTTTGAAATCTGCATCTTATTCTTTCCTATTAGTAATAAAAATAGCTGAAAGAGTTAAGTACAAGGATTCTAATTTCAGAAAGGCAAATCAGCAGCATATAAAATCATAATTCACCCTCTGCAGATTACAGACTTCTTATTTTCTTAACTGAGTAGTGGACAATAATTTCTATTGTTTCTGTCTGGTTTTTTTTCAGGGCAGTAGTGGTTTAATAATTTTTCCTAGCTCTTAGAAGAAAAAGGCAAAGCAAACGGTTATCACATGAGGAAAGGTACGTTTGCATTTTATATATGTGTGGCTAAACCCACATAAAGATAAAAACAGACACTTCCCGCGACAGGATTTTACCATTTATTATAGCCAGAGATACACAAGTCAGATTTCCATGTCAACACTTGACTTTCTAAAGAAAAATGGGCACTTTTTTAAAACTGAGTTTTCATAGTTCTCACTGAAGTCAAATGAAGGAGTAAATGCCCAATGCCCTTGAAAAATAGTCGCTTTCCTACAGTATCCCTTTTCTGTGCCCGTAGGAATCCTCAGCACGAAAAAGCTGTCCCTCTTGCACAGATGACCCTGCAAACACTGTTCACATGCACCAGAAATTTCAGCATGAGTCAGGGTATGCAAAATCAAGTCTCAAGCAAAACCCAAGCAAACAAGCAGCAAAATCACCCTCCTAACATCGAGTGGAGTTACTACAAGTTGCATTTTTGGATTTGTAGATATGGGATAGGAAAACAAAGACAGAAAAGTTTTGACTGGTTTGTTCACTAACCGTAACTCAGTGGTCACAAATGATTAAAAAGGAAAATTCCACTGGAAAAGTTCTAAACATAGAGAAAGTTTCATAAGTGTCTTTTTGTAGTATAGTTTTATTTGCTATATTTCTCACTAGGACAATATTACTCTGCTTGTATTTAACATTGGGTTTATTGTCAAATAATTCTTCTTTTTGTTATCAGATTGCATGATTATTGTGTATTTATCCCTGCAGATACATATCATGAACATTTTTCTTCCCTACTTTTATATCATATATAACTACTAAAGTCTGGAATTTGTAGCGTCCCATCACCTTCATAGAACTGTAAGACACGAGGAATAAAAATAAAACACACCTTTTCATCAAGTAGTCTGCTAACCAAGAGGAGAAAAAATAAGCTTTGTGTATTTCTAAATAGTCCTCTAGGAGTCTTGTACTATGTGCTATATATCGTATGGTTTCCCCCCTGTTATGACATCTCTGATTACTTTAAAAAAAACTCTCAAAAATGTTGAGGTACAAACCTTTGTATGGAATACTTTTAGTACGCTTTTTATTCTGACAAGATTAATAATTATCCTATAAGCATGACACTGTTTTAAAATGTTTTTTTTCTGCTATGAGTTAGGATTGTGCACATAAATGTGGAAAGAAAGGTTATTTCACAGCACAGAAGTGCATATTTAAACAAATTGTGATTAAATGGTAAAACTGCTTAAAAAGGAAAAGCATGGGTTTTTTCTCATCACAGTTATTCTGAATTTAAAATGCCCATAGTGGGTTTCCAAAGGACACTGGGCATTTGTAATGAAAACACAAGCTACTGAAATTAATGGAAGATAATTGAGAGAACCATTGCAAATGTCCCAGAGCTTTAGCCAAAACTGGACAGAAAAAGATCCGCTTGTGTAGCAAGTGACAACTACGTGCCCTCCCCACCACCACCACCACCCTCACCCTGTCTTCTTCTGTGGCACCTGCAACTAGCTCATAGTGGGAGCAACTGGCTATGTGGGAACCAGTTCTACGGACTAACCAGACTTTTGCTGTCCTTCAGTGAGACACCTCACAAGTGCTGACAGTCCTCATGGCAGCCTTAAGTCTTTCCCAGGACACGCAACTGCCTTTTCTGCTAAGCTCATACACATCCAGCACTTCCCACTGATGCAAAGACATGGGCTTGGGGTTTTTTGATGGTTCAAAATGCCCAGTAATACGTGTCCTACGTATCATTATGTAGTGACCACAATTACTGCTGGCGTGATTCACTAGTCCAAGTGTGTAGGATGTAACCCTTAGGCGGCTGAGGCATAAGGGCAAGATCAATGTGGCCCTCAGACCTAACTCCATTCACATCAAATAAATGCAAAAATAATCTCTCCATTGATATTAAAGTCTGATGGAAATACTTAAGGGAGCAGAATGAGGGCTAGATCCTGCTCATTCCAATCTAACAAAACTCCACGTGGGCTCAATGACTGAGACAAGCAAGATTTGGCCCATCTTGAGCAGCACAGGTTTGCCTTCCAGAGGCTGAGCTGTACCTGCTCGTTGGAGAAGGACAGAGAAATATTGGAGCCAATAGACCTTGAACTAAGGAGACAACCAAGGGTGACACCTTGTCCGCGCTTAAACAGGTGGCAAGGCAAGCGGTGGCACCCAATTTGCCCCTGAGCTTTAGTGCTGGGCTGCAACCATGGTACAGTCTTTCTACTAACTTTACTTGAAGGAGTAATTTTAAAATAAATTAATGCCAAATGCCAGAGGGCTCACTTTTTCACAACATTAAACTGAATCATATCAACGCCCATTCTAACCATAAAATATGATTGCATTACTTGACTTCATACTTTTTATAAAGGTCCCATTGTGGTGGGCCTTCACAAGGTATAAAAGCCCATGCAGGTATTATGGGCCATATCAGTCCGTTTCATCTAATTAATCATCTACTTAAAAATGTTTTTCTTGTATCGTAGTAGAAAAAACAAAATGTATTCTTTTTTATCATTTGCAAAATTAAATTTATATTCCATAATGACCATATTTCATGTGCAAAATAACAAGATATGCTTACATATCTAACTTCCCTTCTTCAGTGGGTTGCTTCATTTGTAAAATGTTGCATAAAAGATTAGAACCTAAAATGAATTACTTGTTTTTTCTTGATACAAAATCTTGTTTAAGTTCACAGCAATTTAAAATATGATACATTTAAAATATTAATATTTCCCATATATTATTCACTGACTTTCAGGTTTCATCTCAAGTTAGTGACACTTCATATTTCAAAGGAAGAAGTGTTTCTTTTTTTCAGTATTAATGTTCTATTAATTCACTTTGTAATATCATTCTGGTTCAGACAAATAAAATTGCACTAAATTGCTTATGCCAAGAATCGTGCTAAAGTTGTTGGCACTATATAAAATTCCATATTCCATTACTATTTTATAAGATTTTATATCAGTGGCATCTTTTTAGGCATAATTCATAGTCCCATCTAGTTAGTTCTCGAAGGGCAAATACACACAGAGGGATTTTTATGCTGAGATGGGGGTGTATGTAGGTATTTACAGTAAAGTCTGTACTAAAGTGACTTTTGCAATGTACCAGGTACAAAATCCCAATGAACTACCTTAACAGCTTTTCTTTTATGAATATTTTTTTTTTTATTTCGGGCAGTTTTCTAGCATGTTTTTATCACACACATGTATAAACACATACGTGTGTATGTATAAACACATACGTGTGTACACACATACATTTGTGAAAAACAAATTTGTGTGTGTATAGAAATACTTGAACGGCCTCATATGCATATTATGCAACATATGCCATTCATGTAATCACTATATACAAAAAGAAAATTCATTTTATAGATACAAATAAAATACGTGAAAAAAATCCTTGCAGGACCCATAAAGGCCTCAACATAGATGGATTCTTCACCACATCCAAAGAACTGAAAGAACCATGGGTATAAACCAATCTTTTTGTATGTCCATTTATATTTTATACTCTTTACATAAAGTCCACGTGGCCACATAGCTATTGCCAGAGATGTGGATGAAAGTTACACCTGGATAAACTGAAAACTCTTTAATGAGTAAAGCAGCATCTAATCCTATGAAACGCCTTGCTGGAGTGAAATAATTGCTAAGTGCTGGAGCAAGAGTGGCAAACAGCAGTAAAATCACCTGTAAATAGATGGGAGGAACTATAAATACACTTTAGTACTTGTATAGTTGACTTTGTCTGTCATCAAAATCAGATGTGCAAGAGGCAGAAATCCAACTCCCAGGAATGCAGATTAATACATTTATATGGATATATAATCTGCGACTAAGTTTGCAACTTGTTAATAATGTATGCTCCTTTTCTAATGCCTAGTATTTGCTCCCTCGGCAATTTTAAAAATAAGAAAATTTGGTCCAACTCCTTTAAAAAATAAATTGCAAAATAACTAATGCAAATCCTTGTCACTTATGAACACAATGAAATTATACAGAAAGGATCAAATGTAGGAGATGCTCCTCCTCAAAAATAGAAACGAATGCCCTGTTCCTATAAGGTCCTCAAATGGCAGGATTTTGAAACATGAATCAGACCTCGAATGCAAATTAACTTTGGAAGGCAGGGAGAGGTGAAAAAAATAAAAAAATCAGAGAAACATACCAAGTCAAACGCTCCTTTTCCTGCCTATCTCGTCCACAATGGTAAAACAGGCTAAACAAAACAAGTGCACATCAAGATAGAGCCAATTAAGGAATAGAGAGCGGGGGGGAGAGGGTGGAGAGGAAGGCACCTCACTGAGCGCATGGGGAGTGGGAGCGCAGCATCCCACCATACCTACCTTATGAGTGTTCAAAGGAAGACAACTGGGGTAAATTGGAGCCAGCTTTGATTTTTGCCATCCGGTTGCATCCGGGGTGCGGGGGAGTGGGGTGGGGCAGAGGGTCGGTCTGGGCGGAGGTAGACGGGTGATAAAAAAAGTGGGGTAAATACAGAGCGAGGGTGCTGAAGGCTATGCAATAGCTGAATTTTTTTTTTTTTTTTGAGGGGGGGATGAGAAAAGGCACCGTCAGTGGCGAGGTGAGTGGGTCCCCGAGCCGTCCGCACACGCGTGGGGGAGGGCGAGGGTGAGCGGTGCGGGAGCGCCGGCGCGGGGCAGCGCTGCCCACCGAGGGACGCGGGGCCGGGGCCGGCGGGGCTGCACCTTCCCGGGAGCAGCGGCTGCTCCAGATGGGGAGAGAGGGGGTGCGGACCCCCCCTCTTTCCGTCAGTCATCGCCTCCCTAACCCCCGACGGCTCCCCCCTCCCCCGTCACGGCTGCCTCACCGCTCCCGGCGGCTCCCCGCTTAGAAATGGAGACCGGCAACTCTCACCAGAGCTCACCCGCATCCCACGGTCCTGAGGAAGGAGTTTGGGGCGGCGGGGGGAAGCGGGAGCGAGGCGGGGGGAGGGGGGGGTGTTTGAGAGTGACGGTGAGGCGAGGAGGAGGAGGAAGGAGGAAGGCTGGGAAGAAGGGGGTGGGGGGAGACGGCTTCTGAAATGGAGCCAGCCCAAACGGGAGACGATGCTGGAACAGGGGCTGCGTCATTTCGGGGCTGGGAGAGGGCTCAGCTCCCCTCCATCGCTTCCCTGTCTGCGGGCAGGGAGGACAGATACCAGCAGGCCAAGGCAGGGTGCGGGGCGCTGTGGGGTCGGGACACCTCCGCCCGCCCTTCTCCCGGGGCCGGGACGGGAAAGGAAAACCCCACGATAGGAAAAGGAGTAAGCCGCCCTCGGTCTGCCTAGCGATGTCAGAAAAGACAGGGTCAGGGAGAGGAGTACGGGACTCGTCGGCCTCAAGGCGGTAGGCAGGACCGGTCACGAACGGGGGCCCGAGGCAGAGCCAACTCCCGCGGGGGTAACAGGGTCCCGGGACGGCGAGGGTAGGAGGAATGATCGGCATTTATAACGCCGGGGAGGCTCACAGCCTTTCAAAGAGTTTCATCTGGGTGAGTGGAAATGCCTTCTGCCCCTTTCACATATGGAAGCACAGAGATCTTTGGGCGGGGGGGGGCGGGGAAGGGAAAGCAATTTTTTCTTTTTTCTGCTGGACAGTGGATCTCTTTGAGCTTATTGTCATGTGCTATGGCAGCAATTATAAATAAACTTTCTTTCTGCAGAGAGGAAGTGGCAGAGACTGAGGGTCTGAAGCTAGCGAATGGCCAGCAGCTGCCCTGATCCTTGCTGGCCCATGCCGGCAAGGTGGTGGCCTTGGCCCTGTACTGAGAGACTGTGGGCACAGTATGCTGCATGTCTGAGGCTTAATAACTGGCCTGGGAACACCTTTCCTTGTTTCAACTCTGCCCATCCAGTCCAATACAAGCTCCAAGATTATCTCCTTTTGGAACTCATCCCCTCAAAAGCTTTCTAAATTCAGCTTCACGTACTCACATACATATATTTTAATTTTTTTTATTATTATTATTTTCATACCACCCCTGTGGTCCCACATTTAAAAAGCAAAGCTGTTCAGTGGGCTGAGATCACAGGTGCCATCATGGAGGTCCATGGTGAGTGTCAGTATAAAGCAAGACAGAATTAAGTCCCCAGGCAAGATTACAGTGCTAGTATACAACCATGTACAGCCTTGTCCAAGCCTTCTACAGCACCTGTCAGAGCAAAGGTATTGTATGTAAAGTCCTGAAAATATTGGCCATAGTCATTATTGTTATGTGCATAAATATTTTAGCTTCTTTTATGACTCTGCGCATGTGTGTGTGTGCAATATATGTGTGCACGCTCATACAAACACATTTATATCTATGTACATATTCAATAGTGGTGGGCCTGTTAAACTGAGCAGTGATTCTCTAACTGTTGTATAATACACACGTAGTGATGATACCTAAGGTGTTTGGGGGTGGGAATGCATAATATCTTATAAATTTGAAGTTTTTATCAGGCAGAGCAGATTACTTTAAGCGTTCAATTTCTCAGCGATCCAATTTTATTAGGATTTACTATCATTTGTGCTGCACATCCCTGGGGAAATAATGCTTTGATTAATGTAATCCTGGGCTGGGATCCGCCACATGCCCCTCTCCCAAGAGAAGGGCCCTGTTTGACAAACAAAAATAGAGCAGCAACTATTGCAATCTGCACTCACCTTTCATAAGCACATAGACCCATACACACACACAGACACAAAATATAACCCTCTCCTCCCCCCAACCCCAAATACAATAGTAGCATCTCAAAACAATGTGCACTTATTCATTTACACACAATGACTCTGATTCAATGTGGGCTGTACAGTCCAGCCCTCAAATGCACAGAGACAGCCCAAAAAGGATTCTGTTCTGTCCCCTGCTGAGAAGCTGAAGCATCTCAGGGAAGCTCAATGCTTCTCTGTGTTTCAGGCCCTCCTTGGGCTCCCAACATTTCTGCCTTTGTTTCCTACTGCAGGGCTTGCCACAAACCGATTTCAAGTCTTCTCCTTCAGACCCAGGGGCTGGAGAAGCTGTCCCCCCGAGGCTCCCTGGCACCTACCAGGGGGACATTTACCTTTCTAAATGGGCCCTGGTAAGTGAATCACAGCCAGGCACTGTGCTCAGGTCACAGGGAGAATAGGGGGACCCAGAAAACAACGTCAAACAGAAAGACTTGTCACATACANTCTGTTTGTGTCAAAGGCTGGCAGGAACAATAGCGTTTAAACAGAAGTAAACATGCCCAGATCAGAGCCCAACCCCAGAGAAAGGGAAGGCTTTCTTTACATCCCTAGGTGAACTGGCCAGTGTTTCCCCCTTTCCTCCTTCTCCCCTCACGCCCAGAAAACAACGTCCATTCCCGGCAGCCCAAATAGCAGTTTAATGTTGAATTTCTTCTTTCCGCCCCGCCGGAACAAAGCGGATCCCACTGCGCCTGAGGAGGACATACAGTCTCGCAAAAAGGGCTCTGGCCGCACTTGGGCCACTCTTTCCCAAGTGCGGAGTAATAAATCCAGGGGAAGAAGGAGGGGAGGGATCTCCAGGCTGGAGATGAGGAAGGATGCGGTTTGCGCCGGGGTTTTCAATAAGCTGCTGCTCTCTCCTTCGTGTTTACCCACTGACCCCCAATACGGTGACTCAGCGATTACAGAGCACTGGGTGTTTGTGCGTGTAAGGGTGTGAAGGGGAGCGGGGGAATTTCCTCCCCTTTTTCTCTTTCTTTTCTTTCCTGATGAAAAACGTTGCAATTACATGTCTGCATGCTGATCAGAGAGTTCAAATAGCAAGCCTTAAACGCGTTATCAGGCTCTTGTTAAAGAGGGAAGTGAAGAGGGGAACAAATCCAGACGTATACGCCTGGATGTATGCATACCTATATATGCATACACCTATATAGATACATATTTAAATGACAGACTGCTACAAGAAGGGATGAGCTGTTGTTCAGCCCGAGTGCCTTCACCCTGGCAGATGAGGGGAAAGCCTCAATTTAAAACACCAACCCAACTTGAGAAGAAAGAGCAAGACGCACAAATCACTCCGGGGAAAAGTTATTTAGACGCAATCTCTAGATTTTCCCAGTGCAAACTGACTCTCCTACTGGGTTTGATCCAGCTTTCCTGCTTCCCTTCCCCCTCCCACGCCGGGGGGATCCATCCCTATTTCGCGTTTTCCTTCTCAGAAGTGGCTCCCAGCGCCCCGCCCGGGAGGGCGTTTGCCGGGACCCCGGCGCGGCCGCGGCCCGTTCCGCGCCCGCGGAAAGGCCGGCAGGGCGGGGGTCACCCCCGGGGACGCGGAGTGGCGGCGGGATTTCGGGTTCCAACCTCCGCCCCCCACACTGCTATCCCCTAACTCCTGGCAGGCAGCAAGAAATTGTTTCAGAAGTAGGGTGGCGGGGCTGAATTTAGAGAGGGGAGGAGGGAATAAACGCAAGGAGATGATGAATAACGTTAACTTTTGACTGTAGGAGTCATGATGGAGTTGCGCGAAGCTACGGGGAAATATGTCATTTAATCCCAGGGCTACTGAAGTCCCTTTTATCAAACGTCGTGATGCTGGAATTATACTGTTGTAAAAGCGACTGAGTACTTAAAAGTATCCAACACCAGGCAAATATATAGATTGGAGGAATGGGTGTAAAATGAAGGCACGTACAAACTAATCACACGACCGTGAAAACCCCAAGCGGATTAGATAAATATAAATAGATGTGCATTAAAAAAAAAAAATCTCTAGCTGCTGTATTCACACAAGGAGAACAGACAGCGTGTGCATGTTTGTGTGCAATGCCAAAAAGAGCAGCCTTAAGGTTGACCTACTGCAATCTGCACTGAGCTCCTCAGACAATAGACAAGTTCAAATGTCAAAAAATCTAATAATAATAACCAGCGCTGCCAAACTGCACGAACTGTTTTCTGGGGCATCACAATTATTCACCCTCTTATCCACTACAAGACTTCCAGTCCTTACGCGTGTAAAAGAAAATCTATGTAATGCATATGGATCTTTTTTGTTGTTGTTGTTTATCACATGTGAAACGCCATTGAGATGGCAAGCACGCAAATCGGAATGATATCATGTCTAATAAAAGCAGGGCTAAGGTTTTCATAGTGCCTTTTAAAAGACTCCAACTTGTAAATCCCCTNATACCTATATATGCATACACCTATATAGATACATATTTAAATGACAGACTGCTACAAGAAGGGATGAGCTGTTGTTCAGCCCGAGTGCCTTCACCCTGGCAGATGAGGGGAAAGCCTCAATTTAAAACACCAACCCAACTTGAGAAGAAAGAGCAAGACGCACAAATCACTCCGGGGAAAAGTTATTTAGACGCAATCTCTAGATTTTCCCAGTGCAAACTGACTCTCCTACTGGGTTTGATCCAGCTTTCCTGCTTCCCTTCCCCCTCCCACGCCGGGGGGATCCATCCCTATTTCGCGTTTTCCTTCTCAGAAGTGGCTCCCAGCGCCCCGCCCGGGAGGGCGTTTGCCGGGACCCCGGCGCGGCCGCGGCCCGTTCCGCGCCCGCGGAAAGGCCGGCAGGGCGGCGGTCACCCCCGGGGACGCGGAGTGGCGGCGGGATTTCGGGTTCCAACCTCCGCCCCCCACACTGCTATCCCCTAACTCCTGGCAGGCAGCAAGAAATTGTTTCAGAAGTAGGGTGGCGGGGCTGAATTTAGAGAGGGGAGGAGGGAATAAACGCAAGGAGATGATGAATAACGTTAACTTTTGACTGTAGGAGTCATGATGGAGTTGCGCGAAGCTACGGGGAAATATGTCATTTAATCCCAGGGCTACTGAAGTCCCTTTTATCAAACGTCGTGATGCTGGAATTATACTGTTGTAAAAGCGACTGAGTACTTAAAAGTATCCAACACCAGGCAAATATATAGATTGGAGGAATGGGTGTAAAATGAAGGCACGTACAAACTAATCACACGACCGTGAAAACCCCAAGCGGATTAGATAAATATAAATAGATGTGCATTAAAAAAAAAAAATCTCTAGCTGCTGTATTCACACAAGGAGAACAGACAGCGTGTGCATGTTTGTGTGCAATGCCAAAAAGAGCAGCCTTAAGGTTGACCTACTGCAATCTGCACTGAGCTCCTCAGACAATAGACAAGTTCAAATGTCAAAAAATCTAATAATAATAACCAGCGCTGCCAAACTGCACGAACTGTTTTCTGGGGCATCACAATTATTCACCCTCTTATCCACTACAAGACTTCCAGTCCTTACGCGTGTAAAAGAAAATCTATGTAATGCATATGGATCTTTTTTGTTGTTGTTGTTTATCACATGTGAAACGCCATTGAGATGGCAAGCACGCAAATCGGAATGATATCATGTCTAATAAAAGCAGGGCTAAGGTTTTCATAGTGCCTTTTAAAAGACTCCAACTTGTAAATCCCCTTTTAATGTCGCTACATGCACAATTACTCTTATTAATAAAAATTTACATGTTCAAGGGTCTGGATTGAAACTATGTATCCCTCTGATTTTGACATCGGTGGGAGCATTAGGTTTCCATCCTATGTAATGTGCCTACGTTGAGCTCAAGTCAACAGATAGATTGTTCCATTCATTTGGCAACTCTCATTACAGTCCGTGTGAGGTGAGCCCTGAGCAAGACACGTTGGGTAATATCAAAATTATGCATCCGGGAAATAAAGAAATCTTGTTTTGCATGTGCAGTTCTGTATTATTGTTCTAATTTATTACAGAACCCGAAGTGCTTTGTTATGCTCAAAACAATAAATAAGGTTCCGAGTGAAGCCTTCAGAATAAAAGGTATGGATAAATGATCCGCCTGCCTATTGTATTTATCGTTATTACTGTCAGCTTTTAAAAGTAATCTGTGTATTTTCCTATTTTCTCCAGATTGGTTAGTGTAATATCCCTAGTGCAGCATCAACGTGGTCATAAGAACTATGAACTACAGCATGGGTAAGCTTGAAAAACCCAGAGCAGATCGCATTAGCCAAGAACGCTACATATCTGGAAGCCAGTCAACTTCACGTTTGCAGCTGACTGCTGTATTATGCACGAATGTGTTTTACATATAGCAGACTGTATACGGAATATGTCTTTATGTTTAACATTTTAATTTGTAAATGCTAATTAGGCAGTTGGTCTCCACGGTTATATTAGTACATACCTAATCATTTCCCACTATAAGTAAATGAATACTAAATACGGTAAACACTTTCTTTTCACTATTTCCACGACAGTATCTCTTCTATATCCATTTTCCAAAGGCGTCCATTCGGACAAAATAGGCATTTATTTTAAAGGGGGAGGGGGGGGGAAATGCACTCTGTGGCACTCTTACAATTGGGGTGCCGCGGCAGACATGGAGCCGGCAGTCCTTGCCGGACCGGACTCTTCCAAAGGCAGCCAGAAAAGTTTAGTTTTGCCAAATTAACTTGTTGCTCGTTTTAGCGTTAGTTTTTCTCTTCGCTTGCGGAACCTAGTCGCCTGCTGCTGCTAACTGGTGCAGGCACAAAGCAGAGGAGCTGCTCTTCTAAATTCTGTTTTGTTTAAAATATAACGCAGGTTATGCTTGGAGGATTGAGGGAAGGGGGGGCAGAGGAAAGCTGGGGGAATTCCTCTCTATCCCGATCGCGGGACGGTGAACTTTGCGGGGGTCTTTCAACTCCAAAACCCGCCCGCCTCATAGGCGAAGGAACTGTTCACTAAACTGCAAATCTCAAGCAAGCGACCACGTTTCTAAGGAGAATTGCGCTCTGGAAATATGTTTTACTAGTCTGGAATATTGCTAGTGCTCATTGCGCCAAACGCGGTAGATGGAAAGTTTTGTTCCTGTAAATATCTCAACCATTTTACCTCAGGGTCAATACACACAGAGACTTGGCTCTGTTTTCCAAATGAAAACCCACGAACACTTTAACTGAAAAGTGTAATTTCTTGTACGTCGTTTTCTGTCCTCGATTACTTTTCTCTCTCTCTCTCTCTCTCTTTTTTTTTTTTTTTTTTTTTCCTATGTATGTGTTAGGCTTTTAGGCGGGGAGTTCATTTTGCCAGGTTCTATCGTATTTATGGGCTGTGTGATTTCCAGGGTTCCAATTGGTCTTTCCTTTATGGAGGCAAGAAATAAAACTTTCCTTGTAGGACGGAAACTGCTGGGGCTCCACCACGGGGGAACAAAGTGGCTTCAAGTTCCCGCCCCCGCGACCACCGCTCTCCACCCGTCCCGGGGGTGCAGGTGCGTTGCAGGATGCTGCAGCCACGCTGGTCCGCCCGTGCCCAGTGTCCTGCCAGCGGACGGGGGCGCGGGGGTGAGAAGCAGCCGTGTTTGGGTAGGAATTCTACCCAAAAAAGAACCCAACCCGCCTCCTCCCACACTAAAAAATAAAACCCGAAAAATAAAAGCCACCAACTAAATTTATCAGTTCTGTTCCCCCTTGCAATCACTTAGGGAAGGAAGCAGATAAGAGGAGTGAGAGGCTGAGAGGAGGCGTGCTCGGGAAGGGACAGAGACCCGAGCAATGTCGAGCTAAGCGGTGGCCGCTGTCGATGTTGTGTTTAGTTGAGATTAATCTGTGAGTGTCCCGGACGGCGAAAACTTGTGCCGGGTGCGCGGCCGGTGCGGGCAGGGCGGGAGGTGGGGGGACTCCCGCGTTACCTCTGTCGCTGGCTCCCGCACACAGAAAAGTCAGGAAGGGATCGGGGGGAGGAGTGGCCAGATTGAGGGGGGAAGGAGGGAAAAATGAAAGGGGGAATAAAAAACAGAAAAAAAAAAAAAAAGAAAACTAGCCATTTTTCCAGGTTTAATACAGAGATTAAATATTAAATAATATTAAAAAACCCGAGTCGTTTTTATTGCATCTCCAGAGGCTTAAGCGCCTTATTTGGACAGAAGAAAAACCACACAAAAACCCCGCGTGGCACCCCAAGTTGCCCCGAGCTGCGGTGCCCGTGCCTGTGTTTAATTACCGCTCTCACTCCCTCGCAGGCCTCGGGTCCGTTGGAGGCACCGCACCGCCTGGGACACTTTCGGGCGGCCGCTGAACCGGCAGCCCCCGCTGCAGTCCCCCCGCCCGCCGGCCCCGGGAGTTGCGGGGCGCTGTCCGGGCGGCGGGCAGTGCCGGCGTGCGGGCAGTGCCGGCGTGCGGGCAGTGCCGGCGTGCGGGCAGTGCCGGGCCCGGGCAGCCCCCGCCGCCCTCAGTCCCTGCCGGCACCAGGGGAGGGGGTGTCGCGGGGCGCCCCCTGGCGGCCGGCCGGCGCCAGGCGGAGCGCGCCCAAAGTTGATTTTGTTCAGCAAGCCGTATCGTATAAAATTAACGACAGCCAATAAAATTAGCTTACATGTTTCAACCGTAAAAGTCCAAAACAAAATAAAGCTAGTTTTAGCGAACCTAAGAAGCTCTGCTTTGGCCCCGTTCTCTCTGGCTTGAACTGGGGTCCTTTTATCTAAAGCCCAGTGCACAAACATATAGCTTAATGTGACTAGTGTTCTTCCTTTTATTTCTTTCTCTATGGCAACCAATATGTTCTGCTCAGAAATGTTCCCCCATCAAGGAAACAAATGATCTTGAGGGAGCAGCTCTATACGGCATCTGTTCCGATGGAGCACACAGAGTTAACCCCAGTCAAAAGAGACGCTGGGCACGTCAACAAGAAGTGGAAAATGAGCGATTCTTCTCCCCCCTCCCCAATTGAAACCTATACCTTCGTAGTTTTACAAGCCATTTTATTGATTTGGCTATCGACCGTTTCCAAAGAAGTAACTAATTCTAGGAAATTACAATGATCACCAGCTATTGTGTATCCAAAAGAGCAGCAACAGAGGTGTCAAGAAAAAAAAATGCAAATAACACGGTAAAATAAAAATAAATTAAAGTCACATAATGGGATATTTAAGGTTCGGTGAAGTTTTCAGGACCGGTGTCTGGCCTGTTAATTTAATCCTACATTATTTATCACACTATTTATCACACTGACCCAAACGCTACAGAAGAGTTTCAGATCATTAGACTACACCTCTCAATTGGATGGGATTCGGGGAACGCGGAGAGACAGGCAAGATTGTCAAGAGAGAGAAACAAAGTGAAATCTGGTCTGTAATCCTCCAGCCCCAATCCCCTTGGAGAATAAAATGAAGGGATGTCCTGGTTAGTTTTGATTGATTATACTCTTTCTGATGGACTTTCACTACAGAGCTCTAGATGTTGTGCTTAACCGTCTGTTCCCTAGTTACAGTATTAACCCTGTGCGTGCACCGCCGCTCCGCACCTTCCCCAGCCTCCCCCCGCGCCCGTCCCTCCGCCGGCAGGTGCTCGGGTCACCCGCGCCCCGGCTCGGCCCCGGCCCCGGCCGCTCTCCCGCCCGCTGCACCGGCCGGGCCCCCTCCTCGCCCGCCGGGCGACCCCCCTTCTGCCCCCCCGCCAAGCAGCATTTGAAAACAGCCCGCATCTCTGCCTCACCTCCCCTTCACAAATCTGTAATATTTTCGAGAGCTTTCCTCGGCGCCCCCCCCCGGCCCAGCCTCCCCGAGTCTTGGTGTTACAATAATTAACAGTGCCCAGAAAAGTGAAGTAGTAACCAGAAAGACTTTCCAGCGCTGAAGAATTGCTTTGCTGCCTTGAGCTTTGGAATGAATCCATGCTTTTTATGTAATATTTCACTAAGGTGCTTTTTGTTGCTGGTGGGATTTTTTTTCCCTCTCCCTTTTTTTTTTCCAGCCTGTTTCCTTCAAGGCAGTTGCCATGGGTTTCCCTGTCTCGTCCTAACCTTTTGAAAATATATATAAAGAAACTTTAAAGAAAACAAAAGTAGATAAAAAAATGCAAAACACTTACCCATCAAACTTCCGGGATTTAGAGATTTTTTTTTAATTTTTGATTTTAATAAGGTGACAGGGGGGAAAAATCATGTTCTCAACTCCAGCGAAACGATCCATGTTAAGATTTTCCTTTGCACTGACTCCACTAAGCCCCGCTCTCCACTAGTCTATTATTTTCACCAAAATATATGAAAATTTATGCAAATGAAAATCAGCACTAACTGTTCTCCCCTTGTTATACTTTGGATTTTTTTCCAGACAAAACAATCTCACTCTGCAAGGGAGGGGGTGGGAAGAGTTGGGGAATGAAGTTGGTTGTTTGTTTTTGTTGGGATATTTTTTAAAATAAAAGACCTTACTCCAGCTTAAGCTTTATTTTTTATTGTCGCTGTTATGATGGTGTACGCTGTTTTTTTGGTGGGGTTTTTTTATTATTATTATTTTGAGGGGATTTCTCCACCCCCCACACACCTTCCTTTTTTATTAAGAAAGTAGATCTGTTTGCAGAGGCGCTATCACGTTTCATCAGGCCACCTGAGACGGCTTTTGAAAGCGTGTACTGTGAAATTCATAGCAGTAATTTAGACAAAATCCTCACTGTATATTAATGAAAGACGGCCCCATGGCACCGTTCCTATCCTCCCCATTCAGTGTAAACAAAACCACGAGACTCACTCGGTTTTTGAGCCTGATCCAAGCAAAATCGGCTGGAAAGGAAAACATGGGGTTCTGGCACTGACTATTCAAACGTCTGCACCTGGAGATCTCAGATTTATTCAATGAAATCTGTGTTGGATCTTTTATATATAAAAAAAGGAAACCTTTGGAGGACGCATGGGAACAAATATATATATATATATATGTATATGTATATGTATATATAAATTATTATGTTTGGTGTTTAGTTACCAAAGCGCCCTTAAGATCCGTACGCTTCACTTGAATGGTTTTTCTAACCCGACCTGCCATGGTATTTCGTGCCGTGCCAGCCGGGGGCTGGAAGGAGCCCCGAGCACCGGCTGCCGAGCGCGGCGGGATCGGGACGGCATGGAAGGCGCTGCCAGCGGGACGCAGCTCACCGCCTCCCAGAGACGGGTTATTCAGCCTGCGGAGGAGAGGAGCGGGGCGGGCAGGGCCAGGCGGGGGGCGACGCTGCCCATTCCCATGCCCGCACCGCGCGTTTTTTCTTCGCGCAGCCTCCTCCACCCGGGGAGCACGCGTGGGACGGCGCTGCGCGGCGAGGCGGTCACTGGCAGCGCCGTGTCCCCTCCGTGTCCGAGCGGTGTTATTGCACCGGCAGTCCCCGAGGAGCGTTCAATTTGCCCTTGTTTTTGTTGCCACTTTCTCTTTCTCCGTGGTTCACTGAGGTTGCCTGCGCACAGGGTTTCCGCTCGGTCGCATCTCTCCCTCGCGCCCCCCGCCTTCCCCCGCCCCCCTTAACTCTTTCCGCTGGACGAGAAATAATACAGCGTTTCATGCCGCGGGGCTGGCTCCCTGCTAGTAGACCGCAGCGCGCAGGGCAAGCCCGGACGCCGGCTCCCCTTGCCACCTCCCCCGCCGACGGGGCGGCCCTTCTCCGGCACTGCCGGGCCAGCCCCCCGGCGTGACGGCTGCGGACAGGCTGCCGTGGTCCGGGACGCACCTCGGGGTGCGGGGGCGNCGCCGGGGGGGCAGCTCCGAATGCCGGTACGGGCACTGCTGGCGGGAGAGAGGCGGGTGCGCGTGCCCGGTGGCGACAACTTCGCACAAACGCCTTTCCGAATCCAGCCCGGTGCTGGCGTCGTTATTATTGTGGTTATTACTGTTGTTATTAATTTTTATCGGCCGCGCTCGCCCCTGCCCGAGAGGCGACGGCGGGAGAGCTCCGAGATGCGTGTGTCCGCCGGGCAGGAAGAGTTAAGAGGCGGAGGCAGGGAGGGAGGGAGGGATGGAGGGAGGGAGGGAGGGAAGGTGGGGATGGAGGGATGGGACAGAGGGATAGATGGAAGCTGGGGATGGATGGAAGGTGGGNGACGGACGGGAGGGAGGGAGAAGGGAGGGCGCGGGCGCGGGCACGGCCCGGGAGAGGGAGGCGGGGAGAGGCGAGCGGCGGGACTCCGGCACCGCCAGTGCGCGCTGCCAGCCCGGCAGCCAACTTCCCCGCTGGAGTTAGTGTATAAAGGATACCATATATGCACACACACATACACACACCTCTCCACCAAGGCGCTCCTCCTCCGCCTCCTCCCTCGACCAACTGCTGGAATTAAAATAAAAAGCAAAACAAACACAACCAAAAAAAAAAAAAAAGACAACAAACCAAGCGAGAGAGAGAGCGGGAGAGGGCAAGAAACAATTCGCGAGGTAACAAGAAATTTCAACTTTTAAATTTTTTTTTTACTTTTTTTTTCGACCGCCTAAAGGAAAGGTAGAGAGAAAAAAAATGTCTTATCCAGAGCGTGACTCTAGGAAGAAGGCTCCGGCAGGACTCTTGTTTCAAAGGGGACAAAGTGCTTCAGCAACAGCACAACTTTGAGAAATGCATCATCACCACCATCACCACCATCATCATCACAGGAAGTTTTCTTAGGACACCAACAAAACTTGCAAATACAAGAGCAAAAGGAGATCGAGGAACCGAGGAGAGAAAGACAGGCAGAAAAAAAAGGAAAATATACCCACACACAAAGCCTTAAAGGAAGAAGAAAAGGAAAAGTTTCACTCTGAGAGGGGAAGACTGAGAGGAGGAGATGTACTCCTAGGGGAGCGGAGGGGAGAAGGCACGGGGGCTTTTTGATCCCCCCCCCCTTTTTTTCGCTTTTTAGCCTTTGTTTGGTTTCCTCCCTGCGAGCAGCAAACCCGGGCGAGAAGAAGGCGGAGGAAAACTACATGTACAGCTAAATATTTCTCTTTTTTGGGGAAAAAAAAAAAAAAGAAAGGCTAAAAAAATATAAAAGGCGAAGCGAGAGCCGGCGACCGCAACGAGCGCGCCGCGGAGCGGAGGCAGGACGGCCGGCGGACGGGCGGAGGAGAGCGCGCAGCGGAGCGCTAGCAGGTGAACCCCGCGCCCCGGCGCCCCGGCGAGGCTGGGAAGGCGGCGGCGGCGGCGGCGCGGGCGGCGGCCCCGGCA
>WAAE01017719.1:43747-63435 GCA_013400495.1 Nicator chloris | reverse complement strand
CGGGGGAGCCGGCGGGCGGGCGGCGCGGTGCCGCGGCGGCAGCTGCCGCGGGTCCCACAAGTTGTTTTCCTCGTGGCGACCATTCAGCAAAACGCAGGATCCTTTCTCCAAGATTTAAATTTCGCGGATGAATTACCATACAGCGGTTGCTTAGCAACTAAATTCAAGCTGGGCTAAGAATATGCAAGCTTTTTGTATTCTCATTAATAAAAATGCCACTCTGACACAGCAACCTGACTTTGGATCACTGCAACTTCTGTAAAAGCCATAGGAGAATACAAACCGGCTCCTCCATTTAATTACAGATCAGAGTGGCTTGAAATGTGATGTTTTGTTAATCTATCTTCCTAAAAGCGATGTAAAAAATAACGGCTTTTCAAGAGCAGTGGAAAACTACTTTTTTAATGGAGCTGTCTCCTGGTGCTACTGATGGCTGCAAAGCAAAACCTTTTTTTTAAGTCACACTTTCAAGTAGCATCCCCCCCTTCCGTTCTGAGTTTCCTGAAATTAAAAAAAAAAATTAAGACATTTGGAGCCACAGGGGAAAAAAATAAAAATAAATAAGCTGCAGCTAATTAGCGCATTAGAGAGGAGAGCGTTGCTCGGGAAAGGGAAGAGGGGATTAAAAATGTCAAGGTGCAGCCCCTGCTAGGCACAGACCCACGACGCGGGGTGCAGTCTGTCCTTGCTCTGAAGCAGGAGTCTCTTGTGCAGAAGTGGCTCTCTTTGGCATAAAGTGCGTGGGCAATCGGCTGGGGAGGGCGGAGGAAAAACCTTCAGGGACACCTTGTTGAATATTTCTCTCCAAAATTTATTTCCCCTTCTGCTAACATTTACTTTATATTGCTTTTAGATCGGCAGAGATAAGATCTTGGCGTTAGATTCTGGCATCTTACACCCAATCTCATATATATGGGAGAATGACCTCATCACAGGAGGGCTGTGTGTATAGATAGAATAATTTAAACATAGACTAGACACCTACATATAAATCTATATATAAAGACGTGTGTGTATGATATATATATAGATATAGTTTTATATATATATAGATATATTTGTGAGTGTGTATGTGTGTGTATGCCTTTAGCAGTACCAAAAAACTTCCCTGCCAGCCCCGCAGACCCCAGGCAGGGCTGCCTTTCCCCGCAGCGTTCGGAGGGAGGGCGGCCCTCTCCGCGGGGCAGCGAGGGGAGCCCCGGGGCACGGCTGCACGCAGGATGCCGGCAGCCAGGGCTGGGGCTGCTTCTCCCTGCCAACCACCGCCGTTGTGTGGCGGGAGGCCACCGGCTGCCGGGGACGCTGGGTGTTTGGGTTGTGGTGATTTTTCAGCGACAGAGTTAAATCCAAACTTTCTTCTCCCTTGTCGCATCCCCCCGCCCCACTCCCCTCCCCCCCCGAGATTGTTAAAATTGAGCCTGAACTGTATAAACCCCACCCCACTTAAAAGTTCAGGCGTGTGGGGGTTTTGCCTCCGTCGGGGTTTATCTGCAGGAGGCGGAGGGGATCTTGGAGGTCTGTCCGAGCTGTGCAGGTCACTGAGGATTCAAGGATTCTGCCCCTTCCCTCCACTCCTGCTTCTCTCTTTCTCCTTTAAGATTTTCTTTTCTCCCCTGAAATGAGGGCTATGACTTGAAGGGGGGCAGTCGAAGTGGGTAGGCATTTTCCAAACGTGAGCTTGTGATGGATGGGAGCTCTCTCTCTCTCAGCAGGATTGAGTCTGTACTCACTTTAAAACGTAGAACAGCAGACAAAAAAAAAAATCCCATATAACAAATACTAAGGGAAGAAAGGCAGTGAAGTGAGAACCCGTGAAGACTAGAGTCCCCCTGAAACTCAGGCTCACCCAAAGCTTTACCAGAGTGTTTTGCTTCTCTCCCCAACAGTTATAGGATGAGCATCACAAGGCTATAGCACAAATAATCAGGTTCCATTCCATTTTACATCTCTCTCTAACAAAGTTGAGATTAAAAGCCAAAATTCAAGCACAGCCCTTACAAAGCTGTCGAATAGTGCCAGTACATATGTTTCCCACTCACATGTTGAAAACTGTACCTTCAAACATAGGCTTGTTTCTGGTAGCTTGCATTTTTTCAACTACAAGGAGAAAAAGCTAAACAGAACTTTTCTGAATTGTTCCTATTGCGCCCATCCATGGGTGAAAAGACAGCATTACATCAGCTCTGTGCCTTCCACATAAACAGGGAAGGTTTAGCAAGACAAGCTCACTGGCATACCACAATGGAGATCTTTATTTTAGACCTGGGACAGTTCAAACCAGTTTGACACCAGTATTGAGCCCCACAAAGTATGTGGTTTGGAACAAACTTTCCTTCACATAGTGTGAAGTGGATTGTCAGGCTTGATGCCAGATGCTTGGTTACTTCAAGTGTCCCGCCGCTGCCTTTCTTGTAAGGCGCAGGATACAGAGGAGCGTTTCCATCCGCAAGGACGGTGCTTTCTTATCAGACCACTGTGCCATGCCCTCCAAAGTCCGGGCATGGGGTCCCAGCAGAACTATTTCTTCCTCAAAAGGAGCCTAAGATGAGAAGGGGGAAAATGGATTAGAAAAGGGGAACCAGCTAGGTACTGTTACCCTCCCTGGTTGGTAGGCCTGCTCTTAAAATACAGTGTCAAGGCACTGTGGTACGCATGTGGAATGACAAAGACAGATGCTATTTCTTCCTGAGGTCCACACTGAGTGGAGAAACTCAAAGGGTTGTTGACTGTCTTGCATATGGGGCCATTCTTTCAAACTGAAATGAACTGATTTTAAAAAGCAGGGACTGGCTAATGGGAAACTGGGTATGTGTGCTATATTTATATGCATCAAACCAAAATTTAAACAACTTGAGGGAATATGGGCCGTAGAAACATTTTATATATAGTAACCCTTTTGCTATTAGTTTTGGAAATACTTGGAGCTACTTCCCTGTCACTGCTCCATACAACTGACTAGACAGCATTCAGTCCACACTACAGTCAAGCAGGAACTGTTTGCTCAACAACTTCAGGTTCCATTTTCAACTGGAGTACTAACGTCCTCCCAGAGCTGGTCACATAAATCCTGATAGTCTGATGTATGTAGACACTCTCACTAAGCAGGCAGATAAAATACAAAAACTGCATGACTGTAGAGTTTTGGGCTGGAGGGTCTTCCGAATATGTTGGCTTGGTTGTTTGGATTTTTTCTCCCTCTGTGTGAGTGCTCATGAGGATCCTCTGAAGCTGAGATTGGGTTCATCTCTTCACTTCTCCTCCACATTCAAAACATTACAAATATTTACCAAGTACAAAAGATATGAGAAGTGCTGGGCATTGATCATTGTTATATCCCTTCACTGACAGAAAATGGGCCCAAGATAGGAAAGATGAAATTAATCTTTCTAGAAAAAAAAAAAAAAGAATTGATAAAGAATTCCTCTGGAATAACATACATTTCTTTCATCACTTGGAGCTCTCATTCAAAATAGGGGTCTGTCTGCCTGAGTGGGACATTTTTCAGAGAAATCTAATACATATTTGTTTCAGACTCCACAGTAAAGCTACAGATCAAATGTAAGGTGCAAATCTCAGAGGTGAGATTTGTTTCTCACTCTCTCTCACATGTGTGCATCCACACACACATACATTCACTCCCTTCTCTTCTTAAAATAATAAAACATCCTCTCCCCAGTTCTCTCACCTTCTGTATTTTATGCAGATCCATACTCAGATATGTACCAAAATTTTTAACTCAGCTTGCTGAAATTGCCTAGATTGTCGAGGAAATTAAACTAAACAAGAAGCTGTGTGAAATGTTGAACTTTAAATACCATCCACTACCTCGAGAAGAAGAAAATTAGTCAATAAATGCTCAGGTTTCTGCTACTTTTAGATTATCACAATTAAAAGAATAATTTTATTAGTTTAATCTTTTTATCCTGATGAGAATTCCCTCATGCTAATATGTGAGTATTTCAAAATAATGCCCTTTCCGTTTTGATTTTGAACTGAAGGACACGGTTATGGAGTCTCCTCCACGTGTTAATGCTGTATAGGGATGTGTTTAATTTTATGAACGGTGTGCGTGTTTCTGTGAATACCAGGCAAGACTACTACATCATTCTCAGTAGCCCAGAAGAGGCACGTTTTACCTGAAGAACTGGGCTTGGGCTGGATGCTGCTGTTGTTCTGGGTTTGGTTTTTAATCGTCCTGCCTATTCTCTCAAGTCAATATTAATGCCATACAGTACGGCTGAGGCCAGGACTGAGTGAGCCCCGTCATTAACAATAGCATAAACAAAGGAAGGGGACCAGTTACCTTGACATTCGATGCCCGCTTTGTTCCCAAGCTCCCAACTGCATCTTGAAGCCCATACAGGGAAGTATTGCCTGCGGGAATGAATAATCCACTCCAGCTATTGTCCCGATCTCCTGCAAAACAAAACAACACAACCAAAACAAAGATGACAACACACCCCGCTTCGCAAGGAGTCTGCGAATGGTTTCATCCCTTCCTGTCTTTCCCCGCGCTTTCCCTGGCCACTCGTGTTACTGACCTGCTCCCCACAAGCGCTGCCCACTGTAACCTACAGGCGCATCCTAATTTGCGCAAGCACTCTAGCCTCCTGTTCCCCAGTTTTCTGAGGGCGTGGGGTTAGAGGCACCCCCTCCTGTGCCTGCGCAGCCCGGTCGGGTCCCTACGGCGACCGGGCCGCTCTCGGGGAGCTCGGCGTTAGACGGGGCGGCCCGGCGGGCTGGGCCGGGGTGGGCTGCCCTCCGGCCGCCCCCGCCCCCGGCCCGTCAGCACGCAGGGATTCCCCTGCGGCGGAATGACCTGGCCAAGGGGCAGCGCGACATCTCCACGCCGCTGTGGGGATGCGAGGGGCGAACGTGACCCTCTGTGTGTCTGTGTGTATCCCCATTGCCCTTCCACCTTCTCCCTCCCGGGCCGGTTTTCCGCCCGCCCGACCTTGCCCTCCCTGTTTGGGAGCTCTCGCTCCGTAGCCCCCTGCGTTTGGCAGAAAAGCCCGGAGGGCCCCCCCCTGCTCACGCCCAGTCGAAGGAGCCTGCATGGAGTGGGAACCTCTCCTTCTTTTGACAAATAATTAAGTTCCCCGAACTCAGTTTTTCTTCCACTTCTCCTACAGTCCCATGCTGGCCGTCGGAGCAGAGGGACGGGCAGAAGTCCCCCTAAGTTTGTAAATGGCTGGTTTGACCCCCACCTTCCCCTCAGGAGGGAGAGACGGGCCAGACCACGGCAGCGCTGCCGTGGGGCTCGTCCTCGAACCGGCCCCTCTTCGGAGGCAGGTTTTGCTCCCGCTGCGCTCGGAGGGGAGCCAGTTCAAACTCCAGAAACCCTGCGCCTTCACCGGGTTCTCCGGGAGATGATGAAGGAGACCTAGTAGCGTAGCCCGAGGTAGACGGAGGCCTGAGGAGACATTTGCATCAATCCCATGCAACCAAATCCATCCTCGCATCGTGCCTCTGTGTGGGGAGGGGAGAGGAGAGGCATAGAGCGGGTAGCGAAGGAGGTAGTTTGAACCTAAAGCCTTTGCTTCAAAAGTTCATAGCTCCCTCGTCAAACGCTGCCAAACGCTACTGGGCCGAAGAGAGAGAAGAAGGGGTGGGAAAGAACATCAACATTACTGCAAATTTCAAAGCACTGAAAATAGCTCTGAGAAATCCCGAGGATCCGCCACCGGTCCTTTTATTTTTCCCCAGGACATAGGCATTAGGGAAAGCTTTTCTCGGATATGTTTGTGAGCAAGGCCAGTGGGAGCTGCGGCTGCCTTTGGGGGCGAGCCGGGTGGCGGGGAGGGGGGCTGCGGGCTGGCGCCGCCCCCGCCTCCCCCATCTCCCGCACCTGCAGCCTCTGGCTGCGCTGGGGACCCTGCTGCTGCCGGCTCTGTGACCATCCCCCCGGGCCGTGTCGGGAGCTAACCCACTCCCAAATCCTCCCCCTCCCCCGGCCCCCGGGCCGTGTTCCCACCGGGAGCCGCGGCGGCCGGGCAGGGGCCGGCCCCGGCAGCCCTTTATGCGCAGCGGTCAGCAGCCGGGTTGTGGGTTTGCAGCTGCATGCAAATAAATCCCCGGCAGTAATCTAATGCGGGTGCTGCCCCGACGACAAAGTGCCGACACAAACGCAAGTGCTTTTGTTTGGTTTTGACCAGCTCGGTCCTGCATCCAAGAAAAATAAATAAAGCTATGGAGGCAGAGGGAGAAAGTTGGTTAATATGAGTGTTTCATCCAACGAAGCCTGCTTTTGTGATATACGAGAACCGAAGATTTGTGTCCTGCACCTCTGCGAGATCTGCACCACCACCCATCCCAGCTGGAGAAACGATTCCACCCGTGATGAGCAGGAATGAGGTGTCCTGCCTGCCCGACCGACCTTAGCTGTTACGTTCACACGTGGGAAACGCATCTCTTCCCACAGTTTTCAATTAATTACAGCTGCATTCGATATAGGACGTGGGGGTGGGGTGGAGTGGATAATTCTGTACACTATCTTCTATTGCAGGTAAAAGGGGTTTTGTTTGTTTTACTTTTCTCCAAGAAAGGTCCGTTTGCACATATAGGATAGAGTGGTTTGGTTTTTTCCTTGCCCATCTTAAGTAAAAGCTGAGTAGAGTCAATGGGATGAAGGAGAATTAAAAAAAAAAAAAAAAAAAAAAAAAAAAAAAAAAAAAAAAAAAAANAAAAAAAAAAAAAAAAGAGGAAGGAGGGAGTCTTTGAGAAAGAGCTGGGGTGAGAGAAGGAAAAAAATAATCAAACCGCAAAAAAAAATCCCAGCAACACAATTCCGGAGAGGATGGGAGGGAATAGAGTTTCCCAATTGCCTTTCTGCGGACTGGCATTAAAAAAAAGTCACATTGAAGGCTGGGGCGGGGGAGAGCTTTACTTTTGCGAAGTGTAAATCTCTAAGGACAAGCAGTGGATGATGATGCCTGGTGCCGCCCGGGACGGGCTCACCCCCCGGGGCGGCCGAAGGCCAAGGGGCAGGCAGGGCAAGGGTGAAGCGCCCAGCCCGGGGAGAACAGCCAGTTCTCCCTCTCTCCCGCCCCTAACTCTTGTGAAGAGAGGTCGTTATCATTGTGGAAAATCCCATTTCCTTGGCAAAAGACGGGAAGTTTGTCTCCAGCCCCTCCTCGCCACCAGTTCCCACTGGGGGTGCGGGCAGCTGGTGAGAGGCCCCCGGCCCAGCCAGGTCGACCCCAGCCGTCGCCTGGTCCACCTGAGCCAGTGTCCGCTTCGCTTTTGCGTTCCACCCCTCGTGGCGGGGATGCTCCCCTGCAGCCACCGTGCTGGGCACACACGGGGCTCCCTGTGACCAGCTGGCCAAACGGCGGCCCTCGGGCCTCCCCTCGCCACATCGACCCTGGGACTTTTCCCACGCTTTGCCCGGCTGTCTCAACGCCTCTCCCTGGCCTTGCTCGTCCCTAGCTTTCCCCACTGAGACCGCCCGGTACCCTTAGCACCCAGGTCCCACCGGCGGCGGGGCGGCCGGGGAGCGGCACGGCAGAGAATAAACCTCCCCTTGGCGTCTGGGCTGCCTGTCTGCGCCACCCGGCTTTTCCTGCCCTCGGCCCTGAGGCCGCCCCTCTGGCCTCCCTGGCATTCACAGACCCCGGCCCAGCTGTCGCTTGTCCCCTCGGGGAGCTATTTTCTTCTCTTCCCCCGCTTCCCTCTCCCCAGATGCTGCCGGACGCGGGATGCAGTCGCCCCCCCGCGAGAGGACTCTATGGACCCCTTCGGCCTCGCTGCCCACCGCTGCCTCCTTTTCTCCGCCGCCAACACAAAAGCCCTGACCAAAGCGGCCAAGCAGAGACGGCACAGCAAAACCCACGCCCGCTGCCCTCCCCGTAACGCGAACTCCTGGGAGAAACCTCCCTGCGGGGCTGCGCTCCTAAATCCTAGACTCTCTTAATCTTTGCAGCTTTTGGTATGAGAAAGAGGAGTTACCTTGTTACCTAAGTTGCCCCTGGCACCTTTGTGTGACCTGGCCCGGGCACCGGGGCAACATTACGCCGGTTTCTGCAGCCTAAGAGGAGATCTCTGAGCAAGGGGGCTGTGGGTCGGGAAGAGTCTCCAGATCACACCCTCCCCTACACCTCATGCACAGCCTTCTCGCCTTCGTCTTTGAAACTGTGTTTGAAACAGCAGCTGAAACACAATTAATTGTAACTGATTAACATGGATCAGTTTCACCTCCAAAGCACATTAAAGTCAATCGAGCAGCCACAATAATAATTAATTCATTAATAAGTACTATTGGTGCTTCGTCACTAACGCCAAGAAAAGTTTCCCTGAGAAGTACAGGTGGCAGGGAGTGTTAAAATGAAAACATTTGCATGCAACTTTTTAACCAGAAGGGAAAGCACTTTGGTTATATTTGGAGACATGTGTCTCACACATTTCCCCCTTTTTTTTGTAAACTATGTAAGAATAAACATTACAGCTCTGGGCTTTTAATTTCTCCAGATGGAATCATAAAGTACCTAGTAGATTTTTTTTTCATATATATATATACTATACAATTGAGGACACATGTCTGCTTTTCCCGATGAGGACCGAGAAGCAACTTAATTTGAAGGCATAACTACTGAACCGCATTTTGAATAACACACTCGAAACAAGTTCACTTTAAAAGGCAGGAAACCACTAAGAGCAGAGCACTGAAAGTTGCTCCTTCCCATTTGAGCTGCAGTGGAAGCTCAGCAGCCTGACCTTCTCATACACTTTGTCGTTTCGCACACAAGTACAAAAGTACACACGCGCGGAGGTGGCAGGGTGCCTAGCTTTTCCTAGGAGGGGGCTTTTCCAAAGCATTCGCATCCTCGGAAGGCTCCCCCTGCTCTCTGTAGGCTGAAGAGACTGCCCGCATCCCACCCCCGGCGCGACGGAGGAGTCCTCTGATCCGCGGGTGACGTGAGAGGTTTTCTCCTGCCCCCCCGGCTGAAGGAAGGGGTTCACTTACCCTCCCGACGCTCCTCTCCGCTCCTCACACGCACACTTGCGCACCCAGCAAAGTGCTCTCGTGCAGGGCAAAAAGAGGGAGGAAGTCTGGAAACCTCACTGATCTCAGGGATCCAGGCGTGCTGAGGGGGGCAGGAGCCCCTAGTCTGGGCGAAAAGTAATAATAATAATAAATTGTTTTGAATTTTTTTAAATTCCAAAGACAATGGTTTTTGTTTCTTGGGGGGGGGGAGGGGCACTCGCGAGGGTGGGGGGATGTCGGTGATGAAAATTACCGAAATACCCTACTCATCTCCCTAAATAGGCTCAGTCTCCCCCTTCCGTCTCCCCAGCTCCCCCCGCCCCTCCTTTCTGACTTACATATGTTTAGAGCAATGGCAAGGAGCTCCCAACTGGAGCTCTGGCAGAAGGTGCGTTTAAAGTGGGGATGATTTACTCCTCCAGAGCTCGGGTCCCGCGTGTGAGCCTCCAGCCCCGTGTCAGCTGGGCACTGCAGACGAACAGCCTTAAATATGCATAAGGAACAGTTCGCTTTCTTAAAGGAGAACTTACCCCACCGGAAAGTTCACAGCCCGATGGCAGGCACAGGACGGGGCTGCGGCGGTGGCCTTTCCTCTGGGACAGCCCTAGCCCCTTCTTAAGGTGATCGCCTATACGCTCAGGGGCAGGGTTGGGGACACCTAGCCGCCTTTCGGCTGGGGACCGGGCAGAGAAGCGTTGACTAATCGGTCAGGGACTTAGTGAGTTGAGGACCAGCAGTTTCATACACCGACCTATCCCTCCTGGCCGGGATGGGCGAGAGGCAGAGCTACGCACCTAGGGCAGCCTCGCTCGGGCGGACCCCGGTGGCAGCCACCGACCGGCTGCCCGAAAACTTGCGGGGTTCTACACCCAGGGGAAACGCGAGACTCCAAACCAGGAAAAAAAAAAAAAAAAAAAAAAAAAAAAAAGGTGGGCGAGAAGGAGGGGAAGGAGTGATTAAACACCCAGCCATCAGAGCCCAAGCAGGCTGCGGACATTGCATGAGCAGCTTTTTGGAAAGAAGTAATGCAGGGGAGGAAGGAGAGACTGCCCGTGGGTTTCGCCCAGCTCCCCGCTTGGGAACCGGCCTGCGCCTCCTCCCCGTTCCTCACAGGATGTTCTCCCCATAGGAAGGACGGCTCCACCGTGCCTCCGCTCGCCCACTTGCCCCCGACTTTACCCTGATGGCTCCTGAGGGCCAAGCCCGGGCAGTCGCCGCGGGGCTGCGGGCAACCCCGGGCGCTCCCCCGGAAAGGGGCATCCCGACGCTGGGCGCCGCCTCCCCCAGGCCCACCGCGGGGCCGAGTCCCCGCGTTTCGAACAATAAGAGCCTTATTTCTTTTATTGTTATTATTCTTTTTTCCCTCGCCTCTGTACACGTGGTTGTAAAGTCTGTAGCGCCATCTAACGGGAGGCCGAGGCCGGGCCGCTCCGCGCCACCCGGTGCCGGGGGAGAGGGGCTGGGGTGGGCAGCGCTCTTGGGAGCGAGGAGGTGACCCTGCATGAGGAGGGGCGCACATCCTGTGCATAAAAGCTGCCCGAAAGGTGCTTTGTAACCCGGCCGGGAGTTATCCTCTAGGAGCTTCCCCCAGCTTCTGCGGTTTTATTATGTTGTTGTAGCAGTGAAGAGCTGGAAGAGTTATCTCCATTTTTAGGGGTGAGAGGCTAGGGAGGAGGAATTAATAAATTCCAGCAGAGTCTGACAGAGTTCAGGGTGGAAGGAGAGGACCTCTCAACCCAGCACGTTTGACTTCTTTCCCTTTTCAGGGAGGTTGGGGAGGGCCTCAGCTGGCTGCTGCGTCTTGCAAGTGAACAGGGCCCCCATTCTGCTGCTTTAGTATCTTTAGTACCCTAGGAAACCTTTTGTTTCCAAAATTTTTGCACATATGCTAATTTTTACAGTTAAATTATGATGCTGCCCTTTTGACAGGGCACTTCAGCCATGCCTCTGTCCATATCCAGAGGGGAAGCATCTGACTTGGTCACTCCAGCTCTGTTAAGTCGCTGCAGTAGTTGCCCAGATTAGGAGACTGTGCACCCCAGGCCTGTGATGTGAGCAGCAAAAAGAAAAAGAGACTCTCGACAATGTTTGAGCTCATTTAAGGTCACATCTAGTCTCTACAGGTGCTTGCCTCTCTTCAGCTCTTGCCACCCCTAAGGCTTCAAGTTAGAATTAGAGAATGCAGCTATTTCTGCCGAACAGGATATAAGTTTTTCTTTAAGTTTGAAGTTTTCCTTATTTCTGCTTCTGCATTTCTGTTACAGGTACAGAATGTGAGCTAAGTCTTCAAATACACGTACCAATTTTACTGTGTTTACTTAGGTCTTCTGTACATACATGTTGGCAGGGAGTTCCAAAGAAGCACAGAAATCTTTCTGTCCATAGCTTAAGTCATAAAATGGTACTGTGGCCTTTGGCTAGCAACAACTGCATTTGCATGAGCCACTCAAACTGTATTTATCTTTCAGCCCAGGTTGTCCAATGCCTTTGAATGTCACTTCTGCATGTGGCAAATCCTATGTGACTTAGATGGCTAGGCTAAATTTGCCCATAGTGATTGTGGCAGGTTTGGTACCTGAGCGTCACTGACGTTGATTGACTCTGAACTGCCACTACTAAGGCCCAGCCCAAAAGAGAGGGCTTAGGCAACCAAGTCCTGCATCAGATTTTGTCTTCCTCCAGACACAATGGGGAGATAAAGGCTTAAACTAGAGTTACCAGTCTGAATATTTTTTGTATATCCAAGACCTCAGTCCCATACTGAAATATTCAGATTCTAACTCCCTCTTTAGTTTGGCGTAACATCTGAAACACCTCTGATGGCACCTGCATCATTTGAAATTGGATTCTTCCACCTACATTGCCTATGCCTTCTGAACAGAAGAACAACTAATTGTTTTGAAAAAACTAGACCTTAAAATTCAATTCTGAAGTCCCCTGACAGCCAGAAACCAACATTTTATGTGTTCTTTCCTGCTTTATCATATGGAGCAAAAACTTCTTACACACCAGAAGGAATTTTAAGCGCAAGGTGACCAGGACTTTATCCATTCTAATTGTGCTGTACCACAGGCCACTACATAAACCAGACAATTAAGCAACAGTAATGACTGCTTGATCAATACTCTGCTGCTTGGTCAAATTTTATCAGGTTTTGCATTTTCAGAGGTGAAAGTGTGATTAATAATTCCTGTCCCATGTCATTTTCTGACACCCTGTGAGCACCAGAAATTAGAAATAACACAAATTTATTCCAGTATCAAAATAAGGTTTGTAGATAAAAACTAAACTTCATATCACATGAAAAAAATGAAATAGCATACCGTCACTGAACTGGTTTTATCGACAAGTAAAGATAATGTGTATGACAACAGACAGGAATAGATTTTCATTCTTGGCTCTGGGAATGCTTCTCTTCTTTGGTGATTGGGAAGAAAGGCAATTTTTGTCTATGCTGAAAGGAAAATGCATTTTTGGTTTTACAGGCAATAGACAGCCTCTGATAGTCAGGCTAGGATGTCTCAGAGTAGGCATGAAAAATGAGACACACTCCAGTTCATTAGCCACCTAGGAAGAGTTAGGCTAGCAAGGTTTATGGCTAGTTCCAGTGAAGGATTTACATGTCTTAAAAGTTAGTTATCTCAGTATTTGAATTTCAAGTGCATTTCCCTAAGACTGGCATCCTTGATGTTGTGTTTGGCATCATGGGCTCACTATACTGTGAATTGAGCAGGTGTGTACAGACAAATCTTTTGTGCCTTATCCAAAGCCATACTGTCCAGCAAAGGACAGGAACAGCAGAGAAGCCCAGGATTGCAGTTACATTGGGAAATACCATTTACTGAGAAAATCAGCTGAGAAAAATTTTTAAACTAAGAAATGAAAACTTTTTCCTCCACTTCTACATGAACAGTAATGGAAAGCAGCTACCTAATGCCTTTCAAATGGAGGATTCCTCATGCTTTACTTCACAAGGACTGCAGATCCAGAAGAATGGCACATGGCACATTTGCTGTCACAACTTCTAGCTTAGTAAAGGTCCTCCTGATGTTGGTGGTGAAGACCTACTTTGAGATCTACAGTAGCAGATATTAATTTGTGTCTGTTGAGATGGGACATAAAGATTGTAATTCAGCCTAAAATATATATCATATTTTCCTTTACTGTATAATCTAGAGTAACTTCAGGGTTTCTCTACTACTCAAAGGAGTTAAGCTTTGGTTTCTAAATTACTTCAGTGTTGTGAGTTTTCTCATACTTGAAAAATGAGAACAGTTCCTTGAGCTGATTTAACACAATGCATTTCCCAGGTCAGCCCCAGGAGGGCCACAGGCAGGATTGTGAAGAGGCTGAAGCTGTGGCAAGTCAGAGGTATCTTTCACTGTACAACTGATGGGGCCGAGCCCATCATAAGCATTTGAGTTCAAATTTTCTGAAGCTGTGGTGGTAGGTTTCTGTTTCTCCAAAGTCTTTCAGGTCAGTCATTGGTGACCTGTGTGATGGACCTCTGGTTTTTGGTGGTTTAATTTGTTTGTTTGTTTGCTTGGTTTTGTTTAGTTTTCTGTGGGGTTAGTTCTGATTCAACTGAAAAAAGCCCTCTGTCTGAAAGGCTTCTCTCATTGTTCTTCCCATTCAGGTGCAGAAAGACATGGGGCCAAACCCCTTTGGGGTTCTTCTAGTAAAGCATGCAGCATACATACATTCCTTTGTACAAAATTGAAGCAACTTCATCCACATGAAGTTATTCAATTAAAATTGGAGTAGTTTTCAGAAGTTCTAGGGAATAAGAAGACTCAGCGGGTGCTCAGTGCCTCTGTAATTCACAATCCCTTCATGTAGATGCCAATGTTTTGACTTGGCTGACTATCTTTAATATTTGGGTTTAAAACTTTTGGCCCATGTGTTCTGTTTCCTCAGGGCCCTCTAATCTTTAACTTTTACCATAGAAAAATCCTAATGTTTTCAAGGTTCCACCTTGCTAGCAATATGGTTTGAATCAGATACACTGCACGGAGACTATTTTGATTTTAAAAAAGAACAACCTTATCGTTTTATTTCTGCAGGTATGAATAAAAGTCTGATAGATCTTTGTGTTTAGAGCTTTCCTTCTCTTGATAGCAGACAGCATGAGGACTGTGATATGGATCAGTGATACAACATGTTTTCCTTCATTAGAAACACAACCCCAACATTAAAAACAGCCTGCTGAAGAATCATATTCATTTAGTAATCATGTAATTTCACAATCAAGGGGTTACTATCCCTCCCCTCACCCCAGCCTCCCTTTAGAACTCCCCATTTACATTCAACATCTGATACCAATAAGTTCATGATACCTATTTCTAAAAGCAATGCCTGCAGTTCAAATGGGGCTTTAACAGTTGAGTTATCAGATCCAGCACTAACTGCAGATGGGATTTTTCTTCACTAACTTTAGCCATATACCAGTTAATGTGTAGGCCAAGTCTTGGCTCCCTTTGCATTCAACGGAGAAAGACGGAGGGCAATTTGTGCCAGCTAGCTTAGGCACCTACTAAAGGGAGGGATGAGTCACCTTTTGAAGTTGCCTGCACGGCTCAGTCAATTATAGCAGGCAGACAGGCACTTGGCTTAGTTATAGCATATCTGACCAGATGGCTGAACTTAGGGTAGATGGGTCCTGTTCTACCTATCTGTAGGCAGTGGGAATAAGGACGTGCTGCATTCAGCATTGGCTCAGGGTTCAGGACTAGTCAAGAGGTGCTGTTGTGACTGAGTGTTAATGTGTTTTGCCCACAAAAAACAGTATCTCTCAGACAGGTTCAGGAAAAATGACCACAGCCTGTAGCTCATTTGGTCAATTTACAGTGATGCCAGCTGAAATGCATTTTTGTTTTGGAACCCTTTATTTGCAATCCAGGATGGAGCAATTCCTAGAAGCAGGTCTTACAGTTTTTTCATGACAGGGTGAATAGAAGCCTCCTTTTTGTTCAGACATTTTCTGCATAAAGATGTGAATCTAGGAGTCAGGCATTAAACAAAACAAAAACTTCCAAAACTCAAACCAAAACTAGGCAGAAATTATTATAGGAACACCTTTTCATGTGGTTGCCATGGATTGAAATATAACCCTTTACCCATGTCTGGCACACACAACTTGTATAGAGTTAGATCTGTATCATGATAAACTCATTTTTTTCTCTCACATTCCAGTTAGTGTGACCCCATCAACTGATGAAGGTATGAAGGCAAGGGAGATGCTGGACTGGGAAGTAGTAGAAGAAACATACATGCACCAAAGCATTTTGTGTGTGTTACACTCCAAGGGCTCAAGCATCAGCTGAAGCCAGGTGGTGGTGGTGGGATCAGTCACATTTAGCTTGGGAGGGCATCAGGCTGAGTCAGTCTGCAGCACTGGGCTGGAAACAAGCAGATTGTCAGAGTCATGGTGAAGACCAGACAGGTGAGTCTCAAGAGTAGAGCATGACACAGAGAATGGCTGGCAAACAGTGCCAGAGGGATAACCAAGCACCTTCACAATAACATATCTGGGGGAAAGAGGAGGGGAGCTGTAACTGTTATTGAAAATTTCACTCCAAGGACCTCTCTGGAGAAACAGCAGAAGCAGATGGACCGTGTGGGCAGAGAAGAAAATACCTACTTGCTCATCTATGAGGACTCCATATATATGATTCCAGTGAAGCCAATGGGTAATTTCTATGGCCTCTTGCAAGAGGAAGAGCAAGTCTTTAGCTCTGCAAGTTTAGCTTTAAACTGGCAAAGAGCAGCACTGCATACACATGAAGTGGAAATAGACAAATATCCTAGGCAACTTTATTTTCACTTTTGATGGTGTTTGACTAGCAGCTAGGTGGTGAATGGGGCTTTTTCTCTATGTAGGACATAGCCAGTCTGAATATTTCAGATGGCAAAGCTCAGCTGAGTAGTCAGACAAGTCTGAGAAAGAGGTTTTAAATTTTCCATTAAAACCCACGTTCTTCCTCTTACATGACTCAAGCTTCAGAATATGGCTCCAAATTGAAATAAAAAGTTTTTTCCAAGATTTGTGTTTTTCAGTTCATGTTTGGCAAACTAGCAATAGTTTGGAACTTAAAAGCTGAGAAAAGATTTACTAAACAGTGAAGGAGACCTGCAGACTTCTTTCATCATACAAATCTCTCAGTTTAATCTCTCTCTCAGATATTCAGCCATGGTTGAGCCCACAAGACTAACTTGGACTAGCAAGATCTCTTCTTGCCACAAACACATTTGCTTTCAACTGATGAGTTTAACAGCTAGAAAATATTTTTATGCTTTTGTTGATTTCTTGTGGTTAACTTGTATCTTTCTTCTTCTCTCTCTCTCTTTTTTTTTTTTTTTCCCAGTTTAACAAGCCAAGTTATTCAGGCCTCTTCTTGTTTTCTACTGGTCAAGGTGGATATTAAGGAAAGGCTTTTCACCCAGAGGATGGCTGGGCACTGGAACAGAATCCCCAGGGGAGTGGTCACATCACCGATCCTGACAGAGTTCAAGAAGCATTTGGAAATGTTCTGAGGCACATGGTGTCATTCTTGAGATTGTCCTGTGCAGGGCCAGGAGTTGGATTTCAGCGATCCTTGTGGTTCCCTTGCAAGGCAGGATATTCTGTGATGATCTTATGATTCTAAGTCCTGTCATTCACAGAATATTCTGAGTTGGAAGAGACCCACAAGGATCGCTGAATCCAACTCTTAAGTGAATGGTCTGTACAAGGATCAATCCTGCAACCTTAGTGTAGCTGTGGTTCTGCACAGCTGAAATTGAGCTTTCCTGAGCATCGGTGCTCAGAGCTGCACACAAGGTCTCCTCAGGTTTTCTGCTAAAGCATTAACACTTTCTGATATCTATCTCACTGGATTTTAGTTGCCTGTTTTGATGTCTGGATCATACTGTAGCATAAGAATTACTTTACATAGCATGGCCAGGTATTTGTGTTTACTTGGGGAAATTTTACTGCTAGTAGTACCTTTGCATTTACATTTTTTGTTTAATCTTTACTGGTTTTCAGAGTCTTGACATGCTTTTTATTCAATTAATGATACCTCTAAATGCTGCATCTTTAAAAATTTAGAAGTCTGCACTAGTATCATGATCATTTATGAAAATATGAAACAAGATTTATCCCTACACTTAGTTTGATGTGCCTTCCTAATTGCTTCTGTCCAGCCTTGTGATACTTGTTTTTTCAGTGATGTCTGTATGCTATGAGCCAGATCCTTATTACACACACAGTTCTTCTGCAGAGCTCCAGCTAATAAATAACATTTTCTGTGGTGCTGTGCCAAATGCTGTAGTGAAACACAAGTGAAGAGTATTACACTGTTCCCCCTGTGTAGGATATAATCCAAGAAAGCTTAGGAAGACTTTGGTGTGATCTTTCCTGTCGCATTTAAGTCCATTCCCTGCCTAAGACTTGGTATTTCTTTTAAAAGACATAACCTACTGTACTAGCATGCCTCTCAAAGTGGCTACACAACCAGGCTTTCTCTTCTGTCTGATATACAGATTCCCAAAACTTTTAGTTGCTCGGACCTGTAGAAGCTCCAGGCCTCTCTCACATTTTATTGCCCACACTCTGCAATCCATCTGACTCTAATAATCAATTCCAAAAGTTTACCAAACTCTGCCCTTTTGAAATGCAGAATCTTATTAGAAGAGTCACTTATTGTTTCCATTTAATTAGGAAGTGTCAGCTCCTGATCACTTGAACCAAGGTAGTTTTATTTTTGCTGCAGTTATCAGTTACCAAAACCAAGTCTCAATCAGCATTACTTTTTAATGGTTGTGTGAGAATTTTATTGAGACATTTGCTGACTATTACATCCATAAATATCTGGAGTCTGTCCTGTCATTTTTAATGGTGGTTGTTCTTGTTCCATATTTGGGGAGGTAAAAATTTCCCTGCATGATACAAACTCAATAGAACCTGTCTCTCTAATAGCATCACTGATGCCTTTACACGTAACCAGAAAAAAATGAGGGGGCTTGCACTGTTCAAGTACTCTCTTTACCAGCTTTCCCCAAAAATGATTTTAACTGGAATAAATTCTGCTTTTTGCATGCTATCCTTTCTGCACATCCTTCTTTGCAGTATTTCATATCATTAATGCACAGTTGTCTGCCACCACCTTCACCTTTACCTCTGCTTTTCTGAATAATGCATGTGCTTGGAGATCAGTGTTCCAGCTGTGATTGCTATTCTGTTCTGTTATGAGTGTATACCTGTCCCACCTAGTGCCCTGCCAGCTTAGTTTGTGTCTTCCCTTTTTTGGTACATATCTTGTCCTTAAAAATTTCTGTACCCCATAACCACAGTTTTGTCAAGACCTGAACATGACACTCACTGTATTGCCACCTTGGAAGTAGTTCTCTTCACAGTTTGCACTTTCATTATCCTTATTTCCTGCCATTCTGATCTCTTAAATTTCTTTATCCTTTGGCATGCCCTCACATACCTATACTTTCTCCTCTGGTGCTCTATGGGCATGTGGAGATTATTTGAGTCTTTGACTCTGTACCCTTCCTTTCTCAGTTCAAAGCACTGCTTATCAGTTCTGCCAGACTTGCTTCCAGAAAGCTGTTTCCACAGTTGCTTAGGCAGAGTCTGTCCTTCAAAAAGGGTCTTCTTTCAATAAATATATCCCAATGGTCAAACATTGCCAGTCCTTTGGCTATCTGTTGCCCTTTCTTAAAGCGCTCTTATTTTTGGCCTTGTTTTTATTTTCTATAGTACCAGTAAATGCTAGGCCCTAGTGGGCTCTTTAAATAAGCCACATGAAGAAGGGAAAATTGAAAAATATAATGGCATCAACCCAAAATCTCCATTAATCTGCAGTTTTAAAAGTAAACTCCCTCAATCAATAAGGCAGCCCAGAGAGACAACAGAGCAGCAACCACAACCAGCAGTGAATGTTCTGTTCCACACCCCTCAGGATTTCTTGTCTACGCAGAAAGTTTTGCTATCCTTGCTGTGTCTGTCAGAAGCATGAAAAGAATTGCCTGAGGTGGACAGAAAAATATCAGGGAAAAAAAGCTTTTTTCTGGTTTATTATTTTGTTCATCAAAACAGTTCCACTGAGGTGATTCTGTTGGCATTATATTAGTGTAGGTTTGCTGAAAAACCCTTTCACCTGTAATAGACAAGATCTAGTGGAATAGCAGAGGGTAGGGACTATTCCATGTCTGTTCTGCTTTGGAGGGTGATTCAGCAGGAGTGGCTTTAGAACCACATCAGTTTTGGGTAGAAATGAATGTGATGTGAGAAGGGACAGGAATAGCCCACAGAGAATTAAAAAGGCCTGCAGTGGATGCCCTCGCTCATGGATGTTCTCTGCTCACAGAACTTCCTCAGATATCAGCATTCCTGAGCCACAGGCTCAACAATCTCAGCAACCACTTCTGACAAGCTAATATTTTGTGCATGTTAGACTATAAAAAAACATACTTAGAATATGAGTGGCTTCATAACAAGGGCAAAGAGATAAGGAAATAACACGTGATTGTAAAGGAACCTGAAGAAGCAAGGTAGTCACTTCACTTGGGGACACAAAACACATTCAAGGTTTGCTTTCCCTTTTCATCCTTCCCTCTCACCCTCCTCCTTAATCTCTTCTCTTCTCTTCTCTTCTCTTCTCTTCTCTTCTCTTCTCTTCTCTTCTCTTCTCTTCTCTTCTCTTCTCTTCTCTTC
>WAAE01017719.1:0-43547 GCA_013400495.1 Nicator chloris | reverse complement strand
CCTCTCCGAACCTCTCCTCCTCATATTTCTGTGGAATATGAAATGACATGGTTGATCCAAACTCACAGTAAAATTTGATTGAATAAAGTGCAAAAATATATTGGCACTATAAGCAGCTTTGTATTGTAATGAATTCAGAAATGATGTGTGAATTCAGAAAAAAAGCCACGGTATTTCTGGAAATGCTAGCCGTTTGTTTGTTTGTTCTTTTTTTTTGTAATGCAAAAATTCTTGTTAGTTTAAATACCACCTAAAGAGTCAAAACTGTGCAATTTTATATATGATCACCATAATAAGCACATGCCATAAATATTGAATAAAGTTCTGTGAGGAAACAGCCCCCTTGGTATATGGATCTCTGAATTATGCCTCTAGGTTTAACAGTAAATTAAGTGAAAGGAAGTGCTGGCTAGCCATTGAAACAATGTTAGAAGTGAATAGTTTCTATATCTGGTCCAGTTACCAGTTCACTCTGAACTTCAGAAAAGTGATTTCAAATCTCAGTATCTGTAAAAACAGAAACGTGCTGTTTCAGAAAATTTTCTGTCCTCCTGGGCCCACAGACGGTTCTTTGAAAAATCCACAACACACTGACATACATGTAAATCACAGCTGTTGAATAACTGTAATCAGCATGGGAATGGACCTGTGAAGACTTGAAGTAAGGTGGCCATTAACCACATTTCAGTCAACTGTCTCTGTCTACTCAGAGATCATTCTGCTTAAAGGGGTTTGAAGAGTGTGTTTCAACCAGGGTGTTGGCTCCCAGGGCTGCAGCTGAAGGGCTGTATGGTCAGCCAGGTGATGTGCTGCTCTTGTCTCTTCCAGCCCACCTGAAGGGAGGCTCTGGACATCTGCATTCAGCTTCAACGTCAGCCCTCACCCCATTTTCCCCCCTGCTTTCTGCTGCCCAACAAATATATGGTTAAGCTGAAGGACAAAGATCACAAGTTCAGAGAAGCTGACTCTCTTTAACTTTAGCTTAGACATGCCACTGCAGCTTGATGAAGTTTAATTCCTATGGGTGTCTCCAAAAGTTTCCAGCTGCAGGATTTCCCTCAGCATTTTTTCCTAGGTAGAACGTAACCTACCTATTTTTATCTTTAAAGGTTGAGGAGGAACAACCAATCAGAAAAAAATCCATCCGTCCGTCCATCCATCCATCCATCCATCCATCCATCCATCCATCCATCCATCCGTCCGTCCGTCCGTCCGTCCGTCCATCCGTCTTAACTACAAAGGTACCACTTCTGGCTCAGCTTGTTCTCTAGCTGCTAATCACTAGAAGATATGAGTGTGGTGGAGAACAACGGCTGCATTTTTTGGCTTTGTAATTTTTCCTAAACATCTGCTATTAGTCACCATCAGAAACAAGAGTCTGGAGGGATGTTGGTATTATCCAGTATGAGCATTCTTATATTTTGATAGTATGTTCTGATAATTTGGCCTTACACAGCCTCAGAAAGCCAAGACATGGTAATATCTGGGCAAAAGGGCATGAATCCAACATTGCTGTCAAAACCCATTCACTAATATTTTGGAATAAGCACATAATAAAATGATGAAGAATCCACCCTTCAGCTTGGCTGTTTGCTGCAAATATTATAAGGGTATTAAACCAAACAATGGCTTGTACTCATCTGGCTCTCCAGATGTTTTCTATGACTCTTATTTTCTATCAATCAGTTAACCACGGTTTTTGCTTTCCTTAGCAATGTATTTCCAAATCACAATCAAAGAAACTAACGGCAAATAATAAGGGCTAGATTGTATTTGATTGCTGCTAGTTGCTCATGGGAAAGGAAACTGCAAGAAACACTGCCAATCCTTCACACTGGCAGACCAGCCAGGAACATTTCCAGCCCCCCTGACTGCCCCCGCAGTGCGCTCCGTGCCAAAGGGGCTGAGCAGCGGTCGCGTCTGACGGGGAGACCCTATGGCTAGCAGTGCAGGGAGACGTGCCTGAGTGCTATACGGGACAAGAGATACAGAATAATTTATTTCTCTTGCCACTCAGCCCTTTATTACAGCCTGCCCAACTCACTCAGAGACACAGCAGGCTTCAGTCATTTAGAGTTTGTCAGTGGGTGTTTTTAGCCTGGCTCCAAGAGGAAGCACAGCTTATATAATTGCTCTGTGTGTGCGTGTGCGCACACAGTTGTCTAAAACCTTTTGTACTTTTATGCCCATTGGGTAATCTACGATTACCATTTTACCTGGCAGAAAGGTAGAGGTTCCAGAGATAATCAAGTTGGTAAGTTTTTGCGAATATAGAAAACTGAAGAGTTTTTCTGCTGATGGAAAGGCTGCAGCCCACGCTCGATTCTCGTTTGACACAGAGAGAATCCACCTGGGAAAGACACTGGATGTATGTGAAGGAAAGCTCCAGTTAGAACTTATACCTTATTAGATATAAGGGAATCCACTCCGCAGCCAAGGCTTCTCTTCCCTATGGATTCTCTAGTGTCTGATAAGAGCAGAATTCACAGTGCAGCAATAGTATAATTCATTTAAAATGTCAGTCAGCCATGAAACACTAACTCCATTGGAAAGTAGGCTTCCGGAATAATTCTGGTATTCGTGGAAATACTTGTTCCCTCACATACTGCAAAGCTCCAGGAGGAATTATGGGTGTTTCTCCATTGCTTCCACTATCCAAGCTAGCTCTCTCAGAACTATCTCTGCCCAACAGTAGACTGGGTCTTTCTAGCGCCCACAGCCTCTGGAGGCTTCAGAGAGGAAAGTTGTACTCCACTTCTTCCCTCAGAGCCAGGCTCATCAAGCATAACTTGTCTGAAGAACCTTATTCACAAAAGAGCTCCCCGTTCCCTTTTAGGCACAGAAGAGAAAAAAAAAAAAAATTAAAGAAAGGCCAGCTTTCTCAATGGCTTCCTGGCCAGAAAGAATTGCTGGCTGCTGAGCACTTGTGGAAAAATGCTCTATTGAGAAGTGTAAATGAGAATGGAATCTTTCTGAAAATCTGGATCCAACAGGGACTATTGGCACTTGAAAGTTTGGCCTTCATTTCTTTTGAAATACGTAGCTCTTAAATGAGCAAAATCAGAAGGGATTTTTCAAAAGTCTCCTGCCTTCATTTCCCCTTATTCCCAGGTAGCACTGAGAATACTTGTGGTATTGATGTCAGGCATTATGCTCAAACCAGGAAAAAAAGAAAAGGACACATTTCAGTTGTCTGAGTGCTCAGGTTTCCTCTAGATACTTTTTTAATAACAGGCTCATTAGGAAATTCCCCAATTATTTGTATTGTCTTCCCATGTTAAAAGAAAGAATGTGATTTCTTAATTTCAATATTATTATTGAATAGGGATAGCTATTCCCTGCAGAATGAATGGATTATTCCAATCCACTCAGGGATCAGCATTATTTCTGGCTGCTACATTTCCCTGGGAATGCATACTAATGTCATGATAGGTATTTGACAGTGGCATTAAAAAAGTAAGAAAGGAGAGAGACATATCAAGTCATTCGATTAGTGATAAAGAGCAAGCGGGAGATCAGCACCTGGAAACACATGCAAGTTCTCCCATCAGAGAGAATCCCATGTAAAATGTAACAATTCTGACACCTGATCTTGGCAGAATGTAAGTCAGTGCTGATTTGTCACAGATCTGTATGGGAGCAGGGCTTAAATGGCAAAGAAAGCAAAATTTACTTTTTATATAGCTACGTGGTGCTATTTGACTTCAATAGGTGTTGCAAATACGTGCTGGGAGTTTGGCTCTGCTAAAAGTCATGGTTGCAGGAGATTGCACTGAGATTGTAGGCAGGACAGATCAGATATTACACAAGCAAGAAGGAAATACAAACCTTGCAGAATTAACATATATTGTCACATTCTATTAAGGTTTTCTGTAGGGCTAGATCAGATTAAATGCGTTGAATCACAGTCATCTTACAGCATATGAAAATATTGTCATGGATAGAATTTTTCATTAGTGAATAAAATGCAGAATAATGAACAGTAGACAAAAAAGAGAGAAGATGTAAAGCCAATCAAAGGAAGGGCAGATGTTTAAAAAGTCTTTTGCTATTCAGGATTGTGATCCAACAAAAGCAATTATGTTTCTGCTTTCTCAATTTCAAAACAGCAGAAAAGAGCTTTGAGGTTTTTCCAGTGCTTATGGTCTATCTCCACACCGTTAACTGAACAGAAGGTAACGTAATACCAAACATAGCCAAAGGCAACTGATTCCATGCAAAGCTTATAATTTGGGACATCCAGTGAGTTAAAGGGGATCATAATCAAGAAGGAGATAGATACATATATTCAAAAATTGCCAAAGAAATCTATAAGAAGCCTAATTAAATTCTCTTATAAATCTGGAAGAGCAATCATAAAAAGAAAACTAAATCAGTGCCTACAGGTGGAAATTTCACTTGGTAACTGCCCTCTATACTCATGAGAAAGATAATGTGTGGAATTTTGTTGAGTAGTGACTGGCATGTGACTGCAGAAAAATAATAGATTGTCTTGGCAAAATACTGAATATTATTTTTGCTCAAAATTTTATTGTGTTATTTTTGAATGGATAAATATCTGAGCTGTAATTATAAGTGCAGTCCACCACACTTCTCCAGTATCCCTAGCCACGCACCTAAACAAAATAAGTGAGGCTCAATATGGCAATCTTCACTCAACACAGTATATGTATGGGCCAATATGCAATAGAACAGAGAGGAACATGACAGACTAGCAAGGGAAAAGATTAAATGCCAGTCATTCTGTATTGTGAGAGAAAAACTTTCTTAATAATATAATACTCTTCCTGTATTACCTGATGCAGGTCTGATGTAAAGAGATATTGCTTGCTGGTCAGAGTAGTACCCTAATAAAAATGGTGAAAGTTGCATTTCACCTTCTGCAGTATTCATACAACTCATTAAAACTGTGCCATTGAAAGTGGCCTGCAGTGAGACACAAACATGTGCAGCCATAGAACAGAAACTTGTTGAAGTTCGTGGAATTTTTGCCAGGGACTTCAGTGGGGCTGAGATTTTTCCCACACAGTTTGTCTCCTCTTTCTCTGATTCTTGTTTGGCTGTGCTATTCAAACAACACAGAATACTTTCCTTTCCTTGGCACTGTCACCAAGGGAAGAGGAGGAGGAGGCATAAAATCTCCTTTTTGCAGGTAAGTGGGTAGAACTTCTTCAAGGCTCCGTAAGATGAACCTGAGCACAATCCCAAACAGTCTCTTACATCCCTAAAATACAACTTAGGCAAAATGTAGGTGCACACTGAAGGTCACACAGAACATCTTGACAATTTTGATTAGATGTCTCCCAGGCATTTATGTTGCTTGGGTGTCACTTTCTTAGGTGCCCAGTATAGTTCTACTGTATGTGTTCAGCTATTCCCATCCACAGCCAGCTCAAGTAAAAAGGAGTGTAACCCTCCTGCAGGCAGAGGAGTTGGGGGCCTGCTTTCCTATGTAGCAGAAAGTGCTAAGGTACAGCAAGGAAAGCAAGGATAAAGCCTGGATTAGGTCCTGAGGGTTCAGGAGAACAAGACGCTCGGTCTTGCCAGAGGAATAAAGAATGAGAGGCATCAATTGCTGACCCAAGACATAGTCTTCTGCTTCATTTTCCTGGTCTCTGTCTGAAGCAAAGTAGTGCCATTGTGTTTTTGTCTGGTTTGGGTTGGGTTTGAGGGGGGTGGTTTGCAACATGTGGCAGAAAAAGCAACAGCCTGCTTGTTTTCCATTTTGAACTGGCCTTGCTACAGGGCTACATAGTTAAACCATTCCTATTTCCTTCCACAAGCTGGACCTCCCTACCTCATACCATGTTGGGTCAGAACCAACTGGGTTTGGCCAGAAGGTCCACAGGACTGTAACGTAGGACTGCTCTGGGTTTTGAGACAACTGAGGGCCCTCCTGCTTGTTTGTGGGGCACATGGTGCTAACTAGAAGCTTTTGAACATGAAGGGATCTAGTTTCATTACTCAGGATCAGCTTACAGTAAAACAGTTCCCCATCTGGCTTGGAAAAAGGACAAAGGCTCACCTCCATCTGAAAAAGACCATGTCAGCATAGTCTCATATACTGTTGGTCTCAGCGATCTCAGCCACTTCCTTTCAAATACGACAACACTGTCTGCCCTTTGTGCAATTGCCTGGCAGCTTGAATGCTTTGGGAAACAAAAGTTTTCAGCTCTCTTGATTTTGAAGGCCCCTTAAGGAGACTGTCACTGAGAAAGAGGAGGTAGCAGGGAAGAGGACCACATCCTACTTTCCACTGAAGTGAGCAGCAGTGCCGTCAAGGAGTCTATAGTTGCAGAGCTAAATAGAGCAAGGCACTGTTTTAACATTGCTTGTAGATAGGGAGGGCCAAACTTCAGGGTTCAGAGCCTCTCATTCTTAGTGGGAAAACTTATTACCTGCACCACTCAGGGCACTCCTTTCTGCTACCTCTGGCTCTATGGTCTGTGCTTTCTGCTGCATAGCAACCAGATAGCAGAGAAAACAGAAGCACTCTCTTCACTATTCCCATTCTCACCTAAATCCTTCTGATGAAACTACTATCTCTACATTATTGTACAGTCTGCTGAGATAGGGCTCAAGTCCCACTTCTGGGGCTCATATTCGACTGGTTATTAGCTAAGAGCGGTATCACCGTGAACCTCATCCCTCAGGAGGAAAGAAACAAGCCACCTTGTTTTTCAATGTTTTGTTTCAAATGTGCAAGTAAGATAGCTAAACATTCAAAGGCACACTTAACTGCAGCTCTGATGTGGAGCAAAACCCCTTACTGGGGTTTCTTATTGACTTCAGTGACATATTTATCTTGCTGTGCCCATGCTTATGATATATTTACATTGGTGAGTATAGACAGACATGTCTGCTCCATCTGTGATCCTGGCCAAATGAATATATGGTATCATCATCCCAGAGATTAGTCTTGTGAGCTTAGATCCAGAACAGTAGCTGTATGGGTACCCAGAGGAGCAGGCAGAGAGAGGTCTCACTGTACTGTACTCATTTGTATTCAAATGGTTACTTTTTAAGTGCTAGATTTCGCCGGTCAGTGTAAAGGGAATTTAACTTTTTCTGCTTGCATGTTGCCTATACCTTAGCCCATGCTTGTTATCTAACCCGGGAATTCACTCACTGCTGATCTAAAGCCAGAATGCTATTTCCTAGGCTGGATCTTCAAACTATTGGGTCAGTGGAAACCCTGTGTGGGCAGCTTGTCTGGACACACTTGAATTCTGTTGAGGGCCAGTTGTTAGCACAAGTAGAGTGTGAGCAGTGGCTTAGATTGACCTTTGCCCAGGTTATAACGGGCTATTTTAATAGTCATTTAACCTGTGTCTTATGTCCTTGAAAGCCAGGCTCTGTGATGACACGAAGTGAGAGGTCAGAGTATGCATCAAGGAACCTGCTGCGTCCCCAAGGATCAGTAGTCCTCCCCACACTTACCCAGTGACAGCAGCATCCAACTATGGCTCTTTGACGTGTTTTACTTCTTCCCCTACCCCCTTATAGCTTGAAAGGCCCTGGAGACCTGATCTTGTTTCTCTACCTTGAGGCAACAAAGCTGGATTCTGGGACACTGCAAGGCACCTTGGTTTGTCCCATGCATGGTATGGTGGTGGTATGTTGTCATGCTCCAAATGTGCCAGTCACTCAGAAGCTTGGGCTGAGAGAGAGAAGCAAATATCTGAATGATGGTGGTAAAAAACCCACAAAGAAACAGCACATCAAGACTCCCCCATAGCACATAGTCACCACCTCATTGCTGAGGTAGGTTTATTCTGTTCCTATTTCAGCCCAGGCAAAGCAGGACCCTGCTTCCTCACCAGCCTGCCTGATAGCTCACTGATTAGGACATGCTCCTCCTGACAGTGTAACAAGTGACACCAGTTGAGAAGTGGTTTAAAAAGCCATCCCTTACTACCTCTTAGATAATTGTTGGTACCTTCAGGCAGAGAAACCTGCCAGAGTACATGCCATTTGGATCACAGCGTCAGGAGAGTCACAAAGCTCATCAGGACAAATCCATAGGCAAACATCCAGTGTACACAGAGCTTTAAGGGTCTTGCTCAGCACTGTGAATTTTGATTCAAGAGTTAAGCACCCCCTTCCAGGTATCACATAGCTTGCTGAGAACTGTTATTAGATGAGACTTTCTGCTGATCAGGGTAAAGAGGTTGATGTACTCCGCTGTGTCCAGAAGTTAGTCCCCCTTCCCCTTTCCCCCCTTCCCCCAGATGTTACAGCCCAAATGGTTTTGCAATTTAACTCTGTCTGATTGCATCTTGACTTCCAAAAAGTCATTCAGGTTTAAAGAGAAGAGCCTTTGGAGCTGGTCTTTTCTGCATGGCTTCTTGGATTGTCCCAGGCAAATTGCACTGGGTAAAGCTTAGAGGAACAGCTAGAGAGCTCATTTTAGCTTTTTGTTTCTGGGATTCATGTTGCACTGTAACAGGCTAGCTCTTGCCTCCATGAGGGTCTTGAAAAGGGAGAGGAAAATACAGAAATGCCTCAATTGCACCTCTGCTATGCCCCCACTAGGCTCTTCTAAATGGTTTGTGTAGGAACAGATGGCACAGGAATTGGCTCTGTCAGCTTTGTATGAGCTAGGAACTCCCTTGTGCCAAGGGAATCCTTGAATGGGGAGCTTCAGCAGCTCCCCAGCTCTTTCAAACTGGGTCAAAATGATTTAAGAATCTGGCCCATTGCAGTCTCATTTACTCTGAAAATCATACCAAAATGAGGGGGTGATGGGGTGGTGAGAAGACAGAGAATAAAATTTCAAAGAAGATCAAAATATGCCATTTTAGCTTTTGTATGTATAAACACGCATAATATGACATTTTGTTTAGACAGTTATTTAAAAAGAAACTTACAATCTTTTTAATTAACACGAATGCAAAGGAATAGGCTATAAATATGAACACAGGAAGGTAGGAGTTGACAGCACACAGCCTTCCAGACAATCTTTTTTTCAGTTGTTATGGGGTATAATAAAATTTTGTTTTCCTTTGCGAATTTTCCATAATGATTATGTTTGTTTTAGGTAACAAATTAACTGTAGGTGACATTTTTTTTCCATGTATCATGTCATGCGTCAGAAGCCCTCACCTTACAGCTAGAGTGGGAACAGTGAATGAGATTAAAGGATGAAAGAGAGAGAGCAAGATCACCATATGGGCAGACCATACCTGAATGGTGGATGTGATACACCATTTAATTTATGCTGCTGCTGCTATTAAAACATCTCTGGCTCCAAGTCACCTCACCTTACCTCTGCCATTCCACTACTGCACACTTCGCTTTACTTCTGCTGCCTGTCTGCCTGACTCGTGAAATGCTAAACAATTTTGATATTTACCTGTTTATGATTAAATTGCAAAATGATCTGTTTAGTTCTGTTCTAAATTAAGGTCTACATTAAATGTCATAGCATTTATCTTTCATAAAACGAGACAGCAAGGACACTAATTTCCCAAGCACTCAATCACTGCCCGGTGCCACCAGAGAGAGTGGCTGTGGAGGCGCGTGCCCGCCATTCACAGCCGGCTTGACAGCACCCAGGCGGAATCATAAAAGTCAATTAATCATTAAAAGCTGTTACCAGCCCGTATTGAGCTGCTGTGGCACAAAATGTTAATCAGCCCCACATCAATACCGTAAATTCCTGCAAATTGGAGCGGTCGATAACGCTGAGGCCCGGTAGGTCGATGGGAGGGCTCAAGGCCTCCCCACCAACATGGTGGCTGGGCAGCTGCCCTGTCCTGTGCTGGCCCGCTGGGGCTGAGCAGGTGCCAATGCATCACTGCTCCTGATGGGTCTGTCAATAACACTGAGCAGGGGAGGGCAGCCCTCACGATTTAATCGCTTGTGGCGCCATGTGTCGCTGCATATGTGGCAGCTTAAAAGCAGGGCCGGGTCAGTTGCTGCCCAGGGACGGGACGGGGCGGCTGGCGCCATGTGCCATTAACCCGGCCGCTGCTGTGGAAGGAGTCACCTGGAGCTCCCTGGCTTAGGAAACTGTTCCCTGCTGAGTTATAATGTTACTCATGAACGGTTGTAGAGTTGTTCATTAATTCCCTGTGGGCCCAGGGACAGTGTTTTTTTATTAGCCTCTGGTACACCGCTGCCAGGCACCCATGAAATGGGGCACATGGAGTTGTGGGCAAAAGGGGAAGGTCGCTTCTGCCTTGGCACCTGCCGAACACTTTTCCCCACGTAACTATAGCTGCCGTGGAAGTATGAGCAGTACAAATGAGCTGCCCCTGCAGAAGAGACCTGCCCCTGTGGAGAGGCCACTTAGGGCCTCTCCTCAAAGCAACCCTATGTCTTTCAGTGTTGGCTGTGCCGAAGGCTTCATGTGGCTTCCTCGCCACCCTCATTCCCAGGACCAAGGTGGACTCCTGGCCTTCCCACACAGACATGCAGAACAGACCGGGCCAAGCAGAAGACCCTCTAGAAGAAAAGTGAGTGCCATGGAAAGGACTACGTCCCAAGGGAGAAGGACTCAGTTCCCTGAGGGCATCACAGCAATGTACCTGCTGCCTTCTGCTGCTGCTTCTCCTGGGAAGGGAGAGATCCCTGCATATCATCCACAGGGCTGCCAAAGGCTCGGCTGAGCCAAATCCATTTATCTCCTGTTACTGTTATTAAATCTGACCTGAAGTGGGGGGAAAATAGCATTTTTAGGATTGCAGGATATTAAGAAACCTCTTTAGAGATGAAAGAATGTCTGGTACCGTTACTCTAGGGAAGGATTGTGTTCCACTGGTTTCATTGTCATTTAACGTAGAACATAAAGGTTAATGCTGAATAAAATAATACTCATGTTGATTATTTTAATAGTCTCAAAGTATAACTTTTTCCCTGGACTGCAGTTATCTAATCCATGGGCTGTACATGCACCAGCAGTATTTTGTACTTTTCCATGGCACAGATATGATGGTTCCATTAAGTTCAGGCTGAGAAGCTATTGTGTGCGCCTCTAATACAATCGTTCCATACTCTATGGAAAATAGAAAATATATGGATCTACAGACATGCTAATTCCCAAGATTTGTACGTTTTTAAAGATTAATAAAAAAGTCCATTTTATTATTATCTGAGTTATAGGAAACATCAAAATAAATTAAGAATCCTACTGCAAAGAAATCCCCTATTCAACACATCAAGACAGGATGATGTTATGAGTGTTCAGACAAAGGTAATACAGTCTCTCTATTTAATTGCCCTGACACCTCGCTCCGTTCCCCCAGCTATACTCTGAGAGCTAAAAAACCCCTCTCATTGTTATTAATTGTATCCCATTTTAAATGTAATGCCCTGTTGCTGTGGGCTGAGCAAATGAGACATACTGATATTACCAAAATAGTTATATTTCTTCTTGCACAACACATTCTATCAAAACTGTCTGCTAAAGACATTGTGTTAAAGACCTTTCCTAGAGCTTAATAACAAATATCTCAGCTACTCCAACATTTCTATTACATGATCATTAAAATGCCCAAGAGAACTAAACAATATAGTGTGGATCCAGTTATCATATAAGACTTAAGAAATATTATTAATTCCTGCCACTGATTTATGTTAATACTAATGCTAGATTACATGCTATGGCTACTAAACAGCCACTGAATACCAATTCACACAAAGACAGTTCCTGTCCTCTCTGTGAAAACTGCACTCTTCTGTTATAATGAGAACCTGAATTATTTATCTCTCTTTATCCTACGGTAGTTCACTTGACCACAATCACTTTTCTCCCCCCCTGTTTCTACCACACATAAATGCATGTAAACATGATATAATAACAACTACTACCTTTGCCTCTTTCAGCCACATGAGATCAGTCAGAGGATGGAAGCAAAAGTATTGCCAAGTGCTGAGCAGGAACGAGGTATGAGGTTGCCTAAACGACACCCCTACCTGAGTGGCCTTCAGTATTTTTAAATGCAGGTCCAGTGTAAATCACAAACTGAGCAATACAGAAGACTTCCTTGCTGATGGTTTCCACTGCTGGCAGCTTGTCTCAGGTGCCCACTGCTTTTCGCAGCTCTAGCTGGGTGTGAACTTCCTCCACAGCACGTGCACAGGCTCTGCTCACTCTGAATGAGACTCCAGGCAAAGCCAGCAGTGTGGGCAGGATCAGCTACTGGTCCATTTTGGATATTCATGCAAGAAATTATTTGCAGAATATTCTGAGTCACAGAATACTGTAAGTTGGAAGGCATCACAAAGACCATCGAGTCCAGCTCTTAAGTGAGATATAGCAATCAAACCCACAACCGTGGCATTATTGACACCATGCTCTAACCAAATGAGCTCATCTCATCTTTTTCCTGATCAAGAGACAAAGCTCTTTGACATGAGGGGTGAGTACTGCATCCACAGTGTTGCTGAGCAATCTGTGGCATTTATGTGGGAGTACTTTTTATCTGTCTGTAACACCTGTTCTGTACTCTTTAGAGCTGGGTTTATGCATTCTTGGTCAGAATGCATTTTGCTCCCTTCATACGTGGCACATGTAAGTTGAATTCCATCTGTGATATTTCCATGTTGCAGCCCCACTACCTGCTGTGTCACTCTGCACCTTGACTGGCCTTGGCTCATCCAGAGGGTAGGAATCCAGCTCTGCTGAATTACTTCTGAGAATCCTTCTGGAGAGTTCTTTGGGGAGGATCTGTTTTCCTGTTTCCAAAATGACGGAGCTCACACTGCATCTAGGACATTATTTCAGCAGTAGGATACCAACACATCGCACCTGTTCTTCCACGTCTTTTGCGAGCAGCAGTGAAAAGGATGTTCTTGGTCATGGCAGGCATCCTACATCCTCCATTGATATGGAGGCATGCAGATTCCCATTGTGCACTTACTGCTCTGTGACCCAGGCTCCAAACAGAGTTCACAACGGCATGTTTCTTGCCATAAGGAGTTGTAGAATGCCATTTTACCTGGTGACAGGACAGGTAGGAACTTGATCTGAGATGCTAAGGATCCATAATGGCAACAGATTAGCATGCTGTAAATGGAGGATTGTCAGCTACGACAAGAGCAAAAAAAAAACCATTAATGGAAATTGGAACCACGTTTCAGCTGGTGAGGAAGATGACTATTGTTATTCTCAGGGAATGCTGAGGAAGGGGTTGAAAAGGGTATTTAGAAATGTACAACCCAAATTACTTTTGCTAGACTGTTTGAAATGGGAATAATGGAAAACAGTTCACAAGGCAGCATGTGCCATTTGGAAGACTCGGTACTCTGCTACCTCTAGGTAGCAGATGCACAAAGCTTGGACTCTATCAGGACTGTCGTAGGACCTATATCAGAATTTTTGGTATTCTTGACCTCTCAGTTAAAAATTAGTTGAGAGGCGTAGTTCTCCACTGTGCTTTTAACTGTCGTTCGTTAACTGTTTCACTGCCAGTGCCATGTAGCGAATAGGACATCCCATTATGGGTTTTTCCACAGCCCTTGATTGTCTAAGGCTCTGCAAAGTGCCTCAGTTGTCCTGGCAGGTAAGCCTACCAAGGTCAACAGAACCATCATGTTAACCACTCTCCATCTCAGTGACTCTTTCACTGACAATTTCAGTCACCATCTAGAGTGTTTTCACCAGAAAAAAAACTACAGAGTAGAAATAGAAGGGTGAGATATATATCAACATCCCTTGCCCCCACATCTTTTCAAGAGATTGATTAAGCAGAGTCATTTGTGAGTAAGCATGACTGTGTGGACGTTTAAAATCACAGAAGTGAATATATATGTGTGCTATTAAAAGCCGGGGTCACTGTAAGGACTTGAATCTCAACAAGAACTCTTGTGGTGAGCTCTGAAATACTTCCTGCACTGGAAGGATGTGAACAGGACATTTGCTGCTGGGCCACAGGAGAAGGGATCTCAGAGTCCAACTGTGGTATCTGAAGATGGAGACTGTTTGGCTGTGCTTCAGACCCACATTAGCTCTATCTTTCCTTCTTCCTGCATCTGGTTTCCTTTGCACATATTTTCTTGGTAAGCTAGTGATGTCTGCTGGCTAATGACCTGCAGGCCCCTGAAACTGAAAGGGAGGGGAAAAGGACATCTCTGACAGGGGGCAGAAATGAGTGAGGATGGAGGAGCAGAAGTGGCCCACAAACAGAATGGGCTCTTGAGCCTGTGTGCATGGGGAGCTTTGGAAGCAATGTTGACCATATATTGTGAACCAACTCTCTCTTTTAACCAAGGAAGCCTAAACCTGCACTATTCAGGGATGTTATTGATATGGTGCATCAGAGATGGACTCTGAATTCTAATTAGTTGCAATAATTAGTAAAGTTCAGTACCCCAAAGATGGTATTTTAATTTAGGAAAACAGAAGGTCAAATTTTATGTATTATAAATTAACTCCAAACCCTTCAGTACCACACTATAATTTCTATTATCTGATATACTGGTTGTGGTTGCAGTAGCAACTGTGACAAACCGTTTTTCTTTTGGGGAGTAAAGGTATAGAGGTAGACTTCAACCTTTTATGGCAGTCTAAACCTAGAGTAATTCTACTGAGTTTGAAGGATTTACACCAGATTGATAGTGTAAGAAATGAGGTCAGAATCAAGACAGTAAAGCAGTGCCATTTAGCATCTATCAGAGTTGATGAGGGCTTACTTTGTAATATTTAAAACCATGGGTATTTTAGTCAGATAGGGAAATGCACTTTCAGAGTCCAATTTAACAAAGTCTAATTTCAAAAACTGAAGCCCTGTTCTCCTAATCTGAGTGACTTTAGATACATATGGGAATATCAAAACATGATTGCCCTGAAACTCAATCTTCTTCTTTTTAATTAAAGAAAGAATCCTATCTTAGTCACTTGAGAATCTGAAAGATAGTCTAAGTATTTGACACTCAGAAAAACTTTTAACAGATAAATTATGATGACAAGAGACAAAAACTACCATCAATAGTAAAAGCAAATTTAAAATAAAACTAAAGATGCTCTAATAATTTAGAAAAAAAAGCTAATCAATCATGATCTTAAAATTCTTCCTTCAAGCCAAAAATAAATGTGTTGCAGGAATTAATTTAAGTTATAGAAAGTCGTGACTAGATCTCAACTGTTGTAAATCAGCTAAGCTCCATCCACTGATTTCAATGGAGCTGAACTCTTAGGTTAGATAAGAATGTGACCCTCAATTGCTTCGTATTTTTTTTCCTAATCAACAAACAAAATACATTTTTTATGTTAATGTAGAATCATAGAGTCCTAGAATGGTTTGTGTTGGAAGGGACCCTTGAAGGTCATCTGGTACAACCTGCAATGAGAAGGCATCTTCAATTATCTCAGGTCACCCAGAGCCCTGTTCAACTTGACCTTGAATGTTTTCAGGGATGGGGCATCTATAAATCTGTTCCAGTGTTTCACCACCTTCATCATACAAAACATCTTCCTTCCATCTACTCTAAATCTACCCTCCTTGAGGTTAAAGCCATTACCCCTTGCCCTACAGCAACAGGCCCTGCTAAAATGTATGTTCTCCTCTTTCTTATACATCCCTTTTAAATACAGGAAGGCTGCAATCAGATCTCCCTGGAGCCTTCTCTTCACCAGGCTGCTCTACCTCAGTTCTCTCATTCTTTCCTCACAGGAGAGGTTCCAGCCCTTTAATCATTTTGTGGGCAGGGTCTCATCGCAGTGGAGTAGAGAGGGAGAACCACCTTCCTCGATCTGCTGCCCACACTTCTTTCGATGCAGCCCAGGACATCACTGGTTTTCTGAGTTGCAAGCACACCTTGCCAGCTCCTGTCCAGCTTGTCATTCATGAAACATCTGTCTTAAGCCCTTGCTGTTCCTCAGTCATAACCTGGTGTTTCTTTTGTACCAGATTTCTCAGTTTCTGTGTTTTAACAGCTTTGGAAGTAAGAAAAATCTTTGAAAAAACACTTTATTTAAATCAATTCTGCAACCTTGACAAATTATGTGTCTTTTTCAATACATTGAACCACCTTCTCCTGACTTTGAAGGAAGAACTAGGCAATGTTAAAGGATTAGTCTCCTGGCATAATTTCTCTGGTGTCATTCAGGCTAACATACATAGGAGTGCACATGCAGTCACATACCCTATATTGCTTGACAGGCTTTTGTTAGAAAAGTTTTACTGGGCACATCCTGCTTTTCCATTTTTCAAATGTGTTCATCCCCAAGAATGTTGTGAAAAAATAGAAATTGAATACAGCTGAGATAAATAGATCACACTAATGCTAACATTCCTCTGATCCCTGCAGGCAAAAGCTGATGATCAGCCAGAGGCTGATGCCGTGAGTGCTGTGTAGAGACTTGTGCTTCCAAGGAGCAATGACTGGTGCGGATCGTGGTTCCTCAAGTGGTCCCTCAGTGCTAGGACTGGAGTTCTGGGCAATGCTGGCAAAACTTCCTCCACAGTCAAACAGTGAACAAGGTGGGGGATGCAAGATCTGCTTTTCTCACCAGATGAATTCCCTGAACTGCTGTACTTCATGGCCACATAAACACCTGGCTAAGCAAAGCATTGCAATGACGTGGAGCTGGAAATGAGTAGTCAAGGGGCTGGAGGGTCAAGAGCTACCTAAGGCCATCTAAATAACACCAAATTTGTCACCAAATAAGAAGCCACACAATCTGCTACACAATCTGCCACACCATACCACACTAAACTTTCAAGAGCCGTTCCACAGCCTGAATTACAGACGAGAAGCAAACAGGAAGCATAGACAAATGGTGGAGCTCTGGCATCCTATGCCAAACCAATTAAGCAGTCAGGCCCATGGGTAAAATTGTCTGGAAAGAAAACAGCTTTGTGCCCTTCCTGAGTACAGCACAAAGAGAACTGGGAATACTGCGGGGCTGGAAGGAGACCCTAGCCAATCAGCAAATTGTAGTGTGGTGGGTACACTGAGCTCTGTCCCCTCAGTGCCCTTGGTTTTACAGGTGTAGAGGTGCCCAGATCACTTCCTAATAACTTTTCACTGAATGCAATGAAAATGAAACCCATGTAGTTTTTCTCTTGTTGACAGTGAAGCTTTTAAAACTTGGACATATAGATATGCAATCCTATTTTGTGCTGTTTTCTTTTGCATTTGCAAGTCTGGTATATGGTCATTGCAGCGGTAGGAGAAGGATAGAATGCCCCTTATATTTTAACTATCAGGTTGCCATTGTGAACATTAAATAGCATCCTGACTGCCTCAAAATAAAAAGCACCAGCAAATATTTAATGTTATACAAAAATCAGAAAAGTCTGGGATTGTCTCTCATTCGCTAACCTTAATCATATCAACCTGTTCACATACATGAGTGTATCAAGTGCCAAAAGCCTGCTGGGAACCCATCCCTTTGCCAGCTGGTATGCACTGTATTTTATCAGGACTCTTTTTTGTATGGGAAGCATTGAAAGAGCATCCACAGCCGTTTGACAAAAAAAGATGAAAACCAGAAAACGCAACTGGAATTTTCTGAGAACAAGCACACGCACCATGTGCTCATTTATTTTCCCACAAACAGGGAAATAGACAAGAGGATGCAGCCTGTGAAAGCCATGCTTATCTAGGACAATATCACCGGGGCATAATATATTACTGCAGAGAAAGCACATGTACTTCCAGTTTTCACCAGGAAGAGAAGCTAAGAGTTATTTTGAGTACACGGAGCAAGCCACATGGATTGACAAGGAATTTTGTTACCCAGTGTTCATCATCCATTGAAGAAGTTATGTGTTTTGCTGCATAGTGGTATCATTGTTTTTCCCCACAGAAAGTGGAAAGAAATTCAGCACAGTGGAGGTGCAGATCAGCAAGCAAGGAGCCCAGAGTTATGCCTACAAATGTCCTCTGCAGCCCTTGAGAGGGAAGAGGGAAAGGGAGCCTGTTATTCCTGCCTGGCTCATTAAACGTGCTCTGAGCCATCCTGTCGAATGTCTTTCCTTCCTGCAGCTGAATAATTTTTTGACTGAAAAAGGAGTAAATTTTACACTAGAATCTTTCTGTTAAAGTACAACCTTAGTCAAAGAGAAGTGGGATGATTCATGTTATTATTAGTCTCTTAGTCTAAGATTGAATTTAAACACATGGGCTTAAATTTTCTTCTCACTTTACTGGTCTTGCCGCTTTCAGTGTTGCCCGCTGTTTTTGCTCCTGACCAATATGCCAGCAGCTGTTTCCCTTCTACTGCTGCTTTTCCCTGGGTAGGTAAAGTGAGGTCTCTCTTAGCACTGAATTCTGCACTAAATAAAATTCTGCCTTTTTAATAATGAATCTTTCCCATTGTCTCAGGGGCCACGCACACAATTAAGAACAATATGAAATTTAATTAACACATGATAATAATAAGGGTATGAATGTCACAGGGAACTCTGAATACAGACCCCCTACAGTAAATGATTTGGGAACTAGAGTGAAAGCCAGCTGCTAACACTCAGGTCCCAGATACCCAAGTGGCATTTCAACACGCGACCTCAAGTATCAAGGTACTGGAAGGAAAGAAAAGATGACTGCCAAGCAATTAGAACCCAAGTGCTACAGATCTGTATAGGGTAATGCTGTAACAGGGATTTATACCCATGGGTGGTGATGGAGGGACTGGAGTCTGGGTACTAAGAGCTCTGACTGCCGGCAGCCTGCCCGAGGCACCGCCTGTGGGGGCACCACAGGTCACATTAAAGGGATATTTCTCAAAGAGCACTCCTGTGCTAGTCACTATGATGGTCACAGGCCTGTCCTTTAAACTGCAAACCCCTCTTCTGGTCACATAAGGTGTTATCTGTTTTGTCATGTGTGTCTACCTCCAGAGTGTATTCTGCAGTCCTTGGAGTACCTTCAGACATTGTTTGGGAACACCAAAGAGTGCACCGTAAGTAGCATCACAAGCACAATTTTTGTTACCAAACCAAAAAGGCTGCTACAAGATAAAAGGGTAGTGGGTAGAGAAAGGAAGGAAACAACTGCTGCAGACAGCATTTTCATTAGGGGAAAACACTCACTTGCTAAGATTTAGATAAATCTTAATTACAAAATCCAAGCACAAAGGTAGACATCTGAAGTGTGGTTAAGGTATTTCCATCCTCTTGCTTCTCCTGTCTTTTCCCTCTCCCCAAGGAGCCAACACAGCTCTGGCAGTGCACACTGGCTGAGAAATGGGCTTCTATTCCTTAGACTGCAGTCATGTGCGTGTGTCTTCTCATTTAAGCTCTTCCATTCTGTTTCTTTCAGAGGCTGAGAAATCTGCTTTTGGGGAGAAGATAAAAAAAAAAAAAAAGAAGTGGGGAAGCTCATTAGCAATTTGTTTAGAATTTGAATGTCAGCATAGTCACTTATGTCTAAGTGACTAAAAAATGTATGCGAGTACTCTGACTTTCAGCAAGAGATACAGCGTTCTAACATCAGAATGAACAATATAATTACTGTGTATGAAGACATATTGGTCTCTGTATAATGAGGTATTCAAATCTGCTCCACTTGAATCAGATCACAGAGATATATTAAACACACATGGCGAAAGAATTCAGTGTAAGGGTAACCATGTGTTCTGCCAAGTCTTTCCATGCATGAATGGGTTGCCAGGGCACCATAGGCTACAGACAAAGTACAGGAGAGCTGTGTTCAGAGGTAGAGAAGTGAGGTTGCAAAGGTATTTCCTCTTCATTCTCCCGAACATGTGAGTATCTCCCATTTCTCTTCCTCTTTCACAGGCTGGTGCACCTCAAAAGCAATTTCACCAGAATGTACTGTAACATTACTGTATCATGGTTCCTTGGTACGGTTTATGACTGTGTATTTACAGCACCCAAGAGTGAGCTGGCTGCCTGAGAGGGGTAGCAATTGCAAAGGCTATTCTCAGTTTCGGCTGCAGAATTGCTTTCACAAGTTTGTGACGTTCTGGAAAACATGCCTCCTCTTCCCGTGCCATTGCAGCTATTTTCAAGCAGAGGTGCTTGAACCTGCTGGCTGGTGGCAGCGTGTGTATGCCTGATAGGTGCTGAGGATTGATTGACACGTTGGGAAGCCAAGGCTTGGGCCCCTTGCTGTGCCTGAGATCATGAGTACGATCAGGAGCAATCATTGTCAAAGCATAAAATGTCAATTTTTTGGCAGTGTTATTTCAACATCTAGATACTATGAAAAACACGGTAAGATGAAAACAGTAGCTGTTTTGCTTACTCCTAGAATTGTTTAAGCGTGGATACCATAGCAGATTGAGTTACACCCAGCTGCCAAAACAGACACGGAGAATGTTTCTGTGGGTCACGGAAAAGACTGAGCATGGGTGGCTGAGCTACTGCAGAGACCCCAGTGTGACAGATCAGAAAAACACAAATGAATCAAGGCCATGATTTCAGTCTCTGCCATGCACAAGTGAGCCTGTGGTTAGACGGACAAGTTTCTCTACTCGGAGTGTTGAGTGATTTTAAAGGAAATTTTGTCTTGCTTTTTGTTCCCAGGGCATGTGTGATACTTATAATGTACTAAAAATGCATTTCTTTGAGTACAGCTGCTCATATGTCTGTTGGGTGCATGGGCATTATCAGAGGATGCTTCTCTTTTCCATACATTGATGGAAGCATCATTTCGGGGCAGCAGGAGCAAGCTGGGAAGGCAGGAGGAGTCCTTGCTCCTCTCTTGGCAGACACTGTTTCAGCATTCTGCAGAGCAGTTATCAAGATGCGGATGGCAACTCATACAGAACATAGGTTCTGGAGAGAAAACATCAGTTCATGTGGCTGCCAGTGATACAAACATGGTAAGAGATTTATCAGGAGAAGCTTGTCCGTTTTTCAGAAGTGAAAACTCACTGTTTTGAAGCAGAAAAGACAGTGAGACCTATCTGTCTCTTCAGGGAACCACAGCTGCCAGAAGGAAAGGTGTCAGATGTGGTTACCAAACCCAATTCTTTTAGAGGCCTCAGTGGTGTCTAGGGAAGGGGAAGAGTTGAAATGATTTAATGGGAATAGCTTGTGTACAACATCTCTTAGAATAAAGCTCAGACCTTGTACTTTATTTCACTTAAAGATGTACTACAGAGTTTATTTGTGCAGAACTGGTGAGGTAAAGCTGCAGTTTTTGAAAAAGCAAACTATGGATGGCTCCTATCCACTTTTGTTTCATACAGCTCTTTGAAGTCTATGTGATGTTTCAAATACCAAACTGGGATTCAGATGCCAAGCTCAATTTTTAATGCACATTTAAATTAATAGCTCAAATATGTAGAGCTAGACTACTGAAAACCTTTTCTCATAACGATATTTTAATACTGAGATCATCTATAACCCTATACTGCAACCCTGTTGAAAGCAAAACCTACATTGTGCTTTAGTCTGAAAAAAAGAGACACATTCTTGCTTTTGAAAAGCAAGTGTAGAAGTATTTATTTAGCACAATGGTAGATTTCTTCTTTCCAGGGCATGAGGCTGCCTTTTATTTTCACCAATTGTATTTGAAGGGTGTGGAAAATCAAAAAGAGACAAATAAGCAGATAGTTAAGCTGGATGGGTAGACTGACTTCATCAGACAATGTTTGTCTGGCTAAAAGCTCCCTTTCATCATTAGAAGAGTTAGTTCATATCCTCACCCTGTGGAAGTGGTTAGCTTTTAATTCATTCAAGAGATGCTATCGAAAAAGGAGGAGGTATTTTTTACAATCCCAGCCCCAAAATAATACTGCTAAACAATACATAATTCATATCTCTTCAGAATTCTGAATGTGGTCAGAAATAAATACCAGCACAGGCATTTAAGAGCTATTCTCATTGAAAAAATGTAATTAATTGGTGTCATGCACAAAATATTTCTTTGGGGGGGAGCAGCATTGCTTTAATTACAAGTAATTGTTCTCAAAATCATGCAGCACATAAGTTTTGCAGGCTAGACAGTGATTATGCATCAATACACTAACCTATCACCTTCATTATTTTAGTCATCTGGGTGTGATCATCAAATTTCAGAGTGTAATCCAGACAAGAAACCAGACATAGCTCATGCTTATGTTCTTTCCAAATCGGTTTGTTTTAGAAGCAGTTTGCACGGGTCATGCAAATTGCAATGCTTTTGTTTCAAATAAAGACAGTAACTTAAATTAAATTCCCCTTTGTATATTACTAGATGATGACAATGGAAAGGATGTTCTTGTGACTGCACAATGGCCTGGAGGGCATTCAGGAGACCCCAATATTTCTACATTTTGCCACGAACTGTCTTTGTAGACAGGAGATTCCCCTCTGTTAATTTTGTTCAAACTGCCCAGTGATCATACAGGGAATCAGCTACTAGACAGACCAAGCAGGCCGACCAGCTCATTGCTCTCTTTATCTTAGACACCATAGTGGTGTGATCCCCACACTGTTCATCTTTAGGTTACCCTGGGAGAATGACCCAAACCCCCTCCCAACTCAGGAATGCAGGGAGCCTTAAATCATTAGTGTTTGTACAGCTTACTATTTGATCTATTTAAATGAAAGTAGCTACCTAGTCACAAATTATTGTTATTACTGTTATTGCTATTAACATTACTCGATGGATGCAGAGCTGTATCTGTTATTAACTGAAGCAGGGCTCATCCCAGCCTTTAGTCATCCCTACCTGAGATACCACATAAGCACCCATGTAAATCAAAGTTAAGCAGAGGATTAAGTGCTGTCCTGCATAAAGATGGTTTAAGTACATGTTTCCTGAATCGGAGCATAAGCTGTTATTTTACTACTGTCTCTGCAGTACCACTGTTTCTACCTCATTAGAATGAGAGGATGTTTGCATAAATTCCTCATATTGACACACAAGACTATGCCTGTCTCCCTGAGAATTTGGAGATTTCTTTCCCTTTCCCCCAAATTAATAAGTGCTGTCACCTGCATCGCTAAATACCAATTTGCTGCTTACAGCTAAAAAGACCTCCACGTAATGTAGCTAACACTAGTATTTCAAAAATAGAGCTCTCCTGTTCCTAGCATGTCTGACAAGAATACATTAGAGGCACCTGTCTCTGGCACCGATGTTTTGTTTTCTCTTTATCTACTTGGGAAGAAAGAAGTCTAAAGCAGTGAAATTTGTCTTGAAAACAAAGCTAATGTGAGCATAGGAATCTGTTTTCCCATCCCGCATCCCCCCGTTTCAGTCCTTCCTCTTCAATTGTATGTAGATTTTAGAAAGTAAGTAAACACTAAAATCATATCCATTTGAGTGAAAAATTAAAATGATCTCTTTCTTAATAATTTTAATTTGAAAACAATCAGGGAGCAGGAAATCTTTTAATTATGTTTTGAAACTATGAGACTAGCTCTGTGTTCTCCAAGTCAAAGACATAAATACTGCATTACATTGCAAATATACTGAAAATATCATCAAGCTTAAACCAAGTTCATCATACCCATTATTTATCTGGGTCAAGACCAGTAACAATAGTACAATAGAAACTCAGAACTGTAAAATCTAGATATTCCTCGCCCCAAAGGATGTGAAATGGCACAATATGCTTCTACATCCTTTCTTTGTATAGCAAGAGTAGTTCTTGTCCTGGTTTAAACTTGGATAGAGTTAACTTCCTTCCTAGTAGCTGTTATAATAGACTGTGGGATAGATTCCTTCAATCCTTAGTTTCAGATATTTGTCCTGTATACTTTGACACCTCAGGGAGATTCCTTGGATCCCTTCAATATCAACAGAGGGAAATCAGTGTTTTGAAACTCGATTCATCTGGTCAGATGTAGATGTCAGCCCTAGGAGATGCTGACTAGGTACCTCCTAAAAATGTTTGTTTCTATGTATTTACTTCAAAAGGAGGCTTAAGTGATGTAAACATCTGGATGGAAATAACTATATTTAGTTGGATGAATCCCAGGATTCTGGGAGCTCAGATGAATCCTCAGACTTCACAGGTCTGCTCAGCTGCTTTTACTAGGCTCTACCTCTGTCCATCGGCATTAGTTTTATTTGGATTTCTTCTATTCGAAAACAACTAATTTGTGCTTTTATCCCTGTGACAATGACACTGTAAGCTGACAAAGTACTTTCATTACATGAATGTCTGTCCTATCTAAGATGGTTTGTGAATTCCTTTCAGCTTTCCCTAGCACTGAGCAGCAGATTTGAATAATCTTAGACATGGATTTAATGCTAGATCTGACTCAGTGGGGTTTGGATTAAAAATATCTAAAATATGTCCATTGACCAACAAGGAAATTGTGTTGGGTCTCTTCAGTGTGCTGTCACGAAGACAGCCAAGGCAGCACCGAAAATCAATAATATTCATTTCAATGAAATCCATTGATAATAGTTGGGAATATAGATGTAAAACTGTTTTCTTTCTTATACATCTGAGAAATTTTACATGCTATGGGAAAGAAGGGAGTACCCAAAGAGTACATTTTTGGGAAAGGTGTTTGTCCTATAATCTTTTGGTGTTTCTGTCATGTGAAAAGACAGTCCCCTCATTCTCGTTATGATTTATATGGTGTTTCAAGCAGGATATCGGTTTTAATGTTCACTCTTATCCCAATCTGATGTTTGAATAATGACCACTTGTAAAAAAGAAGCAGCAAAATATATTGACTAATCAAATCTTCAAAAAAGATTGTGTAATCCTTGTTGCAATTAATTACTATTTCATTATACATGTCTCTGCTCAGCTTTCTAGTAGGATTTTCACACGTGTGGTTTTCAAGAACCTGGCAGTTCTAAGACAAATTTTGCAGAAGTAGTTCCGATACATCTTTGTAAGGTAAATATGTAACAGAATGACCTCAGACTGAAGTTTCCTTCTGGCCTGTTTTCTTGAGTAAGGATGTAAGTTTAAAAAAGCTGCCTTGTTTAAATGAGGAGTTCACTTTATAAATAATAAGGTTGTATCCATTTTCTCTTACCAAGTTAGTCATCTTTTGACTATTTCATCTCCTCCTAGATCATGTAGCAATAAGGAATAAAGACACTTTATGGACCTAATTTTTCAAACACTTACCTCACTGTACACCAGAAGCACCTCCCTTGTAGTCATTAGGTCTGATTTCTCATGTACTTCATTCCTGCTTGGATTCCAAAAAACATGGGGCATGGGAAGGGGCTGGGGAGCCCTTCTGTCCCCCTCCTCAGGCCTCTTCAAGTTGTGGCTTACAACAGTGTTGCCATCCTCTAGGCTCACACAGGTGGAATATGGCAAGCATAAGGAGCTCCAAGACTTGGAGAGTCCTTTTTTAGAATAACACACATTTACAGTTACTTTAAGTCTCATTGTGAAGAAAAGAACCCCATACATTGAAACTGGCCCTGTTTCTGTCCATAATCTTTTGTGTTCACGGTTGTTAAAGAAAACAGGTCGAGTCTTCACAAAAAGTTAAATTTGCTGAGAAAAGAAAAAGTCACAGTGAAGTGACACTTTGATTATAATTAAAAACTTTTCAGTTGATTTAACAGTTGACTTTAGGCATTTTTTTAAACCGTGGAAATAGCAGTGCTTTTAAGGTAATGAACATTGTATGATTGCTAATGAAATCCACATATGCATACATATATATATTATACACATATATACACACACTATATATATATATATTTGGTCTTTATGCTATACATTTATCCATCTGCTACATAGATATAAAGTCCTCTTAAGTTTACTTAAAAGAAATCAAATGTGAGGGAAAGATCATTTTTCAAATGTGGCTCTACTTGTCTTTTGTGAATGTTCTATAGATAATTACTGATTGTTTACAAACCTTGTGTAGAATGGCTTTATGGCAATAGTGGGGGTAACATACCTTCATTGTTTGTAAAATGACAACTCCTAATGGACCATATTAGCTTTAACACAAACTATTAAATCCTTTTCATTAAATTATTCTCCGCTCTATTTTGGAATCTTGTTAGCTCTGGGAAGTAGGTGCAAACTCCTAAGGAAACATGAGCACACATTGAGACTATTATAGATAATGTTTATTAAATAAGCCTCTGAGGATGTTTTTCTTGGGTTGCTCTCAAGCATTTTGAAGGAGTCATGTTCCATGTTTGAGGTCCCATGTTTCTTCCTCTTAAACTATGAGCAGCTGTAGCACATGACCTACTTCTGTAGAACCCTGTAATGATTTCCTTCCTTCAGTGGCTTCAGGAGTCCCTCTTCTGCCCTATGAAAAAAAGGGACAAATATTTTAATCCAAGCAAAATGCTAAAGCAGGTTTTGTTGGTTTCAGGGAAGAAACTCAATACAGCTACATCACTGAGCGTAGGCCTCAAATTGGAACCATCTGGCCTGCAGAAGCACCACGAGATCGTTGGGAAAGGCATGGATATTTTTGCCTTGGGCTGTAACACATACACCTGCAGAATGGGTAGACACGTTAGCAGACAAGCTGAACTCATGTAGCAATACAAGCCTTCCCTCACAGCGCTGTGGCAGTGCTGGAGTTTGGAAATTACCCTGATATGTTTAATAAATGCAATCACTGTACTGCATGCTCTCTGGATAGCAAGTATTCATCTGTGCTTGCCATTAAGTTAATTCAGAGAGGTCTGCACTCCAAGGCCTGTGTCTTTTTGCCCTTCTTGCACAGATAGCTCCTTAGAAGACAAAATAAGGACAAGGGAAGGAAGACAGTAAGCACAAAATCATGCACTACATCTTAAGGCTGCCTCTTGCAGGAGGTAGCCTCATGTGATATTCATGTGAACTGGATTAGATTGAGAAGAGATTTGTGTTGGTAAATATTACATCTCTTGGAGAACACAAAAGAATGCAGGAGTCAGTGTAATCCATCCCCCTTGGTGGGAGATTTGTAAAATCTCTAAGCTGGATGCAGAAGGAACAAGAAGCCCCACACAGACTCTAAAGGTCATGACTCCAGAAACTGTCAGAAAGAGTCAATGTCTGAGCCCATCCAAAAAATGAAAATGCATCACAGAAGCAGAAGGTGATATATCCTTTGACTGGAATGTTATTAAACAATTAGGATCACAGATTTTACCAGAGCTCTGCACAGTGCCCAGTTGTCTGCCTGCAGGCTAGTGGATGGCAGAGCAAAAGACCAGAACGTGGCATTTGCACCTTTGTGATCTGCAGTTGCAAACACTACTTTGCACCTGCAAATTTGTACCTTGCCCCTACAGGCACTCTTCAGACAAAACTCTGAGCAGTCTCTAGGGGCTAAAAGGTTAAAGCCTGTAATAGCTGGACATTAATACCGTGTTATTCTTCTTTCAGCAGTATAATTTGTGCAACATCCAAGGCAGAATATCTGCTGCTGGGTTAGAGAGTGTGGTTGTTCATGTTATGCAGTAAATACACTGAAGGGGAATAGGTTTTCCCCAGATTTCTATCACTCCACCTAGAAATCACACTGACTGTATCAAACTTTCAATGGGGAAAGTTTACACCCTGAAGCTCAATCTGTACTTTCCCATACTCCTGAAGAAGTCCAAAGAGAACATTTTGGCCCAGCTCTGCTTTCAATGTACTCTATATTGCTGGCATCTGGAGTCACGTACGTGGGCTAACCCAGCCCTGAGCCAGGCAATAAAATAGACAGAATGTGCACAAGATTGCAGTCCAGTCCTTCGCAACGCAGAATTCTGAGCACTGCTAGTTCCCTAGCTGTCTTCTCTTTAGGAGATGCTGAAGTGTTTTCAGAGATAAATCCTCAAGGTGACTTTTTAATTGTTTCACTGAGAGTTAAACTTGGGAGGAGATAAACCAAGACTATATCCAGTGTGTTAATATCAAGTGCGAAATCTCTAGCTCTCCTGCAAATGTGAAGCAGCTCTACAAAAACCTGCAGAGCAATGCCAGGGTAAAACAGATGATAGAGAGAGCAAAATATTTTTTCTGAGATTTATGGAAACATTACAGAGATTTTGTGGACAGTCAACTATAACAGGAAAAAAAGTGGAGCTATCTCAAAGGATAGTGCTCTGAAATGGCTTCCTCAATTTCTAACTTACTCTTGCCTGATTTTGGAAAGGAAATCTGATGTGATGTATTGACACATAAGAAAGGTGAGGTATAGTACATATTGCCATGGACAAACTTCCTTCTGGATTCATATTTGATTTCCTTTTGCTTTTCACCATACCTTGGTTCACCTCACAGCTTCTCACTGCTGTCCATGCAAACCAAGGCAGCTTTGCCTAATATGCATCTCCAACAGTTTCCAGTGCTGTTTCAGCAACAAGATGAGAGTTAATGAGGCTCAACTCACTTCCTACCATACTTCATGGGGAAAACCCCTTGAGTGAGAGCAGGAAATCCATCTTGTAAGAATTACAATGTGGTCTCAGTTCCTCATCTAGAAGTTGAAGAGAATATTGATATTTTTCAAAATACCAAATACTAAGAGTGGGAGTTCCCCAGCCAAATATCCATCCCTTTGGTGAAACAGGACAATTTTTCATTTCAGTGTCATTTAGATTTATGAAATAATTTATTATGTGCTTGAAGAATGTTGAAAATTTCTCTAAACCAGATTCTACTACCTCTATTTATGCAGGCTGTGCAAAGGCAATCCCACTGCTGACAGGAAGAAAAGGTGCTGTTTGCCATGAGGGAGGGAGGGAGGGAGGGAAGAATCCGACCCTTCTTCAAAGCCTTCTGAAAGATGGGGAAAAGCAAGAGGGCTCAGGATTCACTAAAGTCCATTCTGACAAATAACTAAACTGCCTTGTGATCTCAGCCAGTAAACCAGGGAGGCTTACCACAGCCTTGCCAAATGCCTTTAAGGAACAGAAATTCCTCCATCACATTCTGGGAATAACAACAACAAAAAAGAAATCTTTATGAGAGGAAAGCAAATGCACCTGTGAATTTGGGGGCCAGGTAAAAAGGATTTGCAAGAATATAAAGAAGAAAAGTACCTTTCCTTAGCAAATTTTTTCCAGCCATCTGGCTCTTCCCACTCTCCCCTCCCCAGTCCTGGGGGTGCTGGTCCTTGCAGCACACTTTTCCAGACACACACCAAACCTGACACATGGGCTGCAGCCGCAAGCCAAACATCTGTTTCCAGATGTGCCTGCCGGCCCCAGAGGAGCTGCTCCCCCATCACACAGCTCGCGACCCCGGGTTGGCAGCTAAACTTTCCTGGGGTACCAAACAAATAAGTGACTGCCCAAATCCTGATCCTTCCTTGGCTCTGCCTCTGCTCTCATTTCAAACAAACATGGGAGAGATGTTCCCTGCTTGCTTCCATCACGTTTCACAGCACTGGCTGCCCCTTTCCATCCAGACACAGGCATTTTCTTCCTGTGGAAACCAGAGCATAGGACAGGAGAAGGAGGATCCATCTAAACACAGGTCCCATCCTTGTACACAGCCAGATGTTGCTAGAATCAGCATCTGAACCCAGAAGCTGGTGAGCACTTGTGGCCCCATGATTTAGGTGTTGTTCAAGTGCTGCTAGAAGAGTCATGTATACACAGTTTACAGAAATTGAGCTTTTTTATGAGACACTTTTCCCTTTCCATCAGTAAAGGCAATAGAGAGCTCTTTCTCCTCTGGAGTTTCAGGCCTAGGAGTTCATTTTGAAATGTTCACAGTCTTTTGACGTTGACGGAGTTCCAGCTATTGATTTTCTTGGGTTGTTCATAAGTTAACATTTACCGTAAATATCTTGTTGAGAAAATGAAAAGAAAAACCACATTTTAAAAACAGTAGAAGCTGGTGAGATAATGAACCAGACATAACTTTAAACAAGGTATTTTAAGAAACATTAAACCTTCCTCCCCTTTTTTGAATTAGTGGTAAAAGAAAAAAATGAAAAACAAGTGCCCCCAAACCAGAAGGGTGATAAGCAGTTTTTATTGTTGAGTTCATTGCTGTGGTTATTTTGACAGAGAAGACATTTTTCTCTTAATTTATGAGCCAGACATGAGCTTTTTGGAGGCTGTAGTAAAAAGACCTCCTTAAAAATGACTGAAAAAAAATGACTTTGCTAGAAAATTCCAGCTGGTTCAACCATATCCAGATGCCTCAGAAGCTTGATTATAGCTTGACTAACTCTCACCTACCCTCATCAAAGAACAACTAAGATCAAGATTTCCTAGGAGCAAGCATCCCACCAGCAGCAGCACAGCAAGTGAAGCATGTGATGGGCTGGAGCACTGTAAGCAAATGCAATGGCTGTGGTTGTGGGGAAAGGTTGTGCTGCTGCAGCCCAGCTGGTTGTTGATGCAGAGCCTTGGCTTGCTCCCCTCCAGCCTGCAGAAACTGGAGCTCAGCTTGTAGCCCCAGTGTGGACTTTGCTAGTCTGCTGCTCTGGAGTCCCACACTTGCTTGTCACCATCTGCTCTGGAAATGGCAGCAAACCTCACTCACCCCCTTCCCATCTCCTGAGCCCCTTGCAGGGGAGAGCTGCTGACAAACTCACCGACAGGGAGGGTAATGCATGAAAGAAAACACAGAGCCGACAGAAAAACGAAACGCACATGGCAAGGAATAATATTTCATTTGTGCAGTAGCAGCCCAGCTCAAGCAGTGTAAATAAAGCAGGTTACTGAGAAGTGAATATACCACTGTTTATAAATACTAGCCCTTCTGCCCAGAGACGTGCGTGAGGAGAGCTGGACACTCGTGAGGTCACCCCACCACATTTTATGATTTACATAAATCATGTCAACACCGTGAGCAGGAACGGCGGGCGAATGGTGCTGCATGAAGCGAACCATTCAGCCTCCTGTCACAGATCTTAAAACAGGTAGAAGCTGTTAACGGGCCCACCAAATCTCTTAAAATGCAGAGGGGATGAGGGATAATCCAGTCAAGGAAACAAGGCATTCACCCACCCCATGTATCTCAGCTGACAGAAACCTTCCCGAGCTCTGAGGAACAGAAAGCCAGCCAAAAATAAGGTGCTGGCAATGGCCAGGAGCTAAACTTGGGATTAATGTTCACCTTCACAGAGGGTAGTGTGTCCCACCAAGCAACCGCTCTCATGAAGAAAACGCCTGCATGCCTGGCAAAGGTGAAGAAAACGCACCAGGTTTTGCTGCGTGTGGGACACTTCCTCCCCTTATTTACCAAGCATGTAGAAAATTTGATTTTTCTGGCAGAGGAATCAATATTCTGGGACTAAACGGAAGCCCCTCTGTAGGTTTGCCTTGCATCCAAGTACCTGTGGTTTGGGGGCCAGAGATGAAGGCAGTGGGGACAGATGCAGGAAAGCAGTATGCAGCTTCCCGTGAATTTTGTTCAACTCCCAATGAGCACTGTGCCTAACTGAGATCGCACCATACAAGGCCAAAGCTGCAGCTAAGGATAAAAGTGGCAGTGACAAACAGTTCCTTTTTCCATGCCACTCCACAGTCATGTATCTCTCAGGGGTTGTTCTGATTTCAGTGGACAGTAGTCCTTTTCGGTCCAATTTGCCTGTCTCAGGAGACAGATGATGCCATCCGGGTGGGTGCCTGAAACATTGAGGATCTGGCTTGCAGTCTTTAACTGTGCCCAAATTTCAGCTCTAATAACATGTAATTATGTAAAATAATTGTAAAAATTACAATCACACATGAATCGCGTGTAATTATGCAAAAGAAATGTAAAAAATGTAAAAGCGGTACAAAATCCTTATGATACACTGCTGGTATATGGACATGTGCTATTCACTACTCTTAAATACAAGTTGATTTAAAAATATTATTTTGACCATAAATCAACCGTGTTCTATGCGATTCCTGTTGATCTACAGCTGTGACACATTCTCAGAGAAGAACAGATGCAAATATCAGGCAAAATTGGGAAGTGTTCTGCAAAGTGTTTTTCACTGGAAGATGTGGATTTGTCAAAAGCAAAGCCTTAGGGAGGAGATGGGATTTTTAAAGTGGGAATGTCATATTCAAATACAATTGGAAAATGTTTTTTAAAATTATCAGAATATCTTCTTTCTATAACTCTCAAAAGAAAAGATGTAATTTTCAGACTGGAAGTAAGTTTCTGTTTTGAAATCTAAGTAAGATTACACCAAAAACATCATGAAAAAATACTTAAAGCACTTCAAGACTTACCAAAAACCAACATTGCAGAATTTTCGATCTGATCTAAATTTTCGCATTTTACTCTTTAAATTCAAATTTTTTTCAAGATTTGCCCTTCTGCACATGCAAAAAGTGGTAAGTGCATAAACTCTTTTTTTTTTTCACCTCTGCAGATCTACAAAAAATGTGTTTTCAGCAGATCACAGACAGATCACACAAGCTTCAGTATCTTTTCCAGAGAAGCTTCACCCACTGAGAAGGCGTCAGGGGGAATCTCAATCCTTCAGCCCTGGAGAGGTCAGGAAATAATCTCTACTCTTTTTCCTCAGTCTCATTCTGGACCACAGCAAAAGCTTTTTTTACCCAAGGAGAAATGCAGAGGTGCCTTGCTGCTGGTGCCTTCCCCCTCTACATAGAGGTGGCACCACAGTGGGATCCTTTCTTGCACAGGTGGGTGACCTCTGTGTTCTAGTCTGGTCAAGGTCACAGCTTGGAGAAGAAGGTACCTGCTACTTGAAATGAAGCCCTGAATGAAAACGAAAAGATTTGGGTTTTGATACTGTGCCTTCCTGACAGTGATGTCTTTTCAGGGGCAATTAAATGCTAAGCATCGGTCTGTTAAATTTAGTGGCAATTTCAGTTGTATGCAGCATCAAGTCAAGGACAATTTCAGTTTCAGGGCAGCTTTTATTTCATGTTTTGAAACTGCAAGTGCTTTTTATTCAAGAGCAGCTTTTGTTTGAGATAATATAGCCTAGCTGTTTCTCTGTGGTCCTGATCCTGCATCTCAGAAAGGACCTCACTCACAGCCAGAGTCCTACTGATAATCAGGTATTTTCAGCAGGGCGACTGAAGGGCCCTAAGCACAGGCTGGGACCTGCTGTGCATGTCTGTCTTAGTGTGGGGAGGGTTTTTAAGATCCAGGGGTTTTCTCCCTCTAAGGCCCCCAATCCACCTATTGGCAAGACTCTTTAGGAGAGGAGTCAACTGCAGGATTCGATTCCAGATGCAGACCCAGATCAGAGGTCTGCAAAGGCATTTGATTCAGCCATGTCATTGGGTTCCCTATAGGAGAGGGTTTGTGTACCCTCTCATTCATGTCTGCATAGCCATACTTCATCTGTCTTCAGGCAACAGCTTCCCTGAGTTGCCTTCCTTAAGACTCAGGTTTTATATTACCAGGTAAATTTCCTTTCAGTTTTATTTTCATGGAGCAAGAGTGACATTCTGTGGCCAGTTAGATTTATGGCAGCATTTCCTCACTCTTTTTCCCGTCCCATAAATACCTTGGGGTATAAACCATCCTCTTTTGTTTCGTTTGTGGCTTCTATCACAGTTTGTGAGAAATAAATATGGAGGAATTCTCAAACACATTTCTGTGGCATATAATCCTTAGAGACTGCTTTACCACGAATTCCTGACAAATTCAGATGTCTATGTACTGATTACTATTTTATGAGAGCAATGCCTGATTTATATAATGTAAGAAACCAGAAGCATGAAGAGTCTATGACATGCTCCTCAGGCTCCACTCTAGCTGGCTCAGCCTGTTGTACTTGGAAGGGATGAGGAAACCATGTTCCAAAACCCCATAAAAAATAAAGCAGAGTGCTGTTTAAAACAAAGCAGTGGGCTTTTTAGGCACTTATGTGCTCCAGATAATACACCAATGACACTAAATTGAACTCATTTAGCTGTAAACATGATATTACATTTGACAGCTTCCAGTGGTAAAATACCAGACAGTCCATGCCGAGGAGAAAAGAAACAATATGGAAGGAGAAAAATTCATCAAAAAAGAAGCCACAAAAGGGCTAACAGGGGACGAAAATACCCAACAAAACCCCAGCATTTTTCAGTGGTTACAGTCGTAACTCAGCACAGACATGCGTGGCACCAAAAGCAACCTGCCCAGTTTAAACAGCGGAGAGCAGGCGCTGGAGTTTATGTTGTTCCCCTGTTTATTAAAAACGGATGGGAGCACTTGACAGAAAAATCAAACTTCTGGTCATGGCTCATTAATCTCTGTTGTATCTGTCAGATATGTGTGTCTAGAGTTTCAACAAGGCTCTAGAATCAAGATTACTGCTGAGCTCTGTTGTTTTCTCTAATTTTGAATGAGGGGAAAGGCTGCCAATCACCCTAGGCAAGAGGCAGCGCAGGGCCGTGGCAACAACCCTTTGCAGCCGGCATCTCCCTGCCCAGTGGTTCGGATCTGATTTCAGAGGCAGCAACTCCTCTTTCCCTTCCTCACCACAGCCAGTTTTGGCTGGCTGCCTCCTCTCCTCTCCCTTTCTCCTGAAAACCAGACTCACTGCCCACCACCAAAGCACATGCCTGTCAGTGTTAAGGTGATGACGAGGTCGATCTGAGGCAGTGGTGGAAAGGCAGTTTCCTTCCTCCTTGAATTCTGCTCTCATACACAAAATGTTAATCGCATTAATCCACTGAAGACAGTGGAGCTCCTCCTGTGTAAAACCAGGGTAAGTGATGGGCTCAGCAGGCCTAGAGTGGGCTCAGCAGGCCTGAGATGAATATGGTATGAAACAATTAGCTGCAGATGGTATAGGAATCTCGTTTTCTGGAAATACAGATTTTGCCTGGAGATCTTTCTATATATATTGGATTTGTCAAACTGATAATGACTTGAACATTTGGAGAGAGAGGATAACCCACCGCAGGGCCAGATGCAGCTGTGATGGGGAGGATGGAGGATGGAGGATGTATACTAGCTTCAAAATGTGTCTGTCTCCCCATCATATTCCTATGCCAGTCTGTGGCGGTGGGAGGATGGATGAGGCCCTGAGTAGAGCAGGGCAGAGGAGCTCACCCGCTGCCTCCCCTTATGCCATTACTTTCCTTATTTGCTTTGGACGTTGCTCATTTCTTCACTCATTCTTTTCTTCGCCCCTTTCCTCCTCTTTAAATTGTCAGTGTTGCTGTTTCCAGAGAGAGAAAAACTGATGGGCATTTGGAGGATGAGGCACAAGATTTAGCTGCTGCTTTGCTTAAATGCACAACACAGGCAGTTGTGAGTGGAGGTTTCCAGCTCTGTCTGCCAGAGGACAAACTGGGGATTCCTTTCAATCCTGATACTGCAAGCACCGTTCTTCAGGCAGGAACAGTGGACTCACACAACACAAATATAGACACAGACAGAAAAATAGCAAAGAAAATATGATGTTTTACAACTGCAGGTACACCACAAGCAGGCAGCCTGACCCTCACTGCTCACCAACTGCAAATGGCAGCAGCAAGACTGTGTAAACGCCTTGCTTGCCAGCTCCCTTTTCAATGGAACACATGGAGGTTCCCTCCAGGGGATGTCTCTCCTGCCTGCCAAAGTCTGCCCTCAGGATCAGCCCTGCCTGCTGCGCCAACTGCAGGATTGCAGGCACGGCTGCCGCATGGTGTTTCAGATCATATGGAAAGCCATATTCCTGGGGATGTTCAGACATGCCAGAGAGCCTGTCTGCATGGCAGTCAGCTGGACTGGGAGTGGGCAGTAGGCAAATGGCAAAGAGCAGCACTTACCCTCTGTGCTGCAGCTCGCTGTCTCTGAGAAGCACAGGCACAGCCCTATGTTTCAGCCTTAGCAGAACTTGCCCATGCAGAAAACTTCCCAAGATCATTTTGAAGACCAGATTTATAAAGCTAGACTGATTAAAAAACAGAATGTCTTACTAGATCTGAACAGACAGGGTGAATCCAGTTGCTTGCTAATCTGCCTGCAATGTGGTGGACCCTTCTATTCCCAAGAGTAAATTCCCATTGTTTTAATGTTAGCTCTTATCACTTAAAATATTTTTCTAATGGGTTTTTAGGAATCTGGGTTATTGGGCCAAGAAATCTGGGCCTCCTGGCCTGTTTATTCTTGCAGACATGTGAGTGGCTATACTAGTTGGTATAACTTGCTGTTGCTCAGAGAAGACTGTGCATCTCTGTTTCTCTCTATACACATATATATATTTGCAGCATTCTGAAGCTTCTCTGTATTTAACACTTAATTTTTTCCAATAAAGCACATATGACGTAGGAGCCATTTTCAACAGCCACATCAGCACTTAAGCCTGGATCCTTTAAGCTATTCAAGTACTTATATATATATATATATATATATACATATATCTCGGTGGAAGTGTTTGAGACATCTCAGCGGGTTAGATGAGTAGCTTCCACTGAAATCTGCCCCCAGTTCCAGCTTCCCCTCAGTTGCTTAAGTTGTTCTTTTGGGATTTAGAGACTGAGATGACAGGTACCTAAAATATGCAATAGCTGGATGACACGCATAAGGTAAAGATGGGTATTTGAACACTGTAAGATGCAGCACCATCTTTAGCTGAGGGACAGCTCAGGAAAAGGCCACGTGGCCCTCCTAGGTATCTCCTGGTCACCAAACCCTAGAGTAAAATTGTCAGGCAGGAAATGCTGACAGGTATCTTGTTACACGCTTGGGTATGTGAAATTTCTTGTGCAGATACAGAATGCACGGCACAGGGAAAATCTCCTTGCTAGACAGCTTATTGGGAGCCAAGTCACAGCAGTGAGCGTCTTTGTTGAGAGCAGTGCAGGTCAATTCAGGTGTAACTGAGAGGAAAGAAGGGATCCACACACCCAACTGGCAGAAATAAGGGGTTGTTTCATTGAAATAGTGGGGGCATTTTTAATGGCAACCTGTCAGGAAGCTACACAGTATTCTTCAAAAAGCAGTTGCAACTGCTGTCAGGTAAGCTATAGCTGAGTGGGCTCGTTGGGCCATTTCACTTCCTGACTTTGCACATTGGTCACACAAAGTCACTAACTGTGAACCCAGGACTTGTTACCTTCTTCCATCCTTTTGAGTGCTAATTTTTTTTTCTAGGAGACATAGAGAAACCTGAGGTAACAGAGCTGTTCCAACTCTACTCCTATCTCCAGGATATAGATGATACAGCAGTCTTTGTGTCCTTTGCTGCATGATGTGACAGCAGCATTCCCTGTATTCTCAAAAAGACTTTGTATGTCCTTGGAGAGAATCATAGAATCATAGAAGGGTTTGGTTGCAAAAGACCTTAAAAGGTTATCTAGTTCAATCCCCTGCAATGAGAAACCAGGAGGTTCCCTTGGGTGATGTAATTTGGTACTGCTGTGTACCAAGAATAACATTTTTAAGCAACCACCATGTCCTTTGCCTTTGCAGTTTCCTTTCTGCTCTCTATTGCTGGTAATTTTTTTGCATGCATCTGTTATTTGAACAAAATAAAATGTTTTCAAGTGAGTAAGGATATAAAATCAACTTACTTGTAGTTTGCTGGGAAGGTTAGTGGAAGGCAATTTCAAATGTTTTTATGCTTAGCAAAATACAGCTGAAGATGTTATTTGCTTTGAACTGCAAAACCAGAAAGCACAAACCCTTTTGTTATTTGAGATGTGTCACTAAAAGAGTCTTTTTATGAAGGAAAGCTAAAAACCCCAATGATATTATATTCAGTTACTCTGAAACTGCAACCTTTCCCTCTGCATCTCTCTTTCCACCATCAGCCATAAAAAGCCCTTCTTCTTACCACAGAATGTATCAACTGCAGGTCCCCAGTTAACTCATGTGTGAAATGTGCTTGATACTAAATGAATGGATGATCATAAAAACAGCGTTCCTTTTTCCTGGAAACAAAAAGCAGTGGTGATACATATTGCTTCTGTTTTCAGCCAAAGAAAGACTATAGTACCAGATGGCTAACACAACCGTAACAGCTAGCTGCATCTGGATTAAAAAGTTTGAAGGGTGTGAGCTAATCTTTAAAAAAATGCCAGATAACTTTTGCCTCTTTAAATCATGCTACTGCTCACACCATCCCAGGACTGCTCAAACATGTCTTAGTCATGTTCACTAAGCATAATTAAACTGAACAAAAAAGGCTAGTAACTCTCTTTGTCAAGTCTGAGACCATCTTTTGGGATATGATCCAAGATCCACTGAAGGCAAGGGAAGATACCTCACTGATTTTTGTGGCCTTGAAGTAGGAGGCTAGGGTTTATTTCCCCTTGTCCACATTGATTATGGCTGCAGATGAAACTTAAACTAGTTAAGGTTCTTTTCCAACTTGTTTCTTTGTATATCATGACTTGGCTTTTCAAACTCAAATATACTTTTTCCCATAAAAGCAAGATGTTTGGGTAACAATGGTCATAATCCAAATACTGATCAGATAGAGAAGAAATATATCTTTTTACTCTGTATGATTATGAGCTGCCTGAAACAATAACTTGTAGTGAGGCCCTGGGCTTAGCTACAGGTACTTGCATTGCAACAGTCAGGTACCATTTCAAATTACTTTTATTTCAATATCTTTCATAATCAGCTAGAAATGAAATTAATACACTGTTGGACAGGAGAGTTGTTTGAAACAGCTTTAAGGAAAAAAGCATTTTTACTCTGTGAACAGCAAGGCTGAAATGTGTAGATGATGGACTAGATACAGAGCCACAGTTCTTTCTTTCCATAGATTGTACCAGGCTACCAAAGTTCTGAGTGCTAGCTATTGGGTTGGTTTTGCTTTTTTTTTCCCTCTCCCATTTTCTTTCCTGTAATGGTAGCAGCATACCTTAAAATCCCACAATTTCTCACCCTAATCTTTGCTATATTTTCAGACACTCAATTGAAAGAGTTTCACAATTGCTGTGTGTTTCATGGTGTTAAAATGTACTAACAATTCAAGTATTTTTTCATGTGAGAACATCTACAAAACTTCATGACTCACCCTACCAGGGCAGAGAAAGAGAACAGCCTTGCAATACATCATGCCATTTCTAAAATGTTGGCTATCTTAATGGGGTCAGCACTGACATTTGTCTTAAAAGCCACCCAGTAACAGTGAGAAGTTCTCACACAGTCTTCCTCACAGATGGTGAGACCTGCCAGCAGTTTTACGGCTCAGCAGTGAATGGCTCTGCAGCTGTATGGCCATACCTGCTGGAAGGCTGCCCGAGTGATACAGACAAGACGTGCGGCAAAAACCCCAGTGCCACTGGTGGCTTCCTTTGTTTAATCTTCCTCCAGCAAACAAAGAGTGACGTGGCTTCAAAACAATGGGAAGGAGGGAGAAAAATAAGGGGAGAGGGTTCTACTGAAAGATTTAGTTAAAGTCTATTCTTCTCTGGTATTTCTCAGAGTAGGGGTCAATGGTTTAAGTACAACAGGCTTGATTCACTGCCTGGAGGAAGCAGATGGGGCAGATTGCCAGGCAGCAGCTTCCAAATAAAAGCTGTGGAAGGCAGCTTTAACTTTCCCTGCAGACCAAAGGGCCATTATAACAGTGAGAAAGAGGGACCTGACCTGACTCAGCCTTCACTTCCATCTGCTCTGGAGAATCTTTCATACAGCAGTTTGGGTCAGAAGGACTACCTGAACTATCCCTCTCCTCCTCCACCAGCATCTTGGAGATCCAGTAGAGGAACTGACAGACAATCTGCACAAGCTGAATACAGAGATTGCCTAAGGTAATCAGCCCCAGTGTGTTGATTTATACTCTCACCTGGAGCCCAGAGTTTACTGCAAGAAAAGGTGCTGCACCAGCGACACACAAAAGGTCCTCTTGCCTGAAAGAGGAGAAAGTCTAAGAATAAAACTAGAGCCAGCATTGGGAACACGGACACTTAGAGGGAAACACAAAGAGAGAGAGAGCTGATATTGTTCAGCATCATGGCCAGCAGCCTGACTGTTGCTGTATGTGTTGCAGGCATTGAGATGCTTTTAAGGCAGGGAATGAGGTAAGTTTACAGACATCTGCTGGGAATTCTTCCCAAGAGAAAGATGAGCAAAAGGGTGAAAGTACTTATTTGGAAGTGCAGTAAGTGGGTAATAACTGCGGTTTCATGGGACAAGGATGCAAGAATCAAAACAATACTATGCAGTGAAGATCCAAGAAACTGGAAACAAGCAGTTTATATCAGGAACCAAGAAGGAAACCGGAAGAGAGAAGCAAAAACATTAAGTCAATATGCAGTTGAGAAGAATTATTTTTTTCAGTAGAAATCAAAATATGTTTTTGTGGCACTCAGCTTCCCATGATTTGGCTATGATGCTTATAGCTATTTTCCAAGGCTCCTTTCCCTTCTAAAACTTGGAATAGACCCTAAGAAATACCTCAGAGACCTGACAGAGGAGTACCTGGAATAAACACACACAGATAGCTACTTTTCATTGTGTTTTTCAGCATTGATGGTCTGAGCATCACCATCAGTCTACACAGGAGTCTCTGTTTTATACCTTTTCTAGGTATTTAGAGACCCTGACTTTGAGCTACTAGCACCCATGTTGCTTCCCAAGCTTTTGCAAAGCTTGAGTTATGAGTGTGCATAGTGATATACAGCTCTGATGAAAGGGTATTGTACAGATTCCTATCCCATGTATGGAAATGTGTGGCTAAATTTTTCCATGTCTCTTTGGGTTCATGTATTATTAGCAGATAGTCTGAAAGACAAATAGTCAAAAATAAATCATTCAATGTGTATGTCCAGAATATCCTACTGTCAGTAAAGTAATACATAGTTCTATAATATTTTTTTAATTCGCTGATTCATAATTTTTTCAGTTCTTTCACACCAACCTCTGCTTGTTTCTAGAGTCTCTGAACAAGCATAGCATAATTGCCTTTCATATGTCCAACATCTACCACTGCCTTTGCTTTCAGCCACAAAGTTTCCTAGACAGCAAAACAAAGCATTCTTCAGTACGTGCTCAAGAGCTTTGCTCTCATACATCACTAACTGGACATTTAGTTCCCACATAGTTCAGTGCTCTACTAATCCTGAAGAAAACTACTCTTGCCCATCTCCAAAAGGATTTTAATCTGGAATTCCTGTTTTCCATGGGAGTTATGTATGGATCAGGCTACAGATAGTCAGCCACAATGAGAAAAAACGTGCAAGCTACACCTACAGGAGAAGAGAGCAATGATGGAGGAGTTTGATTCCATGGTCCTGGGACAACAGGGATACTACAACTAGGTAAAGTCATAATTTCTGCCTTCTGCCCTGTCCCTGCACATTATCATCAGCATGTAATTCTTCAATTACCCTTGGATTTCAGTGATGAAACCTTGACTATTTTGACTTCAATGGATTTTGAAGAACTGGGTCAGAATGCATGTATGACAGATAATAAGCCTTAACTATAACAGCAATAAAAATGCAGAAGGTGCTATCTGTGTAATATAGTCCCATTAACATATCACACTTGAAATCTTAATTTTGGAATTTCCTGAGGTAATTTTAACTATGCAGTCTTCACTTTACATTAAGAGTCCTCCTTGTATAACACCCAAGGTGGCATAGCAAGTGTAGCAGGAACTGAAACGTGGGTTTCTGAGCTTGGTGACTTTACCCTCTGCTGCCTGAGCTTAAAGATGGCAGTCAGGAGAGACACAGAGTGCCAGCGTGGGTTAGAGTAGCATATTCTTTAGTTTTCTGCTACTCACACCCTTGTTTTCACAGCAGAAAAGGAAGATCAACAGGCCTGAAGGAAACTGGATGGAAGTGTTCCTAGACTCAAAATAAAATAGTAAGATTTATTTTGAGTATTAAGACACATATGCATATGTGGGGGTTGGGAGTGAGGAAAAGAAAAATACTCAGCATGGGTGTTAAGGAGAGAAAAACAGTGTCTGCTTTGACAGTTAGTATTTGGTGCCCTCTTCTGCACCCATCCGTATTTTTAAAGTTCTTTAGAATGAGGAGAAGAGCATCTGTCTGTCGTCCATTCCTACATGGCAGTGCTTTGCTGCGAGGGGCCGGGGGTCACCCTAGCAGATGTCAGCCATCGTGGTGATGGGAAAAGTAGAATCTTTTTTTAGGTGAGAGGAATAAGTGTGTTAATAGAGAATAAAAGGCTGTGAATAGAAATTTAAAAATATTTAACTGAGATTTCAGTTACGACATCTAAATTATTACATTAATAAAAGAAGGTTGTATTTTGATTGTGAGTGAAAAAGAAACATACCATGTATATAAGGTATATAATCAGTTTAATCATATGCTGATCCCAGGACAATCTCATCCCAGCATTTTATGAAATTACAAATAATATATAGCACACACAATTCTTCATAGTAATTTAAATGTCGCTTTGCTAAATGAACTTGAGGACAGATTTGCACTTCTTGAATGCAGAATCATTTCAATATTAATTTCTGTTTTTTCCATTACTGAAAGATAATTTTATGCTAGAATTTCAAATACTTAAAACCAAAAGGTTCACTAATTCTGGTCACAGCTTTTGAGTCTCAGTTTGAGTTTCAAATTCAATTGGAAAGTTTCCTAACTACCTTTTTCTGTCTACCTTGAACTTCATTTTATCTGCAGATGCACAAAGCATTGCAAACGTCTTACAGCATTCTCTACCAGTCTGCCACAGCCTGGGCAACTCTCATTTCCTACAAGATTATCCATTTATTTTGAAGAGGAATGGTATGGAGGTTATAACTGTGCCAGCTCACAGCTCCTCCACTGAGAACTGAAGAGAGCAGTATCTAAATTATAGACATCACGAAAATGGCAAGCCTCAGGTTCCTGTACAACAGCTCACCTGAGCCCCTGACCCCAGGCAGGGTTGCTCAGAAACATCATGTGAGCAAGAAATAGCAGCAGACTGAGGTCTGGTTTTACCCTTCCAGGTATGTTCCTGTTTATTACTGGTTGACTTCATGAGAAGAAATCCATTTGACATTTTAAGATTTTCTTTCTTGGATACATAGGTTTGAGCAGCTGCTGCTAACCTCCCCTACAGTTTTGAAGCCAGTTTGTTTTCAGTCAAGTGAAACCTTAGAGCCAAAACTGTCAAATTTGGGTGACTACATTCCACAGAGAGACATGAAAGCAATTGGCCAGATTTTTGAGGATGAAAAACATTCTGAGTTTGGATCAACTTAGCACCTCTAAAAATCAGGCCATTCATTTAAGTGAGCAAATATGTATTTAGACTCCCAAATAGATTTTTTATTTGTAATAGCTGGCTATTGTTTTCAATGTCCCTCAACAGTGAAGTGCTATTCTCAGTAACCTGTCCTGAAAACTGTTACCTTCTTTCTTATTTCCAAACTTTGGAGTGGAGAAGATACATCTTTGGTGTAATGACTAAGTTTTATACATATGTCAGAGGATAGACGGAATGGGATATATCACAGAAAAAGGCTCAGGAAAATATGCAGACTCTGAGCAGGCACCCGACCTCAAAAGCAGCAGGCACAGTGCACCCAGGCAAGCTGATGCTGAATCTGACATGTTATTGTCACTAAGCAGATCTGAGCAAAATAAAGAAATCTTGCTATACTAGATCTGCATCTTACTGCGCAGGAGTGCAAATCCCAAATGCAAGAACATCTCTGCAAAGCTAACTTTAGCCTAAATGTTGCCCAAGTTTAGCCAGGATCCCAACTTCAGTGTGGTGAAGCCTGTGGCTCTAACTGGCTGGCCCACTAATGGATGCAGTCTAACAACTGATCTCTCTGTAGCAGGGACATATGTTTGCTCCATGGGAAAATTTCAAGGGTGTACAGTCCTTCAGTGCCTTCTGCTCATCGAAAGAGGTCGGCCTTTTCTCATACACAATTAACTGGGGATGGTTTGTTTTGTTTTGTTTT